>OY757548.1:14102759-14120259 GCA_963584105.1 Alviniconcha strummeri | reverse complement strand
GCCGACATGGACCTGTGAAGAAGGACTGTCTTTATTCAATGAAGAGGTGGTTGAGTATTTCCCACTGTTGCTTTTTGGAGGAGGCCACAGTCTGTAAGAACGCGAAGGCTTTTTTTTTTTTTTTTACATCAGCGTATTAACTATCTAGTGTTCAGTAAAATCTCTAAAGTAATGTAAACACGGTGCTTAACGTCCACAGAAACCGTAAGGCTTATTAGGGACGGGGGGAAGGGGGTTTGGAGGTTGCGGGGGGGGGGGGGTGGTGGAAGAGGGAGATTATATACCTATCGCTACACTGTCACCACCAGAATGGCTCTTGCATTAAGATGGGCAGCGATGAGAGCCATTTTAATGTTTTAGTAGGAAGTGATGGACAAAGTCACAGGACAGTGTCCGCAAACCACAACGTTTTCGAAGAGAAAGGAGAGCCGAAGCGGTATCGAACCGAGGTCCTTCCGCTTACCCGCTTACCATCCTTACCGCTAGGCCAAACCGGCTCACAAATAAAATCTCTGGCCATATAGGGGTTAATGAACGTGGCGAACTCCTCCTCCGCCTGACTCCACCACAGCTTGTCCCCCCGGCAGGTCCACCGGCTCGGAACGAGTTAGACCATGGACCTGCATATACCGTATGAGTAAGTCCTGGGTTTGACGGCGCTAGCAAAGCTCAGGAGCTGTGTGAAAGTCGAGGTGGCCGTCCTGGGCTCCCGTCCCTAATAAGCCTACGGTTTCTTTGGACGTAAAGCAACACTCAACCAAGACGACGCTCTAAACTGTAGAGGCCGGTTTAGCCTAACGGCAGGGCGTTAGGCTGGTAAGCTGAAGGACCTCGGTTCGAATCCGCATCGGCTCTCCTTTCTCTTCAAAAGTTGTGGTCTGTGGACAGTCTTGTGACTTAGTCCCTCTACAAGTAATGAAACAGTGAAATGGTTCTCATCCTTGCCACTCTTAATGCAGGAGTGAGTCATTCCGGCGGTGACAGTGTAGCGACAGGTATATAATCTCCCCTTTCTCCCCCCACTTCTTCACGTCCCTAATAAGCCTTATGGTTTCTGTGGACGTTAAGCACCATGTTTACTTACTGACGTGCGTGCTCCGGAGGCTAAGACATGGACCAGAACCAAATCGCGTAGCTCACTAAACTCGCCCTGCACGTCGCCTTCATCAAATTAAAGCCACATACCTTCCCCGTGTCCGAACCGCGATAAGGTTCATTGGTGAACGAGGGGAGGGACCAGACCCAAAGCACGCAGACTGGCTGGCTCGTCATGCACGCCTTTATCAAGTTATGCCACACGCCCTCCCGGCTGTGAGCCGGTTTGGCCTAGCGGTAAGGCGTTAGTTAGGCTGGTAAGCGGAAGGACCTCGGTTCGATACCGCTTCGGCTCTCCTTTCTCTTCAGAAAGGTTGTGGTTTGTGGACATTGTCCATCACTTCCTACTGAAACATTAAAATGGCGCTCGTCGCTGCCCATCTTAATGCAGAAGTCATTCTGGTGGTGACAGTGTAGCGATAGGTGTATAATCTCCCTCTCCCCCCACCCCCATACCCCCTTCCCTCCCTTCTCCCCGTCCCTAATAAGCCGTAAGGTTTCTGTGGACGTTAAGCACCATGTTTACTTACTTACTTACTTGCCTTCCCGGCATTGTAAACACTATAAGCGCCAATTGTGAACGAGGGACCAAATCATAGTTCAGGAACTGTGTGAGAGTCGAGGTGGCCATCCTGGGCTGTCCGTCCTAACGAGCCTCATGGTTTCCGTGGACGTAAACGGTAAAGCAATATTGAACCATGCTCGCGCATTGGTAAGTTAGTAAGTAAACATGGTGCTTAACGTCCAGAGAAACCATGAGGCTTATTAGGGACGGGAAGAAGGGGGAAGGGAGTACGGAGGTGGGGGGAGAGGGAGATTATACACCTATCGCTACACTGTCACCACCAGAATGACTTCTGCATTAAGATGGGCAGCGATGAGAGCCATTTTAATGTTTCAGTAGGAAGTGATGGACAAAGTCACAAGACAGTGTCCACAAATCACAACCTTTTGGAAGAGAAAGGAGAGCCGAAGCGGTATCGAGCCGAGGTCCTTCCGCTTACCAGCCTAACGCCTTAACACTAGGCCAAACCGGCTCACTCACGCATTGGTCTCAGCTTGTCCCTAATATGTCAACCGACACCCAAGGACATTAAGCATCATCTGGAGGAAGAAGGGACCAAATCAGAGCTAAGGAGCTGTGTGAAAGTCAAGGTGGCCGTCCTGGGCTCCCCGTCCCTAACAGTCCTTATGGTCTCTGTGGACTTAAAGCAACATTGAACTTGAGGGACCAGAACCGAAACACCCAGGCTGAAATCGTCCTGCACAACTTAAGCAAGTTAAAGTCACACACCCTCCCCGTATTCTAACCGTGATAAGCTTCAGTGGTGAACAAGGGACCAAAATCAAAGCACCCAAACTGAACTCGTCCTGCACGCCTTCATCAAGTTAAAGTCACACCCCCTCCCGGTATTCTAACCGTGATAAGCGAGAATCAATGGTTGACGAGGAACCAAAACCAAAGCACACAAGCTGGCTGAACTCGTCCTGCACGCCTTTATCAAGTTAAAGTCGCATACCCTTCCCGTAGCACTTGCTGTGGTCGTCGTTTTTGTGTTCTGGTTGTTAGTACGAACATGGTCGTCGTCGGTTTAACCTATTTTGACTGAGTTATTTGCACATCAGTGAATGACACGCGCTCACCTACGTACCGACACACTAAATGACGGACCAGAAGAAGTAAAGGAGGTTGGCATCTCGAATAAGATGATTTCAGGCTCTTCATTGGCTGCCGGTCCATGCCAGAATTGACTACAAACTGTCAGCTGTCTGTCACATCTTCTCTGACTCACCTCCTGCCTCAGGCTCCAAGCCTCGCTTTCCGGCACCCGTCCTCCAAACTCTTCCACCCGTCCCCCAAACTCTTCCGTAACTGGTTACGCCGTTCCTTATCCACCGACGCTCTCAGATCCCTGCGAAAGGTGATGATGATGTAGAGCTTCATGTCCTCTGATGTCGGTTGACATATTAGGGACAAATTGTGACCAATGCCGAAGCACGGTTCAGTATAGCTTTACGTGCACGGAAACCGTAAGGCTCGTTAGGACGGAAAGCCCAGGACGGCCACCTCGACTTTCACGCAGCTCCTGAACTCTCCAGCGAAAGGTTTAGGTGTTAGTAATTGGACTGTGACAGTGACATAGCGTCTAAGCACGCACGTAAACATGAAGCGCGTCCGCCCCGATTTAAAAAAAGAAAAGAAAAAAAGTTCCCTCTCGATTGAAACGGTTTTTGGCTTTATTTGTGCTCACGTAAGCAGTGTGGACACTTGGTATAATCTGAGTTGTCTGTTGCAAACGTACGGCCATCTGAGCACCAGCGAGGCCTGTGACGTAACCTGCTGTGACAGTGGTTGGAGGAAGGATGCCGTAAAGCAGTGCTCCGAGTTTGCTCCTACCTATCTCTCTGACCTTCTCACTGCGTACACCACGTACACTACCCCTTCCGGGCAGCCCAGTTTGTTCTTTTGCAGACACGGATAATTCGAAAACTAAAACCTTCGGCCGGCGCTCTTTCTCTTACTGCGCTCTAAAGCAGTGGAACTCTCTTCCTTTTGTCATTCGTCATATTCAGTCCTATGGAACTCTCTTCCTTCTGACATTCGTCATATTCAGTCCTCCCGTGCGTTCAGAACTGCGTTTAAACACTCGCCTCTTGAAATAGTACCGCATTAAGTGATTTCAAATTCTGTAATCTTCATATTGCCTCCCAGGCCAGCGCTCCCCCCCCCCCTCCTCCCTCCTCCCCCCAACACACACACACACACACACACATACACACACACACACACACACACACACACACACACACACACACACACACACACACACACACACACACATACATATTAGCCAGTAAGAAAAACAGTAATGTTTTGCCGCTGAGCCATACTTTCCTCTCAAAAAACTGGTTGGTTCCGAACAATCCCTTCATATGATGTAATCGTACACGTTCATTGATGTCGAGATATATCAGCTCTAATCGCGTTAGGCAAATATTTTGATCGTCAGATGAATGATCAGACCATCATTCACGAGACTCAGATCATCGTGTTGATTTTTTTTGCATTTTCCGATCAGGTCATCGTGAGAGAGAAACTTTGATCTTATAAGACGGCGGTGTGAACGCTCCACCCCCCCCCCCCCCCCAAAAAAGGAAGGGGGGGAGGGGGGGGGGAGAATAAAATACCCCAACGGAAAACTGATAAGCCGAAAATCAGTCAAGTGTCCGAGTGCCCTTCGCGAGCACTTGCCAAGGGCAGCTGACTGAGTGCGAGTGTCCTGAGGTGGTCGTAACGAGCGCACTGGGTCTCCATAGGGGAACTGGGTTATTAGTACTTAGCATTTTGATCGGCTATCAGTATACGTGTTGTTGTTTTTTGGTTCGTTTTTTTTTTTAATGACCTAGTCCGTACGTGTTTCTCAATTCACAAAAGCACGCGCGTGCACACATGACGTTAAAATCAGTGCCGTTGGCCTCTCAGAAGTTTTAATTTGATGCTGATTTGATGTGTGTGCGTGCGCGCGCGCGCGCGCGCGTGTGTGTGTGTGTGTGTGTGTGTGTGTGTGTGTGTGTGTGTGTGTGTGTGTGTGTGTGTGTGTGTGTGTGTGTGTGCACTCTGACGAAACCAAGTTTGTTTTGTTTTTTAATAATGTAATGCGATATGCTACCACAGTCGGGCAGAGACATTGGCGTCACGTGACTCGCATGAGTCATATCGATAGAGCTGGAATCTAAAATGCACTCACAGCTATTTTTCAGTTGATTTTTGGTCATATTTGTTTTGTTTTAACTAAAAAAATAATTTAAAAATCGACGTTTAAAAGTAGCGAAAATACGACCTCCAGAGATGCCATTTTGGGTCCAGGCAGTCGGTGTCAGTGACATCATGAGCAGGGCCGGCATGTGCGGCAAAATTAGCAAAAATACGTCACTGACGAGGCAACTGTTTCCTGCTCTCCAATAACAAAGAGCGAACCAACATACCTACGCTTTGTGGAGCTCAAATTCGACTCTTTTTAATTATTTTATTTTTTAATTATTGGTGTTGGGTGTTTGTTTGTTTTTTGGTTTGTGTGTGTGTGTGTGTGTGTGTGTGTGTGTGTGTGTGTTGGGGGGGGGGGGGGGGGTTAGTTGGGCAATTATGCCTTTCATCACAATCAAGAGCACGACCACTGGACCCAGAGAAACCTTTTCATCGTTCGTTTTTTGTTTTGTTTAATGTCCTCAGATGCTAAAAGCGTATTAGGGACAGTCTGTAAAGTAAGTGTGTCTTGGATATATGGAACCTTTTCATCCCAAGTGGCCGCTATAACAGTGCCCACCTTGACGTCCCCCTGCGTACAGCTGCTTATCCAGTCCTTATTTACCCCCACGCTTACACAACGTGCAGGTTGCGGCCTCACCCCGACCACATGCAGGTCCTTATACCCACCTGCCAAAAAACTCCACACGTATCGCAGAGTCCCTGGTGACAGACAGCCCGAGCCCCGATCATTTGAAGGCGCGAAATGGAAACCTCGATCGATGAGGAACACTGTGTGGAGGACAAACTCCGAGCATCGCTTTCCGGCACCTTTCTCCAAGGTGTGTGTGGAGGAAAGACCCTCCTTTTCCAGCTCGTCCTACCTGCAGTGGTGATAAGAGCACGACAGGTGTGCGAACGTCATATCACTGGGGGTATAACGGGTGTATCGTGATTGTCAACGATTGGACCCCTTTGTCCGTCGTGCTGGTAACGGTTGTAAAATAAGATTAAAAATAAATAACAAGTAATCAACGCCGTTGCCAGGCAGCTGGGAAGAAATAGTTATCTCCAGGCGGTGGGCGAAACATGCTGGTTGATTGGTTGGTTGAACTGGTTTAACGCCGATTGCCTCCGAAGAGGTAAAGGCGGGGACCGAGATCCCAGGAGGTGGGGGAAGAGGAAGAGTGTAATAATAAATGAAAGGATTCACAAAGCGCAAAATCTTGTCCGTGGAGACTTCTCTAAGAGAGTATACTTAACGCTGCACTGTCACCACCAGGAGGACTGCTGCATTAAGATGGGCGGCGATGAGAGCCGTTTTAATGTTTCATTAATTGTGAGGGACAAAGTCACAAGACAATGTCCACAGACTACCACAACATTTGAAGAGAAAAGAGAACCGAAGCGGAATCGAACCGAGGTCCCTCTGCTGACCAGCCTAAAGCCCGTTCTTAACTGGGCGCATGTTTGTTCGCCCGAACATACTTCGGACACTTCGACGAACTATGATTCGTTTCTTAATTGAACATTTAGTTCGCCAAATATGGTTCGGACAGTCCAAACTTTACTTCATTCTCAACTGGCTTGAAATGAGACGCAAGCTTCGGCCCGAACTTGCGGCAGACGCGCAGCAGACAGCATGATCGAAAATGTAGGCTAAAGTCAAGTCAGGTCAAGTCAATATACTTTAATCATCCCTCACAGGGTAATTCAGCTAACTACTATCTCATTCTGGGTCTCCGAGACAAGGCTGCGCCTTCCACAAGTCCACAAGTAAACAAATTCCCTCCGAAGCGAGTGAAAAACCTAGCGACACCGTCATCCATTTTTCTTTTCTTTTCTTTTCTTTCTTCTTCATTCACAGGAGAGCCAATCAGAGGCAATCAGAGGCAATCTCAGCCAATCAGAGGCAATGATCGTCCAATAGGGCGAATGTTCCCAGAACATGTTGAGCGAAGGTTTTTGGACCCCGAATATAGCTTGGACGAATACTTCCAACTAGGTTCGCGAAGAAACGTTGGCCCAATTAAGAACCAACTAGGTTCGCCGAATACTTCCAACTAGGTTCGCGAAGAAACATTCGCCCAATTAAGAACGGGCTTAACGCCTTATTACCGCTAGGCCAAACCGGCTGTCTGACGAAGCACGCGCGGCTATGTTCTGACCTACTCCAGGCTTTCAAAGGGAGAACATTTGTCAGCTGTGGGCTCACACTCTGAATCTCATTTGCCGGCACCTAGAATGTCGTAAAACAGTGCTTGGAGTTTGCTGTGAGTGCTCAACTGAGGGGACCTTAAGTTCTGCTTCGGCAGTAACCCACTGCGCGTGGGTTGTGTGCTGGTGGGGTGGGGGGGGGGGGGGGGCTAAGTCACAAGGCCGAGTTCATGAGCTACAACTTTTTATTGAAGCGCCAGGCCGCAGAGAAAGGAAAGCCGAAGCGAACTTGAACCGAAGTCCGTGAGGAAGTTGATAATGAAGTGATGCTTAATGTCCTCAGATGTCAGATGACGTATTAGGGACAAGTTGTGTCCAATGCCGAAGCACGGTTCAATAATTCTTTACGTCCTCGGAAACCAGAAGGCTCGTTAGGACGGACAGCCCAGGACGGCCACCTCGACTCTCACACAGCTCTTGAACTGTGCGTGAGGATGTATCTCTGGTGGAGTTTATGTACTTTAAACGCATGCCAGGTGAGAGTTACCGTGGGTGAATCAGGTCTTTGTTGTTGCACTTGTGTGACGTCTGTCGAGCGCTAATTAACTCCCTTGTGTGTTGATTTCGACCGTCCCGTCTGCTTAGCAGGATAATACCGACCTAACCGCTAGGTCAAACCAGCTCGCTGTGTGATGCGAGAGACGAGGGGGCTGAGGCTAAAGGGGGTTGGGAACAAAGCCACAAGCCATTGTCCGTAAATCGCACCTGCTTTGAGTGAAGACAAAGGAGCGGACTGCGGCTGCCCGCTCTACGCGGGACTAACCGACCTCGCGTCAGTTGCCCGTCTGCTTACCACGATGACAACAACGCCTATACCACCTTACCCGCTGGGTCACCGTAAAAGCGGCAGGCAGTTCTGGCTGTGGCGACCCGTCCCTAATAAGCCTTACGGTTTCTGTGGACGTAAAGCAACTTCGAATCAATGGCTGTGCCGTGCCTTTCGCACCTTCAGTAACAAAGTAAACATGGTGCTTAACGTGCACAGAAACCACGAGGCTTATTAGGGACGGGGGGAAGATGGGGAAGGGGGTATGGAGGTGGGGTGGGTGGGTGGGGGGAGAGATTATGTACCTATCGCTACACTGTCACCAACATAATGACTTCTGCATTAAGACGGGCAACGATGAGAGCCATTTTAATGGTTCAGTAGGAAGTGATGGACAAAGTCACAGGACAGTGTCCACAAACCGCAACCTTTTCGAAGAGAAAGTAGAGCCGAAGCCGCGGTATCGAACCGAGGTCCTTCCGCTTACCAGCCTACCGCCTTACGGCCGCTGGGCCAGACCGGCTCACCGCACTTTCAGCACGGCACGCGTGTTACACACTGTGCACGTGTATAACTGATGGACGCCTGCTGCTCGATGGCGTTCTGTTGCGTCACTTCTGGCAGGTACCCCCTCGTGCCGCTGCATACCTCCCGCCCCCGCCCCCGCCCCTCCGTCGGTACCGAGACTGCCGGCAGCTGGTCAGTCGGTACAGCCGCAGCGGATATTGCTTTGTGCTGTCTGGCGGAGTGGCCCGTGTTGTAGCGAGTGGTCAGTGAGGGGAGGAGGATAACAGAGACGGAGATGGGTTGGAGAAGGGGTCCCGTCCCTAATAAGCCTTATGGTTTCTGTGGACGTTAAGCACCATGTTTACTTACTTTCTTGGAGAAGGGGTGAGCCGGTTTGGCCTAGTGGTAAGGCGTTACAGGTTAAGGGCCTCGGCTCGATTCCGCGTCGGCCCTCCTCTCTCTTCAGAAAGGTTGTGGTTTGTGGATGACACTGTCTCGTGACTTTTTGTCCCTCACAATTAATGAAGCATTAAATAAATACAATGGCCCTCATCGCTGCCCGTATCTGATTGCAGGAATCATTCTGGTGGTCACAGCGTAGCGATAGGTATATAACCTTCCATCTCCCTCTTCCCCCACCTCCATACCCCCTTCTCCCCGTCCCTAATAAGCCTTATGGTTTCTATGGCCGTTAAGCACCATGTTTATTTACTTTGGAGAGGGTGGGCGGGGTGCGGAGGGGGAGTCGCACTCCGAGTATAGTTTTGCGGCACTTTCCTCTCAGGAGGAAGAATGTCGCAATTAAACCAGTGTTTGGGGTTTGGGGTGTACTATGAAGAGGGGCTGGGCTTGGAGAGTGGAGGAAACCGGTTCGCGTTTCTGTGACAGTTACTGCTAGTAAACCTCCTCCAGTTTTTTTTCTTTTTTCTTTCTTTCTTTCTTTTTCTGTTGTAGCTGCAGATCTGAAGTCGCTGCGGAGTGCATGCAGTCAGTACGTTTTGCTACTACAAACACAAAATTGCTGCGGCAAAACGTGCAGTTTATGATTATGCCGGCAACGGAAGTAATGTTGCAGCAGCTACTATCATCGGGTCGCCAACGGTGGCAAACTTACTCCTAGCACTGATTTACGAAAAGCGATGTTCAGAGTCAAACTCCAAGCACTGCTTTACGACATCCTTCCTTCAAGGAGGGTGCCGGAAAGCGATGCTCGGAGTGTGGTTCAGAGTGTCCAATGGTGGCACCGAGCAGAGGCACTTCGCTGTAACATCTCTGCACTCAACAGCCGCACGGTCAAGGATACGGGACCGTCCGCCCCAGTCGGAGACACTGCGACCATATAGGTCCATGCTGAGACGCTATGCTGTTCCGTGGACGTAAAGCAACATGAAAGCAAAAGAAACTATGCTGTGAGCCGGTCTGGGCTAGCGGTAAGGCGTTAGGTAAGCAGAGGGACGTCGGTTCGAATCTGCTTCGGCTCTCCTTTCCCTTCAAAAATTGTGGCCTCTGGACACTGTCTTTGTGACTTTGTCCCTCACAGTTAATGAAACATTAAAATGGCTCTCATCGCTGCCCATCTTAATGCGGGAGTCATTCTGGTGGTGGTGACAGTGTAGCGATAGGTATAATAGTCTCCCTGTCCCCCACCTCCATAACCCCCCCCCCCCTTCTCCCCGTCCCTAATAAGCCGTACGGTTTCTGTGGACGTTAAGCACCATGTTTACTTTACACAATGCTATAGTGTCTCTGACTGAGCTGGTATCTCTAGTGTCTCTTGCTCCAACACCAGCTAACAGAAGGCCGATAGTAGTTTCTTTGTGTGCAGTGGTAGGGAGGGAAAGGGGGGGGAGGGGGGCAGGAGACTAGGGGGAAAAGGGGCAGTTGCACGGAGGCGTTTCTATGGCAAAGAGGGGGTCTTTGCTGATGGTCGGTGTCGGTCGGCTTGGCTGGTTAAACGTGTTTAACTGACGTCGAGTTGTTCCCTGATGTCAGAGGGGGTGAGCATTAAGATGCGAAGCGGTACCCAAAGCCATTTTAATGTTTCATTAAGGGGTGTGGGGTGTGTGTGTGTGGGGTCGCAAAGTCGCAAAGACAGCGTCAATAAACCACAACATTGGTCTGGGCCCTGTGGGATTTATTTAAATACCTCGGTGTAGCAGTGGTCAGAGCTCAGCCGGGAACTGTGTGAAAATCGAGGTGGACGTCCGGGGCTCCCCGTCCCTCCCTAATAGTCCATCTGGCCTCTGTGGATATAAACCAACATTGAACTCGAATTCAGTATCAAACCACAGAGCTCAGGAGCTGTGTGAAAGTCGAGGTGGACGTCCTGGGCTCCCCGTCCCTAACAGTCCGTACGGTCTCTGTGAACGTAAATCAACACTGAACTCAGCGAATACCAGATCTCAGGAGCTGCGTGAAAGTCGAGGTGGACGTCCTGGGCTCCCGGTCCCGAACAGTCCATACGGTCTCTGTGGACTTTGATCCATATATGAAGCAATATTTGAAGAAGAAGTAGTGGTCAGTATCGACTCCGTCGCTTGATAGAGCGGACTGTCCGCTTCACTCCATGGCTCCCCGCTTCGGCACTCCTTTCTCTTCAACAATTGTGGTCTGTGGGCACCGCATTGTGACTTTGCCCCTCAAACATTAAAACGGATGTCGTCCCTGCCCACCTTTTGCCCCTCAAACATTAAAACGGATGTCGTCCCTGCCCACCTTAAATTAAAACAGGCGTCATTCTGGTGGTGACAGCGTATCGACAGGTAAAGTCTCCCTCTTCCCTCCATCTCCTGGGACAGTCCTGGGACAGGACCAAGACTGTATATCTTGCCTATATGTGTCTGTGTTCTCCTTCTTCCCTCCATCTCCTGGGACAGTCCTGGGACAGGACCAAGACTGTATATCTTGCCTGTATGTGTCTGTGTTCTCCTTCTTCCCCCCATCTCCTGGGACAGTATTCGGACAGGACCAAGACTGTATATCTTGCCTATATGTGTCTGTGTTCTCCTTCTTCCCCCCATCTCCTGGGACAGTATTGGGACAGGACCAAGACTGTATATCTTGCCTATATGTGTCTGTGTTCTCCCTCTTCCCCCAATCACCTGGGACAGTCTTGGGACAGGACCAAGACTGTATATCTTGCCTATATGTGTCTGTGTTCTCCTTCTTCCCCCCATCTCCTGGGACAGTATTGGGACAGGACCAAGACTGTATATCTTGCCTGTATGTGTCTGTGTTCTCCCTCTTCCCCCAATCACCTGGGACAGTCTTGGGACAGGACCAAGACTATATCTTGCCTGTATGTGTCTGTGTTCTCCCTCTTCCCCCAATCTCCTGGGACAGTCTTGGGACAGGACCAAGACTGTATATCTTGCCTGTATGTGTCTGTGTATGTGTCTGTATGTGTCTGCATCACTGTACGTGTGTCCCAGCGACAGTACCTCTTCGGAGACAACTCGGCCTTAGACAAGCGAGCAGCATGCGCGCGCGTGCGTGTGTGTGTGTGTGTGTGTGTGTGTGTGTTTGTGTTTTCTTTCTTTCCAGCGGTAACGTCGTTTCTGATCAAAGGGTAGGCGACGCGTAGTAATACATTTAGGGGAAACGTGGTAGACTTCTGCGATCGTGTAAGACCACTTTGAAGTGACGGAACTGTGATATTACGGTATTTATCGCTCAGTGACGGTGTAGTGGTCAGTATCGACTCCGCCGTCCAGTCCGTCGGCGCCCACGCGTCGGACTATAATTATTGATCCTCCATCCCCGCCAGACAGGCTTTGTCCAGCTGCCGGGGTCAAAGGTTCAAAGGTTCACATGTTTATTAATACTTTTATTTGCCCTTTCTCAGTGGGGCCTCGCCGCAGGAGACAGCGTATTTGTGACATCCGCAGCATGTTTTATTCATAAGTATTTATAAATAAAACAAGGTAGACGACGGCCGTGCACAGACGGACAGTCTACGTTTAGTAACGCCATGTCACTGAAACTCCAAGCCGGCTGGTTTCCGGCATCCTTTCCTCCCGGCTTTGGAGGAAATGAAGTGCCGGAAAGCGAGGCTTGGGGTAAGTAAGTAAGTAAGTAAGTAAGTAAGTAAGTAAGTAAGTAAGTAAGTAAGTAACTTGGTGTTTTACGCCCATTCAACCATTACGGTTATAAAGAGGCTTGGGGTGTTAAGTGGGCGTGAGCTACAGTTTTGGATGACGCGTCACAATTAGAAATAAGCAAATGGAAACTAAAGCTGTTAATTTTCAGGAACTATATAACAAGTGTGGGGAAGCGCACGCAAATGCACTGAACACAACACCGTAAAAACATTTAACAACGCCTTATCCCACCCACACAAAAAGTATTTTTAATTTAAAAAAAAGAGAGAGAAAAAGACCACACACACACACACACACACACACACACACACACACACACACACACACACACACACACACACACACACACACACACACACACACAACCAAAAAAAACTGCAACATATAGACACGTCAACAGCACACACACACAAATCACATCAGTTACAAGGTTGCATAGTGTCTCCAGATCAACAGTTCAGTTCAGTTCAAGATGGTATCTATGCGCTTGAAAAAGCCCATATGCGCTCCACCCTGTCTCTCAGAAGTTTCCCGAAAGTTGCCTTTGAAACGGTTCCAGTGTTTGTCTGATTGACGATAGCCCTCTCTCGTCCTTTCAAGGAGGATCGTCTAGCTCCACGTCTTTCCACGCCTCTCTCCTCCAGGCGATTCGTGGTGTGGTGTCCTTGGCTTTGTGCCCGCAGGTAGTGTCTCAAGTTCCTCAACACTTCAGATCATCCGAGAAGCAAGCCACTTGCGAAGGTTGCTTTGCCCGCCAGTCCTATGTGCTCGGTCATTTCCCTTCGCTCCGGCATGCCCAGGGCAGTACACCCGTAGGAGTTTTCGAAGGTGGATGTCGACCATTGGCATATTCCAGTCTGGGTTTCCCATTCCACTTTTTCACTTTTTTGTTGCACGAGGAGGCGTTCGGCGGGTTGCTTGGTTGTCTGACGGACGTCGCTGATTGGCCTGATGTTTTCTCAAGTTATTCTGCTGACGCTGTGTGTGTGTGTGTGTGTGTGTGTGTGTGTGTGTGTGTGTGTGTGTGTGTGTGTGTGTGTGTGTGTGAGTGTGTGCGTGCGTGTAGGTGTGCAGGTGTGTAGGTGAGTATGTGTGAAAGAGTGAGTCAATGTGTGTGTGTGTGTGTGTGCGCGCGCGTGCGTGCATGCATGCGTGCGTGCGTGCGTGCGTGCGTGAGTGCGTGCGTGTGTGCGTGCCAGCTCTGTCGGGGCTTAGTTTCTTTTGATTCTTTGTTCTTTGCCTTGTCATGGATCTATGCGGAGCTCCAACTTCCAGAAACGGCGCATAAAAGAAAACTATAATTCTGCTCCTAAGCCCGCACACCGCTCCTACACCTGGTAAACCTGTGCTGGCAGTTTTCGCTGTCTGACGTCACGTCACTGACTGGGCCAGGTGACAAAAGACTCGACTCTCGGGGTTTTTTCTTGGCTAGGGCCAGCAGCGGCAGAGGCTGGACCGCCGCACCACCCAGCCCTTGCTAATCAAGCAGGGTAATGGTAATCAGGGTGCTTTACGTCCACAGAAACCGCGCGGCTTATTAGGGAAGGCAGCAGCGCCGTGGATTGAGCTGATCAAGTAATAATTATGTGGTCTGCCGCGTCAAAGATTTCGAGGAGCGTACGGCGGTAGAGCCAAACTCCAATCACTGGTTTAACGACATCCTTCCTCTCCATACTGCCATAATTGCAACGCCACAGATCTCGGAAAATTGTCAATTTGCGAACAGTTTTTTGTTGGCGCTCAAATGGCAGTAAGTTTGTAACAGACAACTCAAAATGCTTTGTTGTTGAAGTGTTGCTTTTTCGCCCAAGGAAACCGTAGGCTTATTAGGGACGGGGAGCCCAGGACGGCCACCTCGACTTTCACACAGCCCCTGAACATTGACTCGCAAAATATATGGTGAAGTAGAGCTTCATGTCCTCGGATGTCGGTTGACATATTAGGGATAAATTGTGACCATTGCCGAAGCATGGTTCAGTGTTGCTTTACGTCCACAGAAACCGTAAGGCTCATTAGGACGGACAGCCCAGGACGGCCACCTCGACTTTCACACAGCGCCTGAACTCTGACAAAATCAAAACATATCGGGCATTTCTTTTATTTATAACCACCCACGTTGCTCATGCCAGCACAAATAAAACCAAAATTGTTTGGATTAAAGTAAGTAAACATAGCGCTGAACATCCACAGAAACCGTATGGCTTATTAGGGACGGGGAGAAGGGAGGGGGTATGGAGGTACGGGAAGAGGGAGAGCATATACCTATCGCTACACTGTCACCACCAGAATGAGTCCTGCATTAAGATGGGCAGCGACGAGAGCCATTTTAATGTTTCATTAACTGTGAGGGACAAAGTCACAAGTCCGTGTCCACAAACCACAACCTTTTTGAAGAGAAAGGAGAGCCGAAGCGGTATCGAACTGAGGTCCTTCCGCTAGCCAGCCTAACGCCTTACCGCTAGGCCAAACCAGCTCACGTCGTTTGAACTGATGATGAGTTGATGCTTAATGTCCTCAGAGGTCAGTTGACATATTAGGGACAAGCTGAGACCAATGCCGAAGCACGGTTCAATAAATCTTTACGTCCACGGAAACCAGAAGGCTCGTTAGGACGGACAGCCCAGGACGGCCACCTCGACTCTCACACAGCTCCTGAACTATGTCGTTTGAATTGATGGTGAGTTGATGCTTAATGTCCTCAGATGTCATTTGACATATTAGGGACAAGTTGTGACCAATGCCGAAGCACGGTTCAATAAAAGCCACATACGTAAGATGTATGCGTGTTTAGCTGTAACCTGCCACCTGCACTTTTGGCAGAATGACCGGGATCTTTTACGTGCTACTGTGGTAACACGGGGGTGGAACGGATACCGAAATAAGAGTCAGCACAGAAAGTCGACCCTGGAGAAGAAAATTCTCCCGCCGTTCCAGCAGGGATTCGAACCCGCGACCTTTCAATCACGAGTCCGGCGCTCTAACCACTGAGCTATCCCCGCCCCCGTCGTTTGAATTATAGGCGGGATTCCTTTTAAGCCTGGGGTCGGACGAAGGGTGCCGGAAAGCGAGGCTTGGAGTTGGAGCCGTGTGCCGTTTCCTCCTACTGACACGGCCTCAGAAGAGAGTGTACCCCATATTACGGAACTCTCAGCCACCCGTATATATACTGCCGAACAAGTACACAAGGGGCAGTGTGACCCGCCGCTCAGGCAGCTGCATTCCCTCTTCGGGGGGATTTTGCTCAGTAACGGAGTGTTTTATAGAAAGAGGTGAATCCTTCCCTGTTTCCTCCCCCTCCGCCCTCCCCGTCCCACATATTCCCTCTGTCAGGCACTGCCTATCTGAATGCAGTCGTCGCGGGCACGGGTGGGATGTTGTGAAGAAGACGCTCATATGAGCGCACCTTCGTTCGTTTCATTGCATTTGCGCGTGTAGTCGGTTATAAGCGCTCATTTTTTTCTTCTTCTCAGATGCGCACATTTTTTTTTTTTTTAAGTGTTCAGTTGCGCACCCGATAGAGTGAGAGAGAGGGTGTGGGGTGGGCGGTACTCGCCCGCGCACGCGAACACACACACACACACACACACACACACACACACACACACACACACACACACTCACACACACACACACACACACACACACACACACACACACACACACACACACACACACACACACTCACACACACACACACACACACACACACACACACACACACACACACACACACACACACACACACACTCTCTCTCTCTCTCTCTCTCTCTCTCTCTCCTCCCCCTCCTTTTCTTCTCCTTTTTCTTTTTTTCTTTCTGAGTGTTGAAATCAGTGGTGTATGACAATGGTTAGCCTACAGCTGAGAAATGTGGGTATTTACAACTGTAAGCTACCTCAGGTCTGTGTGCACAGTATTTTCCAGGGTTTAAACACCAACATCGCCTGTGAATCTATCGGACTGTGTCCAGGTGCTACTTAATACTTACGTTTTGTTTTGGCACCTTCGTCGCCGTTCACTGTCCACCACCGTCGGTTCCGGCGTGCTTACGATTTACGTCAATGCTTCGACTTGAAACCACGGTGGGTCTGAATGACGTCAATGGGCCAAACCAAGCCCACAATTAGATGGAACAATGACAGTCAATTGCCTTGTTGACTCGGTCCTGGTCCAGTGCTTTCACGGTCAGTAGAGCGTGTTGATCTCTTGAGGGTAGACTTTACAACGTTCTGACGCGCAAGCTGCCACAAACTGACGTGAAAGCGAAAAGAGTTTGAAAAGAACCAGGCGGGAGTTGCACTAACTTCGCCTGACGAAAGTCCGCAGAGAAAAGACGACCACTAAAACCAATGGCGGCTGTCAGCGAATATTTGTGAGCCGGTTCGGCCCAGCGGTAAGGCGTTAGGCTGGTAAGCAGAAGGACCTCCGTTCGATTCCGCTTCGGCTCTCCTTTCTCTTCAAAAAGGTTGTGGACGCTGTCTTGTTACTTTGTCCCTCACGATGAATGAAACATTAAAATGGCTCTCATCGCTGCCCACCTTAATGCAGGAGTCATTCTGGTGGTGACAGTGTAGCGATAGGTGTATAATCTCCCTCTTCCTCCGCCTCCATACCCCCTTCTTCCCTCCTTCTCCCCGTCCCTAATAAGCCTGATGGTTTCTGTGGACGTTAAGCACCATGTTTATTTACTTATTGCTGGAATTGAAATGAGCCGGTTTGGCCAGGCGTAAGGCGGTAGGCTGGTAAGCAGAAGGACCTCCGCTCGATACCGCTTCGGCTCTCCTTTCTCTTCAAAAAGGTTGCGTGGTCTGTGGACGCCGTCTTGTGACTTTGTCCCTCACAATGAATGAAACATTAAAATGGCTCTCATCGCTGTCCATCTTAATGCAGGAGTCATTCTGGTGGTGGCAGTGTTTTCCCCCCTTCTCCCCGTCCCCAATAAGCCTTATGATGACGGTGAAGTGATGCTTAATGTCCTCAGATGTCAGTTGACATATTAGGGTCAAGTTGTGACCAATGCCGAAGCATGGTTCAATAATTCTTTACGTCCATGGAAACCAGAAGGCTCGTTA
>OY757548.1:14046817-14096817 GCA_963584105.1 Alviniconcha strummeri | reverse complement strand
TGTGACGTCTTTCAAACGCGGATTAACTCCCTTGTGTGATTATTCTGTCGATTCGTTCCCTTCAGACGAGGCACCGGGCGAGAGTTCCCCCAGTGAGGCCAAGAAGAAGGCCCTGGCCTCCACCAACCCACCCCTCTTCAAGCCCGCCCTTCAGTACCTGGACAGGGGTTCCCCCCGGCACGTCAGCTACCTGGTACACACCCTGGTGCACAACATCCCCATCTCCGCCAGCGGCGACCACCTCGTGCGGCAAGGCGACGGCTCGGGGAAAGAGCTGTCGGAGAAAGGGTGGTCGTCTCTGGAGAATTTGTGCTCGCTGTGCGAACGTTGAACCTGAAGAGGGCGGCGCGACTCCTGACCGATTCAATGAGGGCGATCAGGTAGTGTGCAGTTTGCCCGGGACGCCAAGAGCTTCGTTTCAGTTGACCGAGCTTTCATCACCTTTCTGACCGACAGGTGTTTTTTCAGCCTGTCAGCACATGCCTGCATATTGGCGAACACATGCCTAGGCAGACAATCCTGTTATAAACAAAGCACCTGGCCTGACTGTGCTTTTTTCTGAAACAATGGCCAGGCGCATCGGTCTGTGCAGTTCAAAGGGCTAGTTTGAAGACATGGTGTGTTAGGGATTGGGGGGGGGGGGGGGGGGGGGGGGGAAGATATAACTGCTGGATCGCCTTCCAGAGCAAAAAATGCGGAAAACCCCCCGAAGAAAACCAAAACCAAAAACCAGGCCATGTCAGGGTGCAGAATGTGTTCATTGCTTAGAGGAGATGGAGGACAAGTCTTAGATTCTTCAGGGTGGTTGTGGAGATGGTAGTAGTTGACGTAAAAGAACATGCACGCCACCCTGTTAAGAAGATGGAAGGACTGGGCCAGGTAAAATCTGGGAGCGTAGAGAATTGAATATGTCGTCACTTGACATAACATGCGTAAGCTGGGCCCACGCTCGCCCAAGAGGCCCCATCGTAAATTTCTTGTCAGCATCCCGTGAGCGCAGAATGACCCAGGTTGTGTTGTTTACTCCATTTGTATAAGTGGGTGGAGCTTTCTGACTATATAAACGAGAAGTCAGTTGTGTAAAGGGATGTCCCTAATATGTCATCCGACATCTGAGGACATTAAGAACAAAGAAGCGTAAAGGTGATGGATGAATCAGTTTTAACACAAAATACGTTTTGGATTTTTCTTTCTCTCACTTCAGGGGTGCGTTGTTTTGTCATGTCATTATGGTTGGACTGGCTGTGTGTGTATGTCCATTTGTGTAAGTCGGTGGAGCTTTCTGACTATAAGCAAGAGGTCTGTTGCGTAAAGGTGATGGACGAATCAGTTTAACACAAAATATGCTTTGGATTTTTTTTTTCTCTCACTGCAAGGGTGCGATGTTTTGTAACGTAGTTATAGTTGGACTGGCTGTGTGTGTATATCTTACATATTGCTTTTGAATTGCTGCACTATCATGTTCTGTCTGAAAGAAGATATAAGCGGACTAATTTTTAAAATCCGGACTTTATGCTGGGGGTCCCAGGGGACTGAACTGGTGGTTGATTGAGGGTCAGTGACCATGCGGATCCTGGGGACCATTGCCAGTCTGCCTACTTTCACACCGTGCTGCATTTTGCAGTGCCAGTTTGCTGACAAGTGCCATATTGCTGCGTGTGTTCAAAGAGAGAGAAAGAGTATATGTGTGTGTGTGTGTGTGTTTTGCTCTTGCTCCCTCCGTCTCACCACAGCCGAGAATGAAAGCATTTATGTCAGTGGCTCACACAGAAACACACACACATGGATGCATACACACACCCCACACACATGGATACATGCATAAATACACACACACACATGCACACATGGATAGATGCGTACATACACACACACACACACACATGGATAGATGCGTACACCCACACACACACATGGATAGATGCGTACACACACACACATGGATAGACGCGTACACACACACACATGGATAGATGCACACACACACACACACACACACACACACACACACACACACACACACACACACACATGGATACATGCATAAATACACACACACACACACACACACACACACATGGATACATGCATAAATACACACACACACACACGTACACAACACACATCTGTCTCTTTTCACAACATCACAGGATCTAGCAGTCTCCACGATTGTTACATTCCGAACACCAGTAAACAGCTGCTCTGTGCACAGTCATAGGGGTTCATGACCATAGGTTCTCAGTCAGCAGAGTGAAACTGGCACTCACCAAAATATTTGAAGTTGGCAGACTGGCATTTGGAAATCTGGCATGCAGAGCTAGTCCGAAAACTGCCCCAGTGAATTTTCAAGCCAAGCCCAGTTGCATAATATGTGGCTAGAACATGATACAATCTCACACAGAGAAAAAGAAATCATCAGACATGACATTTGTTCTGTCAAAATCAAGAATTTCCGGAGACTGGCACTCAGCAGACTTTGAAAGCTTGTTCTGTACATTGTTGTATTCCATCTTTTTTTGTTTGTTTACGGGACGCACTTACTGCCATAGCGACTGATATTGTTGATTTATTTCATGCCTGTGTTGTTTGTGTGTTTGCGTGTGTGTGTGGTGGATAAGGTGGGAACTTCAGCAGGGAGCAGTAATATTTGGACCACACCCATTGGTGCAAAGTGTTGTTGACGAGTTAAGCCTCCATTTTACGGTCTCTCCGTTGCCACCAACACCGACAGGCAGCTTCTGGTGTCAATGGTTTGGTCTTTGCTGCTGGTCTAAGGCTCGAGATGCCGTCATTTTTTTTTTCTACCTCAGCAACAAGAAGTCCACACTGTGCTGTTTGGTTTGCCTCTTCCTCTCAGATGATGGTGTGTGGGGAGTTTTTTTTTTTTTTTTTTTTTTTTGGGGGGGAAGGGGTGGGGGGGAGTATTGTCTTTAATTCACCTTTAGTTTTTGTTTTGTTTGCTTTGGGAGTTTCGGAGGGTGGGGGTATTGCCTTTAGTTCACGTTTAGTTTTTGTTTTGTTTGCCCCCCCCAGCAGTCTACTTCCAGTTCACTGTGTATTTTTGACTATTTGCACTGCTGAAGACCAAAACTTACAAAGCCAGCTAATGTGACAGTTCTAATCAAGCACACAGTTGCAGATTTGGAAACTGGTAAAGTGTAGAGCTTTGCAAAACTGCAAAAAAGAAAACTGAGGTTGTTGATGCTGTGCTGTTCACTGCTATTTTCTTAGCAGTTTTTGAAAGGAGTTAGACCTGAGCTTGTTTCGTGAAAAGCAGCAACGCAAAAACATTCACACACACACACACATTTATTTCGGCTGAAAAGGAGACATTGTTGATTTATAAATAAAATCTTTCTTTGGTTCCTCTGGTTCCTCTTCATAGTAAATAATTAAAACTGTTTTCTGTATTCTGTTGTGTTTGTAGTTGTAGTCCACTTTAACAAAATTATCTCTCTCTCTCTCACACATACACATATGCAAGCGCACACACACGCAAGCCATCAACAATTTGTTTGGTCTTGTTGTGTGTTCATTCATTTCATGACGTATAAAATGAACAGGCGCAAGAAAGTCTCCAACTCAAACAATAACATCAAGAACATCAAGAAACTAAGTCATTCTTTACATTTCAGAGATTCAAAATCAACCATGCACACAGGACAGCATCTTCACACATTCAATATCAATACAACCTGTTAACAAACAAAAAAATCAACCATTGCAACATGTAGATACACTGTCTGACACTCAGTTCACAGATTTGATATTTCAATATCAAGCACAGAGTTTACAATATCAAACACACTGCAGCTAAAAATCTCAATGCAGGATTGTTCTCTTGCGTCATTTCACTCTCCATCTCACACAGCTGCCACAGACGGAACAAAACAGGCAATAAACAATGATGATGGATGAATGAAACAACCTTCAAGTCATGAAAACTGTGAGTACGGTGATTCGCAACAATGCACACATACACATAGTGACTTTGCATTACCATCAACTCACAATGCTCTCCTTTCATCAGAGCCAGTTACAAACAATGGCAGTGTTATAAAGCTCTGATGATTTTTGTTTTCTCCCCTGCCCCCACCCCCCCCCCCCCCCCCCCCCCCCACTGGCCCCTCCCTCCCCCACCCAGTCGTCCTTCCAACAAGCAGACTCGGAAATATTGTGCCATGCCTTCAGTGAACTCTCCGCCACAACAAACTACCAGAGAAAAATAACTCCAAGAAAAAACGCTGCCTGGAGCAGCAGTTTTTGTTTCGGATACAGTTTCTGGATGAGACACGGCGTGTGACTTGAGAGTGTCCTAAAACTGAGCAAATGAATTAAATAGCACCTAGTCTGTGACACATCAAGTCCGCTGCGGAAGTGTTTTAAGCACACAGTGCACAATCTGTTTCATTTCAAGCAAAGGTTTAGCAGGATCTGGCAAATTGCTACGGAAGCACCCTGAATCATGCTGCACGCACAACACCTTCAGGCTGAACTTGCCCAGCTTAAGCATGTGGTTACCTTGATCATGCATTTACCTGCTGTTTCAAAAAGTCACCTTAAAAACAAAACAAAAACAAAACTCAGCATCCTCCACATAAATGCCATGCTTTGATTTGCCAGATCAGAACAAACACTGCAGGTCACAACCATCCAGGGCTGAGAAAATACAGCCAACACTTGCCTCACGACCAACTACATCCATTGCAATTTGGTCTTGGTCCTGAAGTTTTCTGCTTGTAAAAAAGACTCTGCTAATTACTGGCACTTGTACTGCGGTCAACCTGGCTTGCAGGCACCCACTTTCCAGTCCCAAGTGACCCTCTTGAACTCAGTACTGCCACCACTGAGGTTTATCTGTCTGTGCACGATTTGGTGATTTGGAGTTCTTTCTCACCTGCACGACTTGGTGATTTGGCGTTCACGGGTTTCTGTAAACCTGTTTTCCAGCCCCAAGCAATCTTGAACTCAGTACTGCCACCACCGAGGCTTCTTTCTCTCTGCACAACTTGGTGATTTGGCGTTCATGGGTTCTGTCAACCGATTTAGCACAGCGACCACTGATCCTCCGTACCACCGAGGCTTCTTTCTCTCTGCACAACTTGGTGATTTGGCGTTCATGGGTTCTGTCAACCGATTTAGCACAGCGACCACTGATCCTCCGTACCACCGAGGCTTCTTTCTCTCTGCACAACTTGGCGATTTGGCGTTCATGGGTTCTGTCAACCGATTTAGCACAGCGACCACTGCTCCTCCATCAAATCTTTTGACAGCAAGTGTACCGGTTTCACCGGACACACACACAAACAGCTACAAACAGCTACAAAGCCTTTCCAAGTCCATACCGTGTCTGATCTGTGAGGTCTGATCCGCGAAGTCTGATCCCAGGGCAGACCCCACAACACACTGAACCCCAGTGCAGTCAGGCGACCTACCTGTTGTGCCATCACCTCTAGCCCAGTCCCACAGCTGGTCCCACAAGCGAGTTCTGACTGCACATGTGCCACCAAACCGAACGGAGTTGGCCGTAGATACACATGACTGCCTTTGGTTGCTGACGCAAGGGTGCGAGCGAGGTCGAGCGTGGCACCTAAAGCAGTCGCCCCCTGCACATGGGGGAGCCACAGTAGCAGTAGAGCACCTTGTCCGGAACGCTGCCCACTTCGTAGTTGTAGTCCCACGTCAGCTCGGTGCCGGCACGGATGTACCTGAAACAGGCGGAGATTGGAGTGGAGTGGCCAAGGCTACGCACAACATCGACACAAACAACACTGCTCAGCTCGTCAATCGGCATCAACCTGAGGCTACTCAGCGCTGGGTACCTGAAACATATGGAGACTGGAAGGGCCAGGGCTATGCAAAGCAACAACAACGCTCTGCTTAGCTCACAAACAACGCGGCTCAGCTCGTCAAATCAGCACCCATCACGGGCTACTCAACTCAGTGCTGGCACAAGATGTAGACAGGAGTGGCCAAAGCTACGCACAGCAACCACATCAACAACAACAACAACAACAACAATGCTCTGCTCAGCTCATCAATCATCCCCAATCAGAGGCTGCTTGTCATGTCGTTACTGGTGTCCTACTGTCTCTGGCCGGAACATCAAGGCTAAGGCAGAATGTTTGCTGTGTTAAAGCGTTCCACATCAGGATTCCTTTCAGCCACAGTAATTAATCTTCAAGTTATTAAAATCCCTGAAGCCAAGTGCAGATGCCAGAACGGCAGCTAACAAACACTGAACTTGTATGTACAAATTCACTTGCTGGAAAACAATACTAAATCATGGAGGAGTGGTCCCACGCTAGTCAAATTCACCTGCTGAAAAAGAATATTAGATCTTGGGGGTGGTCTCATGCCAACTTGCCGAAAAGGAATATTCAAATTTAAATCGTTCTAAAGCATAGGTGGATGCTGTCAGCTGGGACGATTCTCTGAGAGTTCTGTTTTGTGAGTACGTTTCATGATGGCATTGCATACCTGAAGAGCACAGCAAGAAATAAGTGTTAATGTGCAATGTGTGAGAAATATAATGTGAACAGAAAATCTATTAACGTTTCAGCATGAACATTTCATTTTCCAAAATATGGAAATACAACTAGGCAACAACGAAAAAAGAGATGGTTACAGGTCTAGGAGCTACCATCATGTCGCTGCAAATTCACATTTATTTTACATTCATATTATGATTAATGTCACCAACACACACACACACTCACACAGACTAGTGCACATACAAACACACAGAAGTTCACACACACACACACACATACACATGAACACACACACAGATGCGTATGTGCACACACACACACACATACACACACACACACACACACGCACACACACACACAAGTACACTTGTGTGCATGCACACACACCCAAACGCACATACACACACAGATTACACAAGTACAAACACATATACACACAGAAACACATGCTCACACACACACACACATAACAAACCCAGCAACAACATTACAATAATATCCCCCCCCCCCCCCCCCCACAGCGAGATTTACTTACTGTCCAGCAAAGAAAGCCACCCAGGGAAATCGCAGATCATGAGTGTCCACAAAAATGTTCTGAACAAACACATTTGGACTGCAGCTATGCTGCAAAACAGAAAGAGAAAAACAAAACTGCACAAAGTGTCTGAACAATAAATCAAGCATAAAAATGCATCAGTAGCCTGTGCGTGTAACCAAAGTTTGACTGCTAACAGCTTAACGCCTGTACATAACCAAAGTCTGACTAAACAGTTTATGGTCTACAGATGCTGCCCCATCTCCCCCCTCCCCTTTCCCCAAATAACACAGCAAAAGGAGGTGGTATTGATGTCCAGCTTGATACAGAATCTGGCAGAGACAGTGTAGTGTTCCTACTGTTATGTACAGGCTCTCTCTCTCTCTTTTTTCAACCTCCTGTGGCGCTGTCGAATGGTTACTGTCCGCTACTTATCACAGTTCTGCGACAAAGCTGCCTCTGTTCCAGAGAGAGGGAGACAGAGACACAGAGAGAGAAAGTGTGCACATGTGTGAGAGAGAGAGAGGGTGTGTGTGTGTGTGTGTGTGTGTATGCATATGTGTGTGAGAGAGAGAGAAAGTTTGCAAGTGTTCACTGCAGAGAGAGAGAGAGAGAGAGAGAGAGAGAGAGAGAGAGAGAGAGAGAGAGAGAGAACAAGAAAAACAGAAAAACATTGCAGTAAAAAAACACGCCAGTGAATATAAACCACTGAAAATGTGCCAGCATGCTGCAACAATCTCAAATTCCAACTTTCATGGCACAAGTTCACAGTCTTAATTAACATCCTGAATTCTACATACTTTGGTAACAGCAGCTAAAAAAAAAAAAAAAAATGTACGAAGCCTTGACAACACAAACTTGCTGCTCTGACTCACATTGAGGTATCGCCCAATATTGCCCATGGACTTGGCATCCATGATGTAGCAGGACGAACTGTCTTTGAAGTAGGCCCGTGTTCCCTGTTTGGGCTTCTGCTCCTCTTCCTCCGCTTCTGCAAGGTTTCCAACGGCCGGCAAACACAGGTAAATTAAAGAGACGCTCACACAAATTCTTTTTACCCATACCATCACCCAAAATGTAGTGTGACCCCAGCAAGAACACCATGGCTGCACTGAAAGGCTGTCACACAATGCATAGTTATGTGGGGATTATCTTCTGTTGAAAGGCTGTCAAGCAACGCATAGTTACGTGGGGACGATCTTCTACTGAAAGGATGTCACACAATGCATAGTTATGTGGGGATTATCTTCTGTTGAAAGGCTGTCAAGCAACGCATAGTTACGTGGGGACGATCTTCTACTGAAAGGCTGTCACACAATGCATAGTTATGTGGGGATTATCTTCTGTTGAAAGGATGTTACACAATGCATTGTTATGTGGGGACTATCTTCTGTTGAAAGGCTGTCACACAATGCATTGTTATGTGGGGACGATCTTCTACTGAAAGGCTGTCACACAATGCCCAGTTATGTGGGGACGATCTTCTACTGCAAGGCTATCACCCAATTCATTGTTATGTGGGGACTATCTTCTACTGAAGGACTATCACACAATTCACTGTTATGTGGGGACGATCTTCAGCCAGGATAATTAAGCTCCTTGTTTAGCAGCATCTGCCCTCCAGAAACAGAGATAAATCCTCTGAAGACAGCATGCCCTGCCTTGTTTGCCTTTTGCAATGCGTGTGCGGGTGATGTCCTACTTATGTTGCCTTTTGCAATGCGGGTGATGTCCTACTTATGTTGCCTTTTGCAATGCGTGTGCAGGTGATGTCCTACTTATGTTGCCTTTTGCAATGCGGGTGATGTCCTACTTATGTTGCCTTTTGCAATGCGGGTGCGGGTGATGTCCTGCTTATGTTGCCTTTTGCAATGCGGGTGCGGGTGATGTCCTACTTATGTTGCCTTTTGCAATGCGTGTGCAGGTGATGTCCTACTTATGTTGCCTTTTGCAATGCGGGTGCGGGTGATGTCCTACTTATGTTGCCTTTTGCAATGCATGTGCGGGTGATGTCCTACTTATGTTGCCTTTTGCAATGCATGAGTGGGTGATGCCCTAGTTATGGTGCTTTGTTTCTTATGTTGCCTTTTGCAATGCGGGTGTGGGTGATGTCCTACTTATGTAGCCTTTTGTAATGTGTGTGTGGGTGATGTCCTACTTATGTTGCCTTTGGCAATGCATATGTGGGTGATGTCCTTCTTATGTTGCCTTTTGCAATGTGTGTGTGGGTGATGCCCTGTGGGTAATGCCCTAATTATGTTCCTTTGCAATGTGTGTGTGGGTGATGCCCTGTGGGTAAAGCCCTAATTATGTTCCTTTGCTTATGTTGCCTTTAGCAGTGCATGTGCGGGCGATGCCATACTCCAATTACTTTGCTTCTTATGCTGCCTTTTGCAATTAAAAATCAAAAAAACATCAGCACATTCTCATACACAGCTGACTTTAACCAACCAACCAACCAACCAACCAACCAACCAAGGACGTTTGCAGTATTCAACTGATGTCGCAGATGTAACAAGAGGCACAACCACAGAGACCTGAATCACAGTAACTATCACCTGGCATGCATGCATGTACAAGGTGGCTAAAAATCAACCAAGGCCACATCCTGCTAACCACTGGTGGATTGGGTTTACCCTGTGTTTGCTCGGATGCCAGGTGGTAACTACTGTAAGCAATGCAGGCCTGCTGTTGGGCCAATTGTTGCACGTGCAAGTTTCACTCCAGCATTGTTAAAATCCCTTCAGTCATGCTGGCCTCACTCTGTTTCAGGCCGTAGTAGAACAGATAAATCCTTCCCGGCTTACTTCGCTAAACAGATATACATATATATATACACATTTCATCAACAAGACAGAGGACCTCTGAAACTGTACCTATACTGTACCTGGCACATCACCAGAAACACTGGAAATTCATTACGATTTCCACCTGGTGAAAAAAAAAATTCTTAAACAATTTTTTTAAAAATACCCCCCCTTGTTTACCTGGAATAGTATTGGGCATCTTCAGGTTCTGAAGAAACTGTACCTAACATACCTGGCAAATGACCAGGAATGCTGGAAATTCATTCCCATTTCCACTCAGTGAACATTTTCTTTTAAATAATATACATATATAAAAATACCCTCCCCCACCCGCTTACCTGGGATAGTGTTGGGCATCTTTGGGTTCGGAAGGTTCTTGAAGCGAGACCCCCCTGTGCTTTTTCGAGCTGAAACAATGAGAAAAAAAGCGCCTGCATGTCATTTCAGTCAAGACAATCTAGCAAACCAGAAGACCCAAAAGAAGTAGGAAGCCCTCTACAACAAGCAGCCAAGCCAAGAAGGAAGCAGCCAAAACAAGGAAAGAGAGGTCATGCACACACTTCTGAGGCCTTTCCTTCAACCCCTACTCATCACAGGGGCACAGCTTTGACTCATCACAGCTGGTGGGACGATTCCAAGCGGAAGAGGTCATGTCATGCCCTGTGGGGCTTTTCCGTCACCTTGACTCATCACAGCTGGGGGGATGATTCCGAGCGGAAGAGGTCGTGTCATGCCCTGTGGGGCCTTTCTGTCACCTTGACTCATCACAGCTGGGGGGACGATTCCAAGCGGAAGAGGTCGTGTCATGCCCTGTTGGGCCTTTCCGTCACCTTGACTCATCACAGCTGGGGGGATGATTCCGAGCGGAAGAGGTCATGTCATGCCCTGTGGGGCCTTTCCGTCACCTTGACTCATCACAGCTGGGGGGATGATTCCAAGCGGAAGAGGTCGTGTCATGCCCTGTGGGGCCTTTCCATCACCTTGACTCATCACAGCTGGGGGGACGATTCCAAGCGGAAGAGGTCGTGTCATGCCCTGTGGGGCCTTTCCATCACCTTGACTCATCACAGCTGGGGGGACAATTCCAAATAGAAGAGGTCGTGTCATGCCCTGCTGGGGCCCTTCCTTCACTCCCCTGACTCATCACGGTGGCACAGCTGGTGCGATGGTTCTGAATGGACCCCACCCACAGCAAGGAAGGCAAGACCGTCAAAACGTAGCTCGTCACTAACATGCTGAATGTCTACCTTGAACCACAGAAAACTATCGACAAAACTCCAGGCAAATGAAAAAAGCAGCATGCTCTTCTTGTTCTTCACCCACTCCACAAATGATTTTATGACAAAATTTATTTCGCTGGTCCAAAAAGAAAGGGAAAAAAAGAGGAAGAAAAGAAAGGCTGTTTCGTGCATTACCTTTGACACAAGATAAAAACACACGACAACAATGAAAATGAAATATCAACAGACAGTACACTCTTACTACTACTAATAAAAACAAAGTGTGTGTGTGTGTATGTACATGCATGCATGTGTGTGTGCGTGCCAGTGGAATGCATTTGTCAATGTCCAGTTGCATATGCACACATATATATGTATACTGGATGACCCACAAACTGTTCAGCTGGAGAATGCTGCAACAGCAACAAGAAAAAGAAGAAGAAGAAAATCCCAAAGAAAGCAAAGCACGGGTGAAAACTGCAAGCAGCTGAAACCACCGGCAAGCAGAACTGGACGCCAAGGAGGAGGCTGCCTCCTGGTCAGAAAAAACAACAGCACAACTGCAAGAAGGGATCGCAGGGCGGAGGTGGAGAGCATCAGCCACAGAGGGAGAAAGCGCTTCAGCTAAAGCACTTCAGCTAAAAATAATAACAATAATAATTAGAATCACTGGGTGGCGCCACCAGCCAACAATGCAGCCCACGCCTCACGGCCTGTGAGACAGCAGCGATGCATGCCCCCTCAGCTTGAGCTAATGATACTAATAAAAATCACCAGGTGGCGCCACCAACCAGCAAGGAGGCCTTGCCACAACCACAATGTGCAACAAGCCTGGCACAGCTCTGTGACACGACTGCGGCGACGCACGCCCCCTTAGCTTCAGCTAATGATACTAATAAAAATCACTGGGTGGCGCCACCAACCATCAAGGGGGCCGGCTGACTTGCAGCCTGTGAACCTTGCCACAGCCACAACGTGCGACAAGCCTGGCACAGCTCCGTGACAACAGTGATGCACGACCCCTTAGTTTCACCTAATAATACTAATAATAATCACCGGGTGGCGCCACCACCCAGCAACACAGCCTGTGAGCCTCGCCACAACCACAGAGTGCAACATGCAACAAGCCTGGTACAGCTCTGTGACATGACTGCAGCGATGCACTCCCTCTTAGCTTCAGCTAACGATACTAATAAAAATCACTGGGTGGCGCCCCCAACCACCAAGGAGGCCTGCTGACTCGCAGCCTGCGAACCTCGCCACGACCACAACGCGCTACAAGCCTGGCACAGCTCCGTGACACGACAGCTAATGATACTAACAAAAATCACTGGGTGGCGCCACCAACCAGCAACACAGCCTGCAGACTCGCAGGCTGTGAGCCTCGCCACAACCACAATGTACATACCGAGCCTGCACAGCTCCGTGACTGCCGCAATGCACGCTCCCTGGCTGGGCTCTGAAGGAGGGTGGGGTGGGGGGGGTGGGGGAGGAGGAACCTACCTCGGTGAGACAGCTGCCTGCTGTCATCAGCCTTAGACAGCTGTGCGCTGTCATCAGCCTTAGACAGCTGTGCGCTGTCATCAGCCTTAGACAGCTGTGCGCTGTCAGTCTGAGACAGCTCGACACTGTCAGTTTCCTCAACTTTGATTTCTGAAATATTAAACCTGTGTCTTACAACATGGTCAGGATGCTAGTGACAGCTCAGCCATAGGTAAGGGTGAAATGAATCAATGAAGCATACAAAAACCACGAAACGCACCACCACCACCACCACCACCGCCCCAAAAGACACAACAAACCAACAAAACATGCAATGGCAAAACAGGTTTTCATGCAGAAAATCTAAGCTGCTTTTCTTCTAACCACCCCCTTCAAGTCTTTACAGGTTTTCAGCAAGTCTTTGCAAGTTTTCAGATACTCAGTTAAAAGACAGCCCAGGTTCTCTGTGGTTGCTGTGGTGAGAAAAAGATGTAAAAAAAATCACTTAAAAGGACCTATGCAGATGTGACACGCCAAAAAATAAAGATCTTCCTGTCAAAAAAACAAAACAACAACAACAAATAGTACTTACTAACCAACCAAACAGCTAACACTGGAATTCGTGATGCTCTTCCCGACCAAAGCCATGGCCCGAGGCGGCCCAGTGTGGCTGACAAGATGTTAAAAATCTGTTAACCAACTAACTTACCCAACAGCTAACACTGCAGTTTATGACATTCTTTCCAACCAAAGCCTTGCACTGTGCTGTCAACAAGATGATAAAATCCATCTAATTAATTCATTAATTAATTAACTAACGAAGAAACCCAACTCACCTTTCTTTGCCGTTTCTTTGTTCCCTTCCTTCTTCTTCTCCCCCTCGTTGATCTTCGTCAACGGCTTGTCCAGGTCTGGCAGCTCATCCGTCTCCATCAGATCCTCCCTCCTTTTCCCACTGCCGTTGTCGTCGCCCTCCTCCTCCTCCTCCTCCTCTCCAACCTCAACAGGGGAGTCCTCCAGCTTTTCCCCCTTGGCCGTCTTCCCAACTTGCTCCGCTTTCTTCTCCTCCGTTGTCCTGCGCAATTGCACTGACCCGGTCTTTATCCGGCTACAACGTTGCGCCAGTCACAAGCAGATTAGAATTGTCAGCAGTGGTCAAAGTCATGAGAGCTAAGATAACATTGGGGAATTTATAATTACTATAAACTTCTTTCTTTTTTTTTAAAGCAGAAATATCTATTTAGATTGAAATATCTTCTATTTTAGTTTGTTAAACGCCACATAAAGTTTTAAAAAGTTTGTAAAATGACACTTCATTTTGAAGAAGAAAAAAATGAAAAGGCAGTTGACCATTTTTTGCTATTAAGAAAATGAAGGCAGTTCACCGTTATTTGCTGATAAGAAAGTGAAGGCAGTTTAACCATTGTTTGCCAATGAGAAAAGTGAAGGCGGTTTTACCATTCTTAGTTTTTCTATGCCAATGAGAAAGTGAAGGCAGTTTTACCATTCTATGCCAACGGGAAAGTGAAGGCTGTTTTTACCATTCTACGCCAGTGAGAAAGTGAAGGCGGCTTTACCATTCTTTGCTGTCGTTAGAGTGACGCTTCAGCACCAGCTTTGTCAGCGGTGCCTGATTTGGCTTGCTGTCCTTCGGCTCCGTCTCGGTCAAGTCCTTCTTCCTTCTCCTCCTGAAACCACCAACCACCCGTCACAGCCAAATAATCAGGTTCTATTCTTGCCGCTAGCTTCGCGCAGGACAACATGAAAGTTACACTGCAACTGGCGCTGCCAGCATCTCGCTGCCTGTGGAGAAACCCCCCCGCAAAACATGGCTTCTCATGAGAATTAACTTTTCATATTTCTTGAAAAGCGAACAGAATAAGCACAGGACGGTCTGAGGCAGTCTCTCCTGAGGGCCATCTTTGGTGAGGAACTGACAGTCACAGAAACGCAAAGAGAAACTGTAAAAAGTGGTTTCCCCCATAAGAATTTCCTCACATTTATTGAAACGCACAGAGAAAATGTACAGAACAGGGGCCTCTCACTGGACCGCCACTGGTTAGGGGTGCCCCTGTGCTGCACTGCACATGCTGGCTTTCCCCATGAAAATTTCCTCTCACATTCATTGAAACGCACAGAGAAAATGTACAGAACGGGGGCCTCTCACTGGACCATCTTTGGTTAGAGGTGCCCCTGCGCCACACACACTAGTCTCCCAATGCGAATTTCCTCTCTCATTCATTGAAACCCCCGGAAAAAAATGTACAGGACGGTCCCTCATCGGACCATCTTTGGTTAGGGGTACCCATGCGCTGTGCTGCGCACATCAGCTTTCCCCATGAGAATTGCCTCTCACATTCACTGAAACACACGTGGAAAATGTACAGGACAGCCCCTCACTGACCATCTTTGGTTAGGGGTGCCCTTGCATCATGCAGCTTGCGCCCTGTGGTGCACGCAAAGAGTGTGATATGTCCAAGAAAAGCAGGTGGACTCACCGCGTGGCGTGAACCTTGCTCTCCACTCCTCCGGTGCCTCCTGCCTCAAAGTCACTGCAACAGCGCACACTTCATGATACAGGTCGCCCGAAGCATCAGGGCTTTCCCTCTGCTGTCACACAGCAAAGCGATTCTTTCTTTACAGCGTATCATCATTGTCTAATCACCCCAAACTGCTGGCATTCCCCATTCAAAAATGTGCGTGCATGGATGTGTGCAAGTTTGAATCAAAGTGTGAAAATGGGTGTGGAAGTGTCAAATGCACACCAAAGTGTCAAATGTGTGCAAATGAAACAAAAAGCATGTGTAAATGTGTGCAACAGAAAGCATAAAATGTTACACACATGCTAAAAGTGTTAAATGTGTATAAAGTGTCAAATCAGCACAGAAGTGCAAAATGCGTGTGCATCAAAGTGTTAAATGCATGGGAGTAAAAATGTTAACTCTGCATGCATTTAAAATGTGAAGAGCACATGAACAAAAGTTTCAAACGTGTTTAATAGTGTAGAATTTGTACAAGCATTATACATCTGAACCTCCTCCCAAGACTGTTTCTACCTCCAAGTCTGGCACCAGCATCCCTGCTATAGTACGCTTTGCTTGTACACGTGGTCTGCTGAGACAGTTTGGTCTACACATTGTGATGGCGCCTAGCTGCTTTGTCTTCCAAGGATACCCTTCTATGTGCGACACCTGTTTATCTCAACAAAAGCTGTCACACATGACCGTCCTGCCAGCCTTTCTTTCCCCTTTCCTCCACGACCTCCTCCTCAACATACAAACACAAGCACCCGTGTGCATGCTTGCTTGCACGTGCATGTGCACAGACATGCTCACACACATGCATGCTTACACAATGCTCACAACCCCCCACCCCCTCACATACACACACACATTCACATTCCTGCATGGGCACAACCACACACACACTCACACATGCAAACACACACACACACACTATGATGCAGACAGACAGACAGACCCACATACATCCCCACATCCACACTCCAAGCCCACCTGTCACTCGTGCCAGCAGCATCATTACCAGCGTTGTCACTCTGGTAATCGTCATCATCGTCTTCCTCCTCCGCGTTGTCGTTGACGATGTTGTCATCTGGGTCCTCCACATCGCTCTCGTAGCCCTCCTTCTGGCGTTCCACCACCTCGATGAAGTCCAGCTCCGCCAGGTACTCGTCACCATACTGCTTGCCGTCCTTTTTTCAGAAATAGGAATGACTGTTTCTGGTGAATTCCACGATTTTGCTCAGTTTTAAGCCTTAAATGGAGCTTTAGTTACATTATTTACCTAAAAAAAATAAAAAATTACATACACATAATAATACACACTGAAAATATCAACTCAATAAAACACAGACCAGCTTGTTGTTTTAATTTGAATGTGTAAATCACAGACCAGCTCATTTTTTTATTTTTTTTATTCAAGTGTATAAATCACAGACCAGCTAATCTGTTATTTTATTGATCAAATGTATAAATCACAGACCAGCTCATTTTTTAAAGGAGCAACACACACTCCCAATCCTCCTTAAGTGGCTGAAGCCCACACGGGTTTGAAGCAGGCCGTCCATGAAGTCAGGTTTGTGTAGGTATGAGTACTATGAGGGGGAATGGTTACAGGCATTACCTCCTCACCAAACGCTGGGCGAAGCTCGGGGTTTCAGCTGAGGAATGCTAGTGATCGCGCTAGACATTTTTCAAACCAGTGTGATGTCTACAAGGTAGCGAAAGTGGTTCATGGAAGCCGGTCAAACAACCACTGTAACTGGTCAGATATACCGCCATCTACAGACACTACTACTAGTAGAACTCTACTACTGTACTAGCAAACATCCTGTTCCCTTCAGCTTCCCCATCTAGAAGTAGAACACACACACACACACACACACACACACACACACACACACACACACATGCGAATATACACACATATCAGGTACTCTCTCTCTGTGCTTCGATTATTTATTTTTATGAGAACCAGTCAAGCAAAAGAACAGCTGGTACATACGACTGATTGAAAAATAATTCTGGTACATGCTGATCTTAACCGGTAACATACCGGTTAGCGCAAACCCTGTGTTAACAAACAAGCAGAAGCTAACCACGGTGAAATACCAGAAATTACTGGTTAATGCAAACCCTGTGCTAACTCGCCAACAAGCTGACCACCATCACTCTGCAACAGGGTTATGGGCCTTTACTTACATCGTTGGCACCCATGTCTGTCAGCAGTTGACCGGCATAGATGCAGATGAACCCGCCCTTGGGGATGTCGTTCAGGCATCGCAGGCCCCAACCGCTGCACAACATTCAAGCACAAAAGTAAACAACAGGTTGTCCCCATTTCTCAGACACTTTATGCAGTGCTTTCAGGCTGAAGGCATACAAAACCTTTATTCAGCCTTGCAACAGAAAGACCAAAAGCAGAATAACTGAGATGAATGTATCTGCATTCTGTTCATCTGCATGTTCATCCGTACATTCTATTCATCTGTATGTTCATCCGTAAATTCTACTCATCCCATGTCATGAAAATAAGTGAGTTACGATACTTCCAACTGAAACCATGGCTTTGGGGTCATGACAGCAGTAAGAGTACCAGCATGCTGACTTCCAGTTACATTACAACTTTACTGTCTGATAACATGTTCTACTATACTTTTAAATACCTAAGCCAAATCTTCATGCAATGAGTGAGTGTGATTTTTTTTGGGGGGGAGGGGGAGGTGCATGCTTGCTTACTTTTTTTATGACTTGGATATGTGTATTATATCTCTGTGTATCTGTGTATGTGTGTGTGTGTGTGTGTGGTGTGTGTGTGTGTGTGTGTGTGTGTGTGTGTGTGTGTGTGTGTGTGTGTGTGTGTGTGAGTGTGTGTGTGTGCGTACGTGTGAGAGAGTGAGAGAGTGTGTGTGTGAGAGAGAGAGAGAGTGTGTATATGTGTGTGTGTGTGTGAGAGAGAGAGAGAGAGAGAGAGAGTGTGTGTGTGTGTGTGTGTAGGGGTGTTTGTGCATGTATATATGTGCACGCGTGCATGCATGTGTGACTGGGAGATGGGGAGTTGTGGAGAGGCATCAGAGCAAGCAAGCCGTGCTTTTCTTTATTACAACCGACAACAAGCCTCAATCAATAAACGCCATACGAGAAGAGGGGCAAATAAACATTCGTCATCATCATCAAACTCATTGCTACAGACACATGGGAACATCTGCCGTACCATACCTGGCTTGCATCAAGAAAAGCGAGCCCCTTACCGTTTCTCTGTCTTGAAGACCTGCAGGCGGCAGCTGAGTCCATTCTGCGCCACTCGGTTTCTGCAGCGCTGATCACACTTGCAGCGAGAGTTGCACTCTACCACCCTGCAAGCACAAAAGGCCGGAATTTAGTGATTGATTCTTGACCAGGGCCGTGTATTGTTGTGACAGTAACGGGGAATTTACACAGCACTTTTGGAAACTCAAAGCACTCTACAGCTTAAAGGAAAACATGCAATGCACAAATACCCACGTACAAAAATCCATGGTGTCTAAGCAAACAAACATCCAACAATTAATACACATTTTCATACAAAGCATGGTAAAATACAAGCACGCACATTATTATGCATGATCACATGCATGCCTGCATGCGTGTGTGCATGTGTGTGTGTGTGTGTGTCTCTCTCTCTCTCTGTCTCTCTCTCTCTCTCTATATATATGTGCATGTGTATGTGTGTATACATACATACATGTGTGTGTTTGTGTGAGAGAGAAAGCAAGAGAGATGTGCGTGTGTGTGTGTTCGAGAAACAGAATGTTTGCCACTGTTCATTGCGATGTGTTTTACTTTAGGAGTACATAAATGGACATATTTGTGGGATTTTTTCTTCTCTCTCTCTCTCTCGCAAATGACAATCTTGTTCTCTCTAACTACTATAAGTTTCCACACAAAACAATCACAGAACCTACCAGTCAAGCAAGCAACCAACCAAAGACAAACAGGCCACAGTTACCCAGTAAAGATGGGTTCCCTGAGACGTCGGTGGTGGTAGCCTGCATTGGGATCTCGCTCGCCAATCCATGTTGTGTTCTCTATTGTCAGCTGCTGGCATGCACACTTTGTCCGGTCCTGGAAAAAAAAAAAAAAAGGGACAGTAAGAAAAAAGAAAATACATTAAAAACAACGAAGCCAAATGCTCAGACAACTCGTACTTCACAAACATGAAGATGCAGTTTTTTGCTGTTGTCTTCAGATGCTCCCATGACATTGAAAAGGGGTCAATATCCCAATATCAAATTTGGAACAAAACATATACCTGGCTCAATATTAGTTCTCATTATACAAATATGAAAGATCTTGAATCAAGAACAAAAAAGCTGGTATGAAGTTTCTGGGCAGAATTGAAAGATGTGTAATCTCCCTCAGGGATCATACATAGTAACAAAGTACTATGCGTATGTGATCTTGTCCATGTCCTTAAATAATCACAGAAACTTTTAAGTCTCTGGGGACGGGGATAGCTCAGTGGTTAGAGCGCCGGACTCGTGACTGAAAGGTCCCGGGTTCAAATCCCTGCAGGAGCGGCGGGAGAATTTTCTTCTCCAGGGTCGACTTTCTGTGCTGACTCTAATGTCGGTATCCGTTCCACCCCCGTGTTACCGCAGTAGCACGTAAAAGATCCCGGTCATTCTGCCAAAAGTGCAGGTGGCAGGTTACAGCTAAACACGCATACACCTTGCGTATGTGGCTTTGCATGAAGTGACATGGTGCATGGTTGTATGGTGTACACAGAACTTGCGCCGAGATGGCTGCAGTTTCATATGGCGCCAGCCATGTCAGCGCTGTAAGTACACCACTTCTGTGGATATTTAAAAAACAAAAATAAAACAAAAACGCGCTATAAAGCTAGTCACTCATGTAGATCCACAGGCAAGCGCAGTGAGTCTGCTCAAGAGAGCGGAGAATAGCGCTATATAAGTGATCATCAATCAATCAAAAGTCCGTCATTCTCCTCAGAAACTAAACTTTTTAGCATGGTTTATATTCAGACGCCACCAGGACCTTAAAATTAGGTCAAACACATATACCTGGGTCAATCTGAAAGAAGGCTATCATCACACGGTCTAAAAGACAGCAGTCAAACAAAATATATGACCACAAAAAACAAACAAACAAAAGCCCCAAAGAAAGAAAAAAAGAACAATGTTAAAGTTTTGAGTCTAGAGACGTACAAGGAATTGATACATCTGTGAAAAAAAAAAAAAAATCAAGTAGTTGTAAAGCGCAAAATCTTGTCCCCAGAGACTATTCTAAGTGCATACACACACACACAAACACATGCAGGCACCTGCATGAAAAGGGAACAAAAAAGGCAGACAAATGATCACTCCAACTACTCCACTGGCCAACCCAGTTACTTTAGGTTAAAAAAATACACTAATTTTGTTTCAATGACTGACTGCCTCTTTACAATTTAAAGGAAACAACAAACAAAACAAGGGGAAAAGAAAGAAAAAAATCAACCATAGAAAGCAAAACAATAACAAGCAAAAAAAAGTAAAACAAAACATCTATTGAAAGATCAGAAAAGATTTTAGCACCCCATCCACAACTCCACCCCCACCCTCCCCCGTTCAGCCATCAGCCATCAATCCATTCCCCAACCCACACCCCATCTTTGTTTTTTTGGAAAACCTGTCTGACCCAAAACCTCCACTGTGCCCTCAAACTATCCTCCATACAGGCACCGTAAACAGCAGGTGCACCCTCCTTTACCTTGCAGTTGTCTGTGCAGTCACAGCATTGGAGAAACTCGTCGTCAAGGGGAATCTTGACGCCTTTGGCTGGAATTCTGTAGCTGGAGTACTCCACGTAGTCTGGGTACTGGCGGTCGATGGCGTTGACACAGGAAATGGGCACTTTCTCCTTGCCGTACGACAGATCTTTGATGTCACAGAACGTCTGAAACGCATGCTAAAAGTGAGGGCTCCCTAATGACCAGCATGGCAAGCCAACTGTCGCTATCCAAACAACAAAATTAACCATATAACAAAACTATCCTTTTTTTAAAAACTATACAAATAACAAATAAGAAAATTATCCATGTAACAAAACCATCCAGGTTACTGACACAGTTACAAAAGTCTGTGTGGACACTAAAACACAAGCAAACAGCTGCCCACGCTGTGTCCTACCTTGACAGGCACAAAGTCTGTGTGGACATGCAGCCATGGGTCGAAGCAGAAGTGGTCAATGAAGAGCTGTGAGTCCGTGATGGACAGAAAGTCATCCACCTCCTCGATGGAGCGCAGGCGTCGTCCGCACGTGGCCCTGTAGATGACGCTCTTCCTGCCCCCGGGCCGTATCTTGTTAATTTGCCTGAAACAGAAGGGGAGTTGCAGCCAATGACAGTGGAAAATGCCCCTGAGAGAGAGCGGCTGGACCCACCATATTACATCTTCTTGACAGAAGTTTGTTGAACCAGAACAAAAACTACAATGGAACCACTCATGACAGAGCACCTTGATGACAGAGCACCCTGATGACAGAGCACCTTGATGACAGAGCACCCTGATGACAAAGCACCCTGATGACAGAGCCCCTTGATGACAGAGCAGCCTGATGACAAAGCACCTTGATGACAGAGCATCCTGATGACAAAGCACCTTGATGACAGAGCATCCTGACAGAACACCCTGATGACAGAGCACCCTGGTGACAGACCTAGAGCACCTTGATGACAGAGCACCCTGGTGACAGACCTAGAACACCCTGATGACAGAGCACCCTGGTGACAGACCTAGAGCACCTTGATGACAGAGCACCCTGATGACAGAGCATCCTGATGACAAAGCACCTTGATGACAGAGCATCCCGACAGAACACCCTGATGACAGAGCACCCTGGTGACAGACCTAGAGCACCCTGATGACAGAGCATCCTGATGACAGAGCATCCTGATGACAGAGCACCATGACAGACATGACAGAGCACCCTGATGACAGAGCACCATGACAGACATGATGACAGAGCACCCTGATGACAGAGCTAGAGCACCCTGATGACAGAGCATCCTGATGACAGAGCACCCTGATGACAGAGCTAGAGCACCCTGATGACAGAGCACCTTGATGACAGAGCACCCTGATGACAGAGCACCCTGATGACAGAGCATCCTGATGACAGAGCACCTTGATGACAGAGCTAGAGCACCCTGATGACAGAGCACCCTGATGACAGGGCACCTTGATGACAGAGCATCCTGATGACAGAGCTAGAGCACCCTGATGACAGAGCACCCTGATGACAGAGCACCCTGATAACAGAGCATCCTGATGACAGAACAGCTTGATGATAGAGCACCTTGATGAGAGAGCACCCTGATGACAGAGCACCTTGAGAGAGCATGCTGATGACAGAGTACCCTGATGAGACCACCCTGATGAGAGACTACCCTGCTGACAGAGCACCCTGATGGCGGAGTACCCTGTTGTGTACCCACCTTTCCCATCCACACAGCAGGGGGAACAGCAGGGGAGGTTTGCCAACAAGTTTGTCCAGCTCCTCCTCCGACTCCTTCACGCACTGGGCATCGCACGAGTGGGGAACTGGAACACACCGTCACCGCACAAACGTCAACAACTTGGGAGTCTCTGAAACTGTTCTGCAGCTGTGAGAGACAGAGGGAGATAGACAGAGGGAAGAGTGTCTGTGGATATGTTATGTACGTGGGTGTGGGTGTATGCGCCGGTTTTTGTCTTAATATGATGACCACATTTCAGTTACATCACTGGAACCTCACAGACTGCCTCCATCCCTTTCTCTTCTGGTTCCCCAGATAACGGCTTCCCTTTATAGCTGTGTTACAATGCGCACCCCTCTTCCTTCCTCTCTTGCCCCAATATGACTGGGCGTAAAACACCACGTTACTTGCTTCCCACCCCTCCTCTCTGTCTGTCTTCTGCACTTGTAGTGTCTGTCACTAGACCAAGGGCATGTGCTGTCAAAACTGTGCTGTCTGTCTCGTCGTTCTTTGTGCGCTGCTCTGTGCTCGTCAGTCACTGCATTTCCCATGTTCCTTTGTTGGAAAAGAATGCCTCACCAAACTTCTTGCGCTCTCTGCCTTTGTTGTCGATGACCGTTTCGATCCTCTCCCCCATCGCCTCTTTGTCATCCACTGAAACCAGACAGCCACAGCTCCTTTAACCACGTAACAAAACAACGACCAGCTACCATGAGGCACTGATCAAAACTATTCCTACGATAAACAAACACTCAAGAGGGAGAGAGTGAAAAGAGAGAAATCCTTCATGCCAGAGATGGGGGAAGGGAGGGAGAGACAGATAGACAGAGACAAACGGAGAAGGGGAGAGAGAGATAGGAAGAAAGAGAGAGTGAAGGATGTTTTGTGTGTGTGTGTGTGTCTGTGTGTGTATGAGAGAGAGAGAGAGAGAGAGAGAGAGAGAGAGAGAGAGAGAGAGAGAGAGAGAAAGAGAGAAGGGTATTTTATTAGACAGTTTTATGAAAGAGAGAAAGCAAGAGAGAGAGAAGGGGGATGTTTTATGAGAGAAAAAAGGGGAGAAAGTGATATGGATCTTTCATGAAAGAAAGAGATTTTTAATGAAAGAGAGGGAGGGAGGGAGAAAAAGAGAGGGACTTTTATGACAGAGAGAAGTGGGAGGGAGCTAGAAAAAGAGAGACATGCGCATAGGTAGCATAGTGTATTATAGTCTCTTGTTGATAGTGTATAGTCTATTGTGTATAGTCTATAGTCTATTGTTGTCAAAAGATGTTAGCCCTTCAGATGTGATTCCTGTCAAGCTAATGAACGTAGCTTGTCAATATGACAGGTTTCCTGAACATGCCCATATAATTTGTGAATACTGTAAATATATGTATCTGGATTCTAATATTTAAAAACAACACTTTAGAGAGAACTTCAGCAGTCTGTGCAAAATCACAGACAAAGTTTTTTTAACAGTCGCCAGCCCGTGTACAAAAAGCGGCAATACTGACCACAGTCGGACTGATCGGCGGCAGTGGCCAGCCTTTCCTGAAGTACACTGGCCATGTCCCGGCCCTGCTTATTGCTGCTGATGCTGCTGGCTTCAAACCCTTTTGGACCTGCACACACATAAACATGTGCACGCACACACACACACACACCATTTCAGAGTGGCAGACTGAGAAGGGAAGATTGCTCCTGGTTACAGTTCCCTGAGGCTAACAGCACAGAAGAGCAACAGACGAGACAGAAGAGCAACATATGACCCAGAAGAGCGACACAAATGACACAGAAGAGCGATGGATGACACAGACGAGCGACAAAAAGGACAGAAAAGCAACAGATGGCACAGAAAAGCGACACAAATGACACAAAAGAGTGACAGATGGCACAGAAAAGCGACATAAATGACACAGAAGAGTGACAGATGGCACAGAAAAGCGACACAAATGACACAGAAGAGTGACAGATGGCACAGAAGAGTGACACAGAAGAGCAACGGATGGCACAGCAGAGTGACAGATGGCACAGAAGAGTGACACAAATGACACAGAAGAGTGACGGATGGCACATAAGAGCAACAAAAATGACACAGAAGAGTGACAGATGGCACAGAAGAGTGACACAAATGACAAAGAAGAGCGATGGACACAGAAGAGTGACAGATGGCACAGAGGAGTGACACAAATGACACAGATGGCACAGAAGAGCGACAAAAATGACACAGAAGAGTGACAGATGGCACAGAAGAGTGACACAGAAGAGCAATGGATGGCACAGAAGAGCCACAAACAACTAACAGTGCAAGACAAACCAGTAGATGCACAGAGAAACAACTCACACTACAGCAGAGACAAATGACTGAAACCACAGAACAGTGACTAACCCTGTGTAACAGCACAGAAGCAAGACCAACAGCACAGAAGAGAAATGAACAGCACATAAGAAGGAAAAAAAAAAAAAAAAGCACAGAAGAAAAACCAACAGCAACCAACAACACAGAAGAGAAACCAAGAGCACAGAAGAGAAACCAACAGCACGGAAGAGAAACCAGCAGGACAGAAGAGCAACAGAAACCAAGAGCACAGAAGAGAAACCAAGAGCACAGAAGAAAAACCAACAGCACAGAAGAGAAACCAAGAGCAAAAAAGAGCAACAGAAACCAAGAGCACAGAGGAGAAACCAACAGCACAGAAGAGAAATCAACAGCACAGAAGAGCAACAGAAGAAAAAAAAAACAGCACAGAAGAGAAACCAACAGCACAGAAGAGAAACCACGAGCACAGAAGAGAAACCAACAGCACAGAAGAGCAACAGAAACCAAGAGCACAGAGGAGAAACCAAGAGCACAGAGGAGAAATCAACAGCACAGAAGAGCAACAGAAGAAAAAAACCAACAGCACAGAAGAGCAACAGAAGAAAAGAAAAACAAAAGCACAGAAGAGAAACCAACAGCACAGAAGAGAAACCAACAGCATGGAAGAGAAACCAACAGCACAGAAGAGCAACAGAAACCAACAGCACAGAGGAGAAATCAACAGCACAGAAGAGCAACAGAAGAAAAACACCAACAGCACATAAGAGAAACCAACAGCACAGAAGAGAAACCAACAGCACAGAAGAGAAACCAACAGCACAGAAGAGCAACAGAAACCAACAGCACAGAGGAGAAATCAACAGCACAGAAGAGCAACAGAAGAAAAAAACCAACAGCACAGAAGAGAAACCAACAGCACAGAAGAGAAACCAACAGCACAGAAGAGCAACAGAAACCAAGAGCACAGAAGGGAAACCAAGAACACAGAAGAGAAACCAAGAGCACAAAAGAGAAACCAAGAGCACAGAAGAGAAACCAACAGCACAGAAGAAAAACCAACCAACAGTACTACCCCCCTCCTCCTGCCCCTAGAAATAATTCTTCACTCACCCCCGCTTGACGTTGCTTTCTTCTGCTGACCGCCTGCCTGCCTGCGGTTGTGCTTCAGCCATGGCGGCTCCCAGCCGGCCAAAGAGCCGGGGAAGTGTTCCTCCGCCACCAGCGAGCGGGGCCCCTTGTTGGGTTTGAACTGGTTGCTGTTGCCCGCCGTGCTCTTTCGGGCCACTGGCCTCTTCTTCTCCCGCCCGGCCCCTGCTGTTGCCGGTGGTGACGGTGACGGCATCGCTTCCCCGGCCTTGCTGGTGGGGGGTTTCCCTGCAGCGCCCCCTGAGGACAGAGAGAAGGCCGCAAACGCAGTCTGCGTTGTTCAGGTCTGCTGCTGCGAGAGTTCTTCTTGCACCGCTTCTAAAGGTACACCAAAATACGCTGTCTACATGCTCTGCTAGCTCTATAACACTCCCTTACCTGTTCACGAGCGATCTGTAACTACCTCACATGTTCATGGGCAAACGCATGCAACAGACACAGGGTGGGTGGGGGTGGGGGTGGGTGGGGAGGAGGTGCAGAGGCTGCTCTAGGCCTCATAAAAAAAAAGCGCCTACCCTTTTTGTCGTCATCTGTTGACAGGCCACGAGTGTACTCCACCGTCGGTTTCCTCGGCCCTTTGGGGTCCATGTTGAGCCGCCTCCCCTTGGACGTCCCAGCTGCCTTGATGGCTTCGGCGTTGGCCTGTCCCAATCGGCAGGAAAAACGGGTTACTCTCCTTCTCCATACCGCTCAGCGCTTCTTCTCAATTCAGATTTAAGCCTGGAAGGGGCTGTGTCACCACACTCTGACACTAGCAAGACCACCCAGTGCCTGTGTGTGTACGTGTTGCGTGCATGCACGTGCTTAGAACAGACTCAAGATTCTGTGCTTGATAAATTCTTTAAAATAATTGTGTATGTGCGTCTGCATGTATGTGCTTAGAATACACTCAAGATTTTGCACTCCATAAATACTTTAAAATAGTTATCATTACAAAACAAGCAGTTACTCAGCATGCCTCACCAGCGCTTTGAAGAGAGGTTCCAGGCGAGTGGAGCCACGGTAGATCCACTCTGTGCGCTTATCGGCCTGAAAGTACATCTTGACCAGGCTGGCGTCCACCTCCATGACCCTCGCCGTCCACCTGGACATGGCAGAATTAAGCACTGAAGGGGAAATGGTGACTGACACTGGCGTCACACATACTGATCACAGACATGGCTAGCGCCCACCTCCATCACTCCCATCAAAGAAGAGTCAGGCGATGAAGGGAAATGGGGACTGACTGACATCGGCATCACACATATCGATCAGACATGGCTAGAAGAGTCAGAGTCAAGCGATGAAGGGAAATGGTGACTGACTGACATCGGCATCACACATATTGATCAGACATAGCTAGAAGAGTCAAAGAAGAGTCAAGCGATGAAAGGAAATGGTGACTGACTGACACTGGCATCACTCATCAATCAGACACGGCGAGCACCCACCGCCATCACTCCCATCAAAGAAGAGTCAAGCGATGAAGGGAAATGGTGACTGACTGACACTGACGTCACACATATCGATCAGACACGGCGAGCGCCCACCTCCATCACTCCCATCAAAGAGCAGTCAAGTGATGATGGGAAATGGTGATCAAGGGACTGACGTCACACGTATTGATCAGAGACATGGCCAGCACCCACCTCCATCACTCTCATCGGGACAGGTTGCCCGACAGGCATTCATGCCTAAACCTTTATCCTTGCGTAATTAAAGTTCACTCAATCAATGAATAAACCAGTCGTCAAAGAAGACACAAGCGATGAGGGGAAATGGTGACTGAGGGACTGGCATCACACATACCGATCACAGACACAGCTAGCGCCCACCTCCATCACTCTCACCAAAGCCAAACGATGAATGGAAAACAAATGGTGATCAGCCGACTGGCATCACACATATTGAACACACAGCAGAATCAATCACAGACATGGCTTCCACACACAAAAATCAACCAGTGAAGGAAAATGGTAATCCACCGACTGACATTGCACATATCAAACACACAGCAGAATCAGTCACAGACATGGCTAGAGTCCACATCCATCACTCTCACAACAAAAAAAGAAGAACCAACCAATGAAGGGAAATCACTACCGACCAACTGGTGTCACACAGGATCAAGGCACACCAAAAGAAAAGAAAAAAGTTTCAAATATTGCTTAATTTAATCACACAACTCTGTCACTGCTAGCACCAAACCAGCATCAACAAACAAGCAACACGTATCGCGCACACAGATAAAAAGGGGGAAAAACAAGAAAGCAGACTAAACACTTGCCATCGGCCGTTCCATTCTGTCTTGACAATCTGCCCATTCATCAAGCGCACCATAGGTCTCTGAGGAAAAAACAAACATACTAATTAGAATGAATATAATAGTGGTCATTTATACAGTGCAGTATTTCACTGACACGGGTGAACACGCACAGCTTTACAAGATCAACAGCAACGTATACATAAAACCCGAAAAACAATGTATAAAAATAATACTATATTCCTTGCACACCACGCCTGCGCACACACACGCATGAGCACACAGATGAAATGTTACGGGAAGTGGGCAAAAGGAAGAAGACACAATTTGAAATCACTTGTGGTATTGTATGGAGGGGAGTTTTTAACGCAGTTTTGAAGGCATGTGAGGACTGACTGTGATGGGTGTCAGAAGGGAGAGAATTCCATTCCTTTGGAGTACAATACGAGAAAGAATGTTGGCTAAAGGTTTGCTCTCACTTCTCCTGGGCAAGTGGGAAATCAAAAAAAAAATATATAAAATATACAGAGCATGTTTTAACTTTGCAAAGAAAAAATCAAGTTTTAAAATACTTCATTCCTTGAAAATATTCCCCCCCAAAAATAATAATTAAATGCAGCAAATAGGAAGAAAGAAAGGGACACACAGAGGCACACATGTATGCATGACCTTTTGCCCTGTGAAAATGTCAAAGTCAGCCACACTGAACCCGAAGGACCCATTTCTGTTGTTCACACACAATCTACTCACACCCACCTCCACCCCACACATATACAACTCCATACACACACCACACACAGTCACCTCCCCCCTCCCCACCTCCACCCTCACATCCCATCCACAGTCATACCCCCCCCCCCCACCACCACCACCACCCTCACATACCATGCACACACATACACCCCCCCACCCCAACCCCCCATTCCTACAAAGCCCTGCCCTGCATCCTGGGGAAGCTGTCAACTGTGTCCACGTTCCACTTCCAGTCACTCACCTCAGGATACTGCTTCAGGTACTCCTTGATGAACTCCTGGGAGTCAGGGTGGATATCCTCCCACACATTCTCACCTGCACAACACACAGGTACATCTAAACTCTGGGAGCTCTTTTTTTTCTTCTCTCTCTCTCTCTCTCTCTTAAAAACAAACTTTACTGATACTTGCTTCTTCTTTTTTTCTTTTCTTTTTTTTATGTGTGCAAATTTACTTACAAACACAGTCTCTTTTGAACTTTCTTGGAGCATAAAAGACATCTTGGAGCATAAAAGACAGAGTTAAAAAAAGAAGAAGAACAGTGCTGGACAGATTCTCTGAAACTTTAGTGAAATAACAAACATAAATCACAAGAAAGGAGCCACTACATTATACCACGAGTGTGTGAAGTGCATGAACAGTCATGAAACTATTTAAAGGGAACCATTGCACCACAAGTATGTGAAGTGCCTGAACAGTCATCAAACTATTTAAATGGAAACGGAAGCTCAGACGTAAGTGGGCCTGAAAAAAAGATTTCAATGCGCAAATATGTCCATCTGCAAACCTCATCCAGCTGTTCAAACAGTACTTTGGGTGCAGCCATGTTGGCTCCCTCTTCACCAAGGAAGAGCAGACAAGTGTTGGTCTGTGACATATTCAATACTTTGGGGGGGGGGGGGGGGGGGGAGGCACGCTTTCAGGCCTTGTTCATCACATCATTCATAGAGCCTGCTGGGTACAAAACAGCAGCGCTCATGGTCATGTTTTCCAAACTTTCAAATGTGAATTTTGAGCAAATAGGATCTAAATTTAAGTGAAAAACTGTTGTGGGTCTATTTTTTTCTTTTCTTTTTTAAATTCCTGTCAACAAAGCCTGTGTTGCTTTTTCATTTCCATTCCCCTTTAAAACACTGCACCACTGATTTTCCTTTAAAGCACTGCATCAATTTCCCTTTAAAACACTGCACCACTGGTTTCCCTTTAAAACACTGCACCACTGATTTCCCTTTAAAACTGCACCACAGTTTTTCCTTTAAAACACTACACCACTGATTTCTCTTTAAAACACTACACCACTGATTTCTCTTTAAAACACTACACCACTGACTTTCCTTTAAGACTGCACCACTGATTTCCCTTTAAAACATTGCACCACTGATTTCCCTCTAAAACTGCACCACTGATTTTCCTTTAAAACACTACACCACTGATTTTCCTTTAAAACTGCACCACTGATTTCCCTTTAAAACACTACACCACTGATTTCCCTTTAAAACTGCACCACAGTTTTTCCTTTAAAACACTATGCCACTGACTTTCCTTTAAGACTGCACCACCGATTTTCCTTTAAAACACTGCACCACTGATTTCCCTTTAAAACACTACACCACTGATTTTCCTTTAAAACAGCACCACCGATTTTCCTTTAAAACACAACACCACTGGTTTTCCTTTGAAACACCGTACCACTGATTCTTTGATAGCTAGAAACCCTTGAACCACATGCCTCTTTGTGCAGTATTTCGGTGAACACTGCCGCACAGTGAAGCTCGGACAACACACAAGAAGTGCAATAGTACTCACTCTGATAGTACACTTTATGCAGCTCTTTGGCCCAGCAGTACTGGGCGTAGCCGTCATCAAAGAACACCAGGAACCTGCAACAACCATCGACAATGACACACAGCACACACAAAAAGCTTCCGGACACTTTTGAATCTTCCCAGTACTTCCCAGGTTAAAACAACAACAACAAAAACAACAACTAAAAAACCAACAGCTGAGTTGCCTAATCTTTTTAATTCTTTTATTTATTTGCATATAAGGCATTTCCCCACACAAAAATTTAGGTATTCCTCAACTATGTTGTGGAAAATAGGCAAGCACAAAATATATTAACCCTTTTCCTGCTGAGCATATGTTGTGCCGGTGCAATTTTCTCCCAGCATGTTTCAAAGAGAGGTTAAACTAAGCACACAGCTCCTGAGCTCTGACTTGTCGGTTCAGTTCAGCATTGCTTTATGTCCATAGAGACTGTACAGACTGTTAGGGACAGGGAGCCCAGGACGTCCACCTCAACTTTCATACAGCTCCTGAGCTCTGACTTGTCAGTTCAGTTCAGTGTTGCTTTAGGTCCACAGACCGTACAGACTGTTACATACGGGGGAAGAGTGGGATAGGGAATGAGAGCCCAGGCCCACCTCCCTGTTCACACAGCACCTGAGCTCTGACCTGTCAGTTCTGTTCAGTGTTGCTTTAGGTCCATAGAGACCGTACAGACTATTACATACGGGGGAAGAGTGGGATAGGGAATGAGAGCCCAGGCCCACCTCCCTCTTCACCCAGCACCTGAGCTCTTAAAAAAACAAAAACAAAAGAAAAAGAAAAAACACTCTTACCGTTTCTGGTTTTTAAAGCTGGGGGCTTCAGCTACGATGCCAGCATAGAAAGAACTGCCTGACGCGGTCTCGTCGTCACGGTACAGCGCTGAAACAAGGCCTAAGCGTACAGACTGACGGACTGACTGATTGCTACTATAGCACTATTCTCAGCTCTCAAACAGATTCACTGTGTCCTCTCTTGTTGCATGTGATTCTGAATGAGTGACTGTAATCTTTCGTAGCGCATTCAGTACCTATGAAAGTGGTGCACTTACAACGCTGTTTGGCTGTTACATGGTTGGTGCCATGTGCAACTGCTGCTGCCTCCATGCGCATTCTGTGTAGAGCATACAACCGTGCGCCAGTTTACAGCGTCACTTCAAACAAAGCCATATACGTAGGGTGCATGTGCATTTAGCTGTAACCTGCCACCTGCTCTTTTGGCAGAATAACCATGATCTTTTACTCGCTACTGCAGCGACAAGGGGATGGAACGACACCGAAATAAGAGTCAGCACGGAAAGTTAACCCTGGAGAAGAACATTTTCCCGCCTCACCTGCTAGGACTTGAACTTGCAACCTTTCAATCACAAATCTGGTGCTCTGCTGCTGACCTATCCCCACTCCCCAGTACAGCACAGCCAGTAAACTAATCACAATACAGCACTGAACCAAGGGCTGAGTGCACAACACAGCTAGTAAACTTGTCACAATACAGCACTGAACCAAGGGCTGAGTGCATGACACAGCCAGTAGACTTGTCACAATACAGCGCTGGACCAAGGGCTGAGTGCGCAACACAGCCAGTAAACTTGTCACAATACAGCATTGAAACAAGGGCTGAGTGCACAACACAGCTAGTAAACTTGTCACAATACAGCATTGAAACAAGGGCTGAGTGCACAACACAGCTAGTAAACTTGTCACAATACAGCATTGAAACAAGGGCTGAGTGTGCAACACAGCCAGTAAATTTGTCACAATACAGCACTGAAACAAGGGCCAGGTGCATGACAGCCAGTAAATTTGTCACAATACAGCACTGAAACAAGGGCTAGGTGCACAACACAACCAGTAAATGTGTCATAATACAGCACTGAAACAAGGGCCAGGTGCACAACACAACCAGTAAATTTGTCATAATACAGCACTGAAACAAGGGCTGAGTGCACAACACAGCCAGTAAATTTGTCATAATACAGCACTGAAACAAGGGCTAGGTGCACAACACAGCCAGTAAACTAGAAACAAGTGAATCTTCCAAGCACTGGACACAAAAACATAGCTCAGCCAAAAGCAGATAAGCGTCCTAGTTCTTCATCTCATTTTTCACCGTTTAACTCTTTTTAAGTGTCGTTTTCTAGTTTCATAAAGGAAATTCCCCCAAAAATTTGCATGTTGTATTTTGTCTGTATAATTTTTCACTGTTAAACTGTCACTTAAGTGTAATTTTGTAGCCTGATAAAGGGGATTACCCCGAAAATTTGCACATTTTGTTTTGTCCTAATAAATAGCTTTCTTTTCAACCTTTTATGTGTCTTGAGGGTTACGGGTTCCAGCACAAGAAGTCATCTACTGGCAGCAAAGAAGACAGACCAGGTGGCAATTTTGCCAGAGATGAAAGGGAGCATGCGAGGCTTTTCAAGAGGCACGGGAGGGCCAAAGCCTGCAGTGGGTTGAATTTCTTCATCTAACTGAATGAGCAGCAAGAACATTGTGATGCGGTTGACCTGCAGCTACCTTCTCATTCGTACTTTATCATTTGGGTGCAAAACACACACACACACACACACACACACACACACACAAGCAGGCACACACACACACATACATGCACACTCACACCACTTTCTGAAGCAAAACCAAATCTACTGTTAACTCTGTAACATGAAACGAATCTCCCCGTTTTACCCACACACAACTCACCTGCTACCCTGGTTCCAACTTTGAGGAAAGTGTTGGGGTTGATGGAATCTCGGTAGGCGATGTGGTGGCCCGTGAGAACCTTCATGCCTTTTCCGTCAAACTTCACTCTGTACTTCCACTGCAAAGCAATTCATCTGATCAGTATTCTCTTCACAGGGCATCAAAATCTCTAGTTCTTTTTATATTAAAAACCATCACACTCCCTCTGTCAAAACTCACTCTTGTAAAATCTGCAGCAAAGCAATTTTCTCCTGAGCAGTTCATGCCACCAAACGGTGTGCAGACTTAACAAATTTGACGCCACCATCGCTCCAACTCCAAGCATGTCGTCTCTTGGTCACGATCTCTGCAAGTCTCTCTCTTCCAGAGCATTCAAAATGTCAAATGATGCACGATGCGATTCAAGCTACTGCTCAGTCCCTGCTCCGGAGCAGAGCAGACACCAGAGGTGCAGCTCACATCCGTCTCAGGAAGGTGGAAAGTAAGCACAGTATCCCCTGCCATGCCCACGCTCAGCCCCGAAATGATCAAATCAAATCAACACACAAGGGAGTTAATTAGCATTTGAAAGACGTCACACAAACACAGCAACAAAGACCTGAGTTGCCTGTGGTAACTCTCGCCTCACATGTGTGTAAATACAAGGGACATAAACTCCACCAGAGGTACAGCCTCCAGAAAGTATCGATACTGCAAATGGACTCTATTTCTAATTAGGTCATCAGTACACATAAAATATACATTGTATTTCACCACACTGCATATAGTGATAGATGGAATACATCAAACGATAATGGTACCACATACAGTGAAACCCCTGGTGAAAGCCCACCCCAGAAATCGACAAAAACATGGTCTTAACCCTTTTACTGCCAAGCTTGCCGCACCATCACTAGAAAGCAACCATTAGAAGTGCCAAATTTAAAATCATTAAGGCTCTTCTCTCTCTCTTTCTCTCTCCACCTTAGCAAGTCCGAGGATTTCTATCAAAACACACTGTACTGAAAGTAGAATTGTTACAGAACCGGGCATGAAAGTGGGCATGCACATGTGCACTTTTCAGACCAGGATTGTTTTACAGAATGGGGCAGGGTTTCTCTGGGTTTTTTTTTTTTTTTTTTTAGGGTTTCATCCACACTGAACTAAAGAAAGCAGAGTTTCTCAAACAGGGGAGGCCTCTCACCAGGGAGGTCCTTAGTGAAGGGTTCAACCGCACTGCCATACCCAATGCAAAAATCACTGTGATATAACCGCACAGGTTGACTGGGCATAAAACACCAAGTTACTACTACTACTACTACCCAATGCAAAAATCAAACCATTCAACTTCAGCAGCATTTTTTTAATTATTAACTTAGACTGGTTGGGAGGATGGGGGGTGAGCAGGTGAGGGGGTGGGTGGGGAGAGACCGTGATGACTTCTGCGGAAGAAGACAACGTGGGACTGGGACTCTCACCTCTCCAGGGTGCTTGGTGCTTTCCGGCTTGGACAAGTCCAAGACCACCCCAGAGTACCAGATGTCGTTGAACTTCTTGGCCAGCACCTTGGAACCCACAGCAATCTCTGGCCTGCAGGAGCAAGCACACATACTTCTTGATCAGTGATCTCCCCAGACATTTTTAAATCGGGGTGACATCGGAAAGTTGGCAAAAGTGGTTCACGGAAACCAGTCAGACAGTCACCATAACTGGTCAGATACATGGTCCTCTATGCTACTGCTCATGCTGTTCGAGCAAACACCTTACTGCCTTCCCAGTCTAGAACACACACATGCACACATACATATTCTCGTACATTCTCTCATATACACACACACACACACACACTCACATACATACAGACACACCCCTCTCTCTCTCTGCTGTGTTTTGTTTGTCTGTTGTTGTTTTTAACTACATTTTTAAGTTTCTGTTTTTGAGAACTGGTCAAACAAAATGTGTGTGTGTGCGTGTGGGGTATGCATGCCTGTATGCAGGGTGGATGTGTTTGGACAGGTGAGTGCGTGTACGCTTTCACAGTCATTCCCGTTCACATGCAGTAACAGGTCAGTAATAACACGACTATGATAACAACAACGATAACAAATTCACCGACCAGACTGGCAAGCTGTATTCCTTGCTAAGATCCACCACCTGACCCACAGACTTGGCTCTGGACAAGGATCCCACACTAAATAACTGTAACAGAGAAAGAGAGAGAACAAAACTTAAACAATTTTAACAACAAGAGCAAAAAGTGACTAGATCCACAAATGCCACCTACTCAGACAGGCAAGGGACAAAATGTTAACCCAGGCACTTTCTGTTGCCGACACCTGAAAGCACAGTTAGCAAGCTTTAATGCGTTATCAGTTTACAGACCATACATGAGCAATTATGTAAAAGTTAGGGCCTCCTGAAGAATGGCTGTTTGGAGAAAATGGACCCAAATGGGCTTTACACTGCTTTCCTCAAAGCTGGCTTTTGTCAACTGAAATGCATGTTAGTATTTTACAATCATTGGTCAACTTGACAACTGAAATGCATTTTAGTATTTTACAATCATTGGTCAACTGAAATACATCTTAGCATTTTACACAATCTCTGTTCAACTGAAATGCATTTTAGTATTTTACAATCATTGGTCAACTGAAACGCAGGCAGATAGGTACATAACTGATTCTTAACGCCCAGTCAACCACAACAGTTGTACCAGGGAAAAATATTTTTTGTTGGAACACAATACACGCTAAAAATATCCACCTATTACACAGGCAAAAAGAGGTATACAAAATCAAACCCAAAACATAATTAAACGCATTTAAACTTCCCCTCTTTTTTTATATCTTTTTCAAATCACTGGCAGGTCAACAAGTAGCACATTGTTAATCAAAAGCACAGGCAAAAAGAGGTATACAAAATCAAACCCAAAACCTAATTAAACGCATTTAAACTTCCCCTCTTTTTTTAAATATCTTTTTCAAATCACTGGCAGGTCAATATGAGTTGAAAGCAGACAGGACATCCCCAGAAACAGTCCCCACCATATGCACCTGTCTACAGCATGCTTTCTCAAGTCACATCTCTTTCAGAATCAACAAACAACTGCTCAAAAGACATCACACAAACACAGCAACAAAGACCTGAGTTGCCTACGGTAACTCTCACCTGGCACACAAGTAAATACAAGGTACATAAACTCCACTGCAGGTACGAGATGAAGCTGGGATTGAGGCTTCACACATCAGTTCTTCTGCACCTTGTATTTATTCATGCACCAAGTAAGTTACTGTAGGCGACTCAGGTCTTCCTTGCTGTGTTTGTGTGACGTCCTCTGAGTACTGATATTTCCTTGTTTGTGTTTCTGCACAGGCAGTTTGGGGCTCATTCGGTTTCAGACTGGGACAGTTCTTTTTTGCCTCATGTGCCTGTGGTAGTATTCCATGTTAGCTTATCTATTCCCAAGCCACAATGCAAGGGATCATAATCAGCATGCTCTGCGATTTTCTTCATCAAAACAGTCATGTTTCATGGTTGACATCATTACTGCTCACATACAAAGTGAAGCTATGGTATGTCCTACAGTGATGGCCACATCAAAATGCTCTATCACACACACACCACGCAAAAACAAAGGCAAAACAATGGAATACCTGCAGTGTTCCACTCTGCTTGCTTAAAGCTGTGCTTGCTTTGTTGTGCTTAACGCTCACCAAGACCACATACGGTCTATTAGTAATAGGGACGGGAATTAAAGCTGCTTCACAATAAAAACTGCAAGTACCATATCAAAAATGCTCTGTCACCCCCCCCCCCCCCCCCCAAACAAAACAAAACATACACCAAACAATTAAAGGCAAAAGACTGCAATCTCTAGGGTGTTCCAGTCTGATTGTTTCAATCTGCTGTTTGTGTCGCTGGGCCATATACCGTCTGTTAGGGACAGGAAGTAAAGCTGCTTCACCATAAAAACTACAAGTACTATATCAAAAATGCTCTGTCATACACACACATACACAAACAAAACAAAACACACACCAAACAATTGAAGGCAAAAGACTGCAATATCTAGGTTCCAGTCTGCTTGTTTCAATCTGCTGTTTGTGTCGCTGGGCCATATACGGTCTGTTAGGGACAGGAAGTAAAGCTGCTTCACCATAAAAACTACAAGTACTATATCAAAAATGCTCTGTCATACACACACATACACAAACAAAACAAAACACACACTAAACAATTAAAGGCAAAAGACTGCAATCTCTAGGTTCCAGTATGCTTGTTTCAATCTGCTGTTTGTGTCGCTGGGCCATATACGGTCTCTTAGGGACAGGAATTGAAGCTGCTTCACAATAAAAACTGCGAGTACCATATCAAAAATGCTCTCTCTCTCTCACACACACACACCAAACAATTAACAGCAAAAGACTGCAATACCTGGGGTGTTCCAGTCTGCTTGTTCAAGGTGTTGGTCAGCGCTGCCCTGAGGTGGGCCAGAGACGGGGGCTGCGACGGGCCCATCTGCAGCGGTGGGGGCTGCTGTGCTGGTGCCGACCCTGGCCTGAAACAATCAGACCCTGAGCTGAAGTCAGTCTTCCAACAGAGCCGGTTCCTGACCTCAATGATCCTCTGCCCATTCCCACCTTCCTAGCCAGAAATTATCTGATCTGAGACTGACCTTCCATGACACAAGTTCCCGCCCTCAACTGACTCCTCCCCATTCCCAGCCAGAAATGATTTGACTGCAGACTGACCTTCCATGATGCAAGTTCCACTCCCTCAACTGACTCCTCCCCACTCCCAGCTGGAAATGATTCGACTGCAGGCTGACCTTCCATGACACAGGTTCCTGCCCTCAACTGACCCGTCCCCACACCCACCCTCCTAGTGTAAAGTGCTCCAATGTCAAGATCGGCTTTCTTTTGTTTTTATGACTTCCCTATTTTCGGACTACAAGGCAACGACACTTTTCCCCCTCAAATATGACCCCTGCGCCTAATGCAAGTTACCACTGGTAGCACCTTATCTGTGAATAAAATCGGGCACTCATGCTTTTCTGAAGAATGGTAACGATTTATTTTGAACTCAAGTCGGTCTCTGTATCAGACTGAAATGGAAATCACATGCCCTGACAAATTGATCAGTGATATTTTCCAGGCAACTGACAGAGGACTTGACTCAAAAAATGGGATTCTGGAATGATCCTATAGGCCTAGTCAGACTGCCAGCGTGTAGTACTATTAGTAGTATCTACCTGAAGATGAAAGACTACAGAACTGATAACAAAATGCATACACACAAAAACGATAACAAAATGCACATGTACACCGTATACAAATGACAGAAAATGGCAGTAGCCTCAATCTCAACTTCATCTCATTACCAAGTACCACAGCTGGTGAGCGTTGGGTTAGCCAATTATCACCTGTTTGTCTTCAGAAAATGGTACTGCAGGCAACATTCCATTTCCAATCAATTCAAACTTCTAGAGAGCAGTGAATTCACTCGTTTCCATTTTCCCGTATTACAGCACTTTTTGTGTGTGTTTACCACATGTGTCCATCATCTTTCATGCATCAGCTACAAGTTCAACATCATCAAAGTTACGCCTTATTAGTAGTTGTAATATGTAGACTGAGAGACAGGAGGTGTACATCTAAGAGTGTGTAAGTGTGTGTGTTTCATGACTATGAATTATTGCGATATGTGCAATTCAGTTCTGCATTGTGCATTAATGTATATGATCGAATGACAGCTTTAATTTCCCCTTGGAATAAATGAAGTATATTGTTACTGTCATATTTGGGAATGCCTTATCTGTGGATTTCTTTCACTTTTGAGCCAAATTTCAGAGGGCACGCCTTTTATCCGCACGCATCTCACAGTCCACTGGATTTGGATTCTCTCCATCACCCTCACTCTCCCACTTGGCATTTCAAAGATCATGTAACCAGGATGAGAGCGCTAATTTTGTCAGCAATTAATAGTCCTTGCCTATGCACCTCAGCCATGCCTTTGACCGTGTGACCCAAGATAACCTGGCTCATTAGAATGGTCCGCTCTTCTCCCACCTTCTAGCACACAAGGAACAAAAAAAAACAAATCAGATCCACAAACAGGAGGAGGAAAAATAACACTCCAAAAAAGAAGGAAAAAAAAAGGGGGGGGGAGGTAATAACAGGGGGAGACCCCCCCCCCCCCCAAAAAAAGGGCAAACTAACAGCGGGAGAAACACAACCCCCGAAACAAAAGAAAAAGGGCAAAAACAGCCCTGTAAAACAGAAGGGGAAAAAAGGGGGTAAGGTAACAGGGGGAGGAGAACCAACCCTCCAAAACAAGAAAAAAAAAAGCAAACTAACAGAAGCCAACATCCTACCTGAAAGTCAGTTGGGGTGGGGGGAAAGGTGGGGGGGGGGGGGGGGAGGACAACCCCAAAAAGTGACAGTGTAACACAATTACAGATGCAAGCGTCAATCACCAATCACTGAATGCAAACCTGCTAAACAGACCCTTATCTCACAGAACGTGGTTGCGTGTTTGTGAAAAACTCTGAACTCATGGCCACCTCAAGCTGATGAAACCTGTAACGGACTACATCTACTCACTGTTGGGAACTCTGCCTTGGTGGCTCTGCTGATCTTGTCTTGCTTGCTTAAAAACTGGGGCCAATGAATAGGATGTCACTGTCACTGTTACATTAACATTTTCCAAATAAGATGGATCATTTAGAAAGAGAAAAGAATTATCAGGCATTTTAAATTTTAGTTTTGTGAATTTCACAAAGAATCAGTTGATTTCCAAAAAGAGCTGAGAGCTTGCATGAAATAAACGTTGTACTGGATCCTTAATTTTTAAAAAGTGTGTATTGTTCAAATCTACCCCAAAGACATAAAACAACAGCCCTACACAAATGGAGAAGAAATTTCTTTTAAGGAAAGACACCATATACATGCATGGACATGCGCTCACACACAGAAAGCCATGTTCACACAAATGCTCATACAGAACACACACAGAGGCAACACACTTGTTTAACACTGTATGCCTCAGTTGACCGTATGCTTTAAGGGGGGGGGGGGGGGGGGGGGGTGTCAGTAGAAAAGCCCATTCATAACCATGTGTTATGTGAGTGAACTTCTGGAAATGTGTTGGATCGTACTCTGTCAAAAAAGGTATGTTTATGTATCTGCATGCCAGTTGTTGTTTTTTGCAGTTGATATTGTTTTTGTTTTTTTGTGTGTGTTTTGTTTTGTGTCCATTTTTCTTTGGTTTTGCTCAGAAACTGTTGAAGCGAAGCAGAAAGTCAGCCATTTTGGATTTTGGTGGCTGACGTCACACTTTTGGACACAGCTTTGGAGAACAATCCATGTATAATATAAAATCTATGTCTACAACAAGTCTTATCCACTTACAGTGGCTGTGCTGTCCTTTTGCTGGGCTCAAAACTGGAGCCGATGAATGTGACGTCATCATCACTGTCATCATCAATGACTTCACAGCTCATCGCTAGCATCTTTTCTTTCTGTCGAATTCTGCAATTAAATATTATGACTTTTTTCTGTACAACAAGTGACACAAACAGCCCTTCTAAATTAAATACATTTTGAGAAAAAGGTTAGTTAATAATACGTTACTGGTTAGTTAGCTAGTAATTGGATCTTAACATCCTGTCAATCGCACAAGATCACCTCAGGACAATCAAACTGTCATAAACAAATACACATTTTAAAACTCTTTTTATACATAAACTCTTTCCCTTCCTCAAAATTAATCCATATATGTATGCATAAAACAAAACCTACACACACAAAAACCCTGTTCAAATACATAAAACAAAGCCTACATACACGAAAAAAACAACTGTTCAAATACATAAAACAAAACCTACATAATACGTACACAAAACAGACTGCAAATACAAGTGAATTACAATGTTTAATAATTTATCACCTGAAATAAACCCATACATATCTAAGTTGCATACATTTAAATATAATGTGTAGATATGTTCGCCATAATACACAAATCCGTCACAAAGTCAACTTTTGTCCTACTGATGCATCTCTGTCAAGTGAACAAAAGTCCGAACTTCAACTACCGGTCACCCTGTCATTTCATCAATCCAATTCTAGTCATCAATAATAATCTAATTGACTACAGTCTTACTCACTGTTCTTCAATCTCTTTCTCTTCGGCTTTCATCTCCTCCAGGTATTTCTGCACTTTATCCAAGGACTGGTTCAAGGTCTTGCTGATGTCTTTTGCTTTCCCTGAAATCAATGCAATTTTTGAGTCTTTGCTGCCTTCAGATATCACAATTTTAGTTCCAAGCAAGCATGTAAATTGTAAGTTTCATACAAAAAAAGAAAGAGAATTTTTTCTTCTTCTCAATTTTAATTAAAAACAGCAGCAGCAACAAAAACAGAAACCCTCAAGTGCTTCATTCCTGTGAAGTACATAAATTCCACTGGTGAGTTAAACACCTTTGTTTCCCTTCCATGTCAAAACAAGTTAACCCTTTCAGCCTGAACGCCAAGGCCCCAGGGATGGCTCAAGCAGAGAAAATTTGATTTTTCTTCCTCAAATCCCACTCTGTGTGTGTGGGTCAAAATTATGCATCTTATAAACAAATTAAAGGGAGGCTACCATGTTAACATCCACCTTGAACATGCTGAGGTAACGAAAGTGGTTCAGGAAAACCGGTCAATTACTGTAACCAGTCAGATACGCTGCCATCCATAGATACTACTACTACAGCTGTATAAGCGAACACCTTGCTCCTTTCCCCATCTATAACACACACACACACACACACATGCACAAGTACTCTTGCTCTCTCTGTTGTGTCCATTTAGTTTAGTGGTTGTTGTTTTTTAGAACTGGTCAAGTAATATAACAGCCCGTACATCTCACTGATTGCTGATTGTTTTTGGTATATGCTGATCTTAACCAGTAAAATACCAGAAATTACTGGTTAATGCAAACCCTGTTCTTAAACAAATTCCATTCAATCAGACGAGACACTTGAGAGTAAATTCACGCTGGGATCAAACTGGACATTCCTTGGCCCTGCATGTTTTGAGCCTAAATGTAATGCATCAAAATGAACTTCATGCAGGCCACAGACTGTTAAGCTTTAGTCAATACCTCATGGTGTTCAGTGTAACTGTGCATACTAATTTACTATGCTAGCAGTAGTACCAACTTTGCAATATCTTATAAAAAATACATTATTTAAAAAAAAATTAAAAAATCAATATGCTCATCAACAAACATACTCTCTGCTTTTGAAATCTGATGAGACTCGAACAGAAGCTGCTTCTTGTTGGAGACGTCCACGTCCTGTGGAGTGATCTTCTGTACAATGGCCGAGATGAAGTCGTCCAACTCCAGTTTGGACATGGGCAGCTGCAGAACCTGCTCTCCTGGTGCCTCCTTCACAGCCACCTTGACCTGCTCTAGCCCCGCCTCCGGTGCCGTCTCCTTCCCTGGCTCTCTGACCTCACCAAACGCTGCCTCTGTCTCTGGCACTCCGACTTCACCCGACGTTGTCTCCTCTGGCACTCTCACTTCACCCAATGCTGCCTCCTTCTCTGGCACTTTGACCTGGTTTGATGCCATCTCCTTCTCTTTCATGTCAACCTGGTCAGGCTCTGCCTCTTCCTCCTCAGCTTGGTCACCTGCTGCAGCCCCCTTCTCTGCCATATCCATCTGGTCCAGTGCTACTGCTTTCTCTGCCATATCAACCAGATCTGGTGCCTTCTCTGCTGTGTCGACCTGGTCCCGTGCTACCTCCTTCTCTGCCATGTTGACCTGGTCTGGTGCTTTAGCCTTCTCTGCCGTGTCAACTTGGTCTGGTGTTTGAGCCTTCTCCGCTGTATCGACATGGTCCCCTGCAACCTCATTCTCTGCCATTTCTACCAGGTCCCCTGCAACCTCCTTCTCTGCCATATTGTCCTGGTCCAGCGCAACCACCTTCTCTGCCATATCGACCTGGTCCCCTGCAACCACCTTCTCTGCCCTGTCAACCTGGTCCAGTGCTACCATCTTCTCTGCCATATCAACCTGGTCTGGTGCTACCTCCTTCTCAGCCATATCAACCTGCTCCGGTGCTGCCACTGTATCTGCCATAATGACCTGGTCCCTTTCTGCATCTTCTGCCATCTCCTGGTCACTGGTATCTGCCTTTTCTGCCATCTTGGCTGATCCTGGCAAACACATTTTTAGGGAGGTCAGTCTGGTCATATATTAAGAGTTTGATCAAAACACATAAAATACAAACATGCATTTATATAATACAAACTGAAGTACTGCAGAGCTCTACAGATTTTGAGGATTTGGAGCTCCAGGTCTCACCTGAAAAACTGGGCACTGCTTTATCATCATATCCTGATCAGCTTCAAGTTAACAGGGGACACAGCTTAATGCCAGACCAAACGTTGCACACTGCAGTTTAGCACTGTGGTCTAATGAAATTGGCTAGCACTGGTTCAGTTCCTGTTCTTGCAGAAGGTTGGGCACGAGATTTTCTGTTTTTCCTTCTCATTTTCTTTTTCTCCATTTCTTTCAACAGCATCTGTCTCACATTCCTGTGCACAGTACTTAAATTTAAAGCTAAATCACTGCACACAGTACACATCCTTTATAGTTGTTCACTTTTCAATAACATTAACAGTTAACACAAGGCCTGGCCCTAACATCTGATTATAATTTATATACTCTGTTACTAGTAACTAGTGTTACTATTAATATTACGGTATTACTCCAGGCAGTATACCAATTATAATACAAACCATTAAATTTAAAAGTAGTATAATCATTAATAATCAAGATAATGACCCAATGTCCAGTGAGTGTTATATTTTATAACTGACTACTCCCAAAGGCAAAGGAAGGTGACAGTTTATGATTTAGGGATGCTATTACAGTATTAGTATTACTATTAGTATTATCCTGATTTATGATACAGTACAACCATACATACATATATATATACACTATAGTAATTTAGTATGCATCTCATATTCTTCTTTCATTAATGTAAGTGACAATCATTGTTACCTTTATTCAATATTGTACTATGATTAATCATATTTAATGTATGAACTATTACTAGTAGGACGAGGAGTAGTACTACTACTAGTAGTAGTAGGATCAATGATCATACAGAATAATAGTTTTAATACACATGTGTTTCCATGCCATTAGTCCTTCCCTTATCAAAAGGAGGCCATGGGAACAACTGGGATCTTTGACTTAACATATTATCTTATTTTTACTATCTTAGTATCTGCACACGAGTTGACTCTGAAGAGAAACTGAAAAATGGTCTTTCATTGTTTCAGTTTCACCCTGTCATTTGTCAAGTTCAGGACTCAAGCCTTAGCCACAAAATTGCAGTCCAGTACAGTTGCCAATGACTGAATGAGCCACTGACTCCCATCGAAGGATAGTATTTCAGAATCACTGAATGAACCCTATCTCATCTGTTTGCAGCAATTCTTCCATTGTTGATTGAGTTTGAAGAATTGAACTTTGATTAGTCCGACTCAGAGTTTGATTAAATCACCGCACTCGAACTTTTGATACCTAAACTAAACCTTTAAAGTTAAACTCACCTTGGCGCAACAGCCAACACTAAACAAAATGCTGACAACAAAAAATAATAAATGATATTATTTTTAATGTTATTAGGCAATACAATTACTACAATTACAAATATTTGAAATAATATTTACACAAAACGACAGAGTAAGATTTACCAAAGAAACTTCTACTGCACAAAAGGTGTCAGTCAGCATCGAATAAATAATACCCAGAAAACAATTCAAATAACCACAAAAATATCCAATACATCAGTTTATTGACTGATCACGTTTGGTGCTTGCTCTTTGTGCGAAATATTTGGTGCAGTCTGAACCCAAACACTCACGCTTTCCCCTGCTGATCTGGACCGGAAGTGTATAATAAACCGGAAGTAACCAAATCATTGTCTAGGTAGTTAGCCGACGAACCACAATTTTTTTTTTTTTTTTTTTTTTTAATGAAAGCAATGAATAAAGTTTTTTTCAAAAAGTGTAGATGTTTGAATTTACATTACAACATTTCAGGGATATACTTTAGATGGTTGGCTCATTTAACACTATCCACTAAAGATAAACCCACCCACCTACCCGGCCCGAGTAGACGTGACTGCGACATTTGACTTTCAGCTAGCGCAGGTGCGGCATTCTGTTTAGTCAGTCGCCCTATTCTGGCTTCTGTGAGCGACATTCGCGAGGGCTGGGTTACTGAAAATGGAGCTGCTGGCATATCATTTATTACACCAGTCAGGGCTCCCATTAACGCACAAATGTGCGTCCCTTGCGCACTAACTACAAAAGCGGAACGCAATTGAAACGTACGCCTAGAGGGTCCCATGGGACCCACCAAGGACTGAAGTGCCAGTTTTTGTTTTTGTTTTTTCTTCTTCTTATTTTTATAGTCCAGACTTCCTGTTCCCAACTGACAGAAATGGGTCATCAGTGTGAACTATTCGTCCCACACTCTTCTGTCTCAAAACCGGCCAACAGCTACCTTACGGCACTGTCTTTTTCAGTACTGACTGACAAGACTATGACACTGACAGTCACTTCTCCCAAATTTCTCGAGGTACTGGTACATAGGACTACACTGATTAGTCAACATCAGTGCTCAAACTAATCAGCACACACCTAACACCATCACTGACTAAACGCCAGAGTAATTAAACATGGTGCCTCTTAATGTCTACCTCGCCGCCGGAAACCATACTGAGACTCAGTTATCAGTTAGGGACGGGGAGACTGAAAGGGAGGAAGGGGTTATGCAGGTGGGGAAGAGGCGGGAAAGTATATATACCTATCGCTACACTGTCACCAACAGAATGACCTGCATTAAGATGGGCCGTGAGTGATGAGAGCCATTCGGTTTTGATGTTTCATAGACTGTGAGGGATAAAGTCACAAGACCGTGTCCACAAACCACAAGTTTTCACTGAGAGAAAGGAGAGCCGAAGCGGTATCGAACCGTGGTCCTTCCGCTTACCAGCCTAGCGCCTTACCGCTAGGCCAGACAGGCTCTCGATGATATCAAACAATGCATGTCACTTTCGTCAGGGCTTTATATGCCCTACACTGTGAGACATTTTCAGTGGCCGGTCTTCTGCCTTCTAGTGAACCGTGTTGAACCAAGTTAATATAACTTGAAACAGTCATGCAAAGAAACTCAGCGGCTTTATTAGATATCCGTGTGCATATGATGTCAATGTGAAGGCTTTCAACATGACAATAATTTGTTGTGAATTTTCAGCTGTCAAAAAAAGATCAATGGAGTTTCTACAGTAAATTGTTTAAAGTGGCACCATAGTCAAGTTAAGGGAGGCAACTCACACTTTGAGTGACACACAACATTAATTACAGAATCAGCCTTAGATAGTTGTAGTACCTGTTCTCCATTTGCAGTTTGCAAAGACATGATGAGGGCTTTCGCCCTCAAGTCAGTTCAGTCATTCTCTGTTTGGTTTTGATCTGTTTCACGGATTCAGAGCATTACTCCAACTTGTTTCACTTTCAGATGTAGTTATAGTGTTTGAAAATCAGTGTCACACATTTCGCTTTCTTGCCCTGCTACTTAAAAAAAGCATTCTCATACTGACCAATGGATGCTACTAAAGTACATATACAGAGTTGGCAGGGTTAAAATACTCGCTAATGGGAGCCCTGCCAATACCGTGGCACAGACTCGATGGGTTCAGTGCCGGGTCAGATGGCTTCAAGCACTAACACACACAGTGACACACACACGGCGCGCATACACACTCATACACACACTGACACACGTACACACACAGGACACACAATACACACACTGACACACACGCACTGACACACTCATACACACACACACACACACACACACACACAACACACACACACTGACACTCACACACTGACACTCACACACACACACACACACACACACACACACACACACACACACACACACACACACACACTGACTGACACACACACTCAGTGACTGACACACACACTGACTCTGACACGCTCACTCATGCCGCACACACTCACTCAGAAACACTATATAGGCTACAGTGACGCATGCCGCATGCGCGTGCGCGCACACACACACACACACACACACACACACACACACACACACACACACACACACACGGACACACACACACACACACACACACACACACACACACACACACACACACACACACACACACACGGACACACACACACACTGTGACACATCAGTCACTGACACCTCCTCCCCCCCCCCCCCCACATGCCGCCGCACGCGCGCGCGTGCGCGCACACACGCACACACACACACTGACACCGCTGATACACACACACACACACACACACACACACACACACACACACACACACACACACACACACACACACACACAACGGGGCCTATACTATAGCACAGAACCCTATCCCCCCATAATGGCAATGGCGGTGAAACTGCAGCCGAAGACTAGGTTTGTATTGGCCTATTATATTTTCCTTATTCATTCCCCGATATGTTCCTGCACGACCCTATTCGCTCATCAGTCTCAACCGTGCCTATGGATTTATTCTAAGTGCGGATGACCCCCCTCCCCTGCGCCAGTGTAGCGTCAGACTACTGCATGCCCGCCTGCGCCAGCGTAGTGTCAGACTATTGCATGCCCGCCTGCGCCAGTGTAGTGTCAGACTACTGCATGCCCACCTGCGCCAGTGTAGTGTCAGACTGTTGCATGCCCGCCTGCGCCAGTTAATGTCAGACTATTGCATGACCGCCTGCGCCATTGTAGTGTCAGACTATTGCATCCCCGCCTGCGCCAGTGTAGTGTCAGACTGTTGCATGCCCACCTGCGCCAGTGTAATGTCAGACTACTGCATGCCCGCGTGCGCCAATGTAGTGTCAAACTATTGCATGTCCGCGTGCGCCAGTGTAGTGTCAGACTATTGCATGCCCGCCTGCGCCAGTGTAGTGTCAGACTATTGCATGCCCGCCTGCACTAGTGTAGTGTCAGACTATTGCATGCCCGCCTGCGCCAGTGTAGTGTCAGACTATTGCATGCTCGCCTGCACTAGTGTAGTGTCAGACTATTGCATGCCCGCCTGCGCCAGTGTAGTGTCAGACTATTGCATGCCCGCCTGCACTAGTGTAGTGTCAGAATATTACATGCCCCCCTGAGCCAGTGTAGTGTCAGAATATTGCCTCCCCGTTTTGCCTATTCTGTATGTTTACTTTCTACTTTATAACGTTCTGTTGCATCCAACTTCATTTTATCATGGAGCTCCCAGTTAGGTCGTTCTGAACATTAAGCGTTATAGTGATGAAATCAGACCGTTGTGCGCTGCTGGCAGAATCTATTAACTGATTAGCCGGCCTTGAAACCCATCGTGGTGCATTCACTTCATTTTTTTAAATCCACAGCTCCCAAAAGTGTTTGAACATAAAATGGTATGAATTTTAGGTCGAAGTGTGGAAAAACAAAACAAACAAAAACAGTAAGTAATTGTTGAAGCGTTACAGTTAGATCTAGACCGTATAGTCAATAAATCCAACGGGGGGGGGGGGGGGGGGGGGGGGATGGCAGACAGAGTCTTATGCCAGCACTCCCTTCATAAAGACCCCCCCCCCCCCCCCCCAACCCCAGCCCAGCCTAGCCGAGTCCGATTTTTGGCCCATGATGCTAAGAAGAGAGCAGAGAGGGGTTATGAAAAATATCACCCTGGCCTGGATCCTTGCTGGTTGCCTAGGTCAGACACGTGTTTCACTTCTATGATGTTATGAAGTGATGAAATCAGACCGTTATTTGCGATTGGTTCTGTTTATAAAAATATAAAAATCGATACCCACCATCGCGGTTGGATCAACGTTAAACAGAAAAAACAAACAAAAAACAAACAAACGATCAGTACTTTGTTTTAAAGTGCTTGAGCTAACTTTGCACCAAGCAGTTTATCGGGAATCTAAAATTTCCCGCTCATTCCAAATCCAATCAGTAAGCGAAAGACTGATAAATTTAATTTATTCGACCTATTGTTGCCTTCAGCCTTTGCTAATCAAAACGTAATCCCTGAGGCTGGATGCGCACATTACCGTCCCAAACTGTGATACAGGCCCCTGAGGGAGGGAAAGGTAGGGGGGGGGGGGGAGAACTGAATGCGCACCACAGCAACATTTGTAGCCGCCAAGATTGAAAAAGACAGAAATATACTAATCAACGGCAGCCTACAAAATTCAAACTTGTTTTGTGTAACTAGATCAATATCTTACGGCCTGTGACAAAGACTTAAAGATGTATGTGGAGAAGAGACCGGGGGGGGGGGGGGGGGGGGGGGACACACAACATTTGTAGTCGCCAAGATTGAAAAAGATAGAAATATATGCTAATTTCAGCAGCCTACAAAATTTGAACGTGTTTTGTCTAATATATAGATCTGTA
>OY757548.1:14006817-14041817 GCA_963584105.1 Alviniconcha strummeri | reverse complement strand
AGTACCTCACACTCTTTTAAGTCGTTAGTAAACCATATACCAAGTATCTTAAATTTAGGTGGATTGCATTCCATTTGCAAATGTGGCATATATTTAACAGGAGAATTTCGTTTATTACCGAGCCATATGGCACTGGTCTTTCCCGCATTTAAGAAGAGACCTGATGCTTTTTCGAATATGTTGATGGTCTTAACTGTTCCTTCAAATGAATTTTTGTCACCTTCCAGCGTAATTTCAGTACCATCTGCATATTGTGAAATTTTGTATTCAGTTTCTCCTATAAAAATACCTTTTGTATGCTTATTTTGTCTGATCATAAGGGCAAGTATCTCTACACATAAAATAAACAAATATGGTGATATCGGATCCCCTCTGAATAGTGAACCATTGTGATAACTGTCCATTAACCGTGACAGATGACTTTGTATCTTTATAAAACGTATATATATCCACTGAAATATATGGCCCAAAACCAAAAGCACGTAAAACTTTAAACATAAATTTCCAGTCAACAGAATCAAAGGCTTTTTTCAAAGTCTAAGCACAAAAGTAACCCAGGTTTATTTTCTCTATACAAATAACTATTAAGATCATATCTCAGTCGAATGTTATCTCCAATGCATCTGTTGGCCATAAACTCAGTTCGGTCCCCATTGATCAAAGAAGGAAGAACGCCTTCTAAACGCTTGGCAATACATGCAGATCCTATTTTATAAACAACATTAAGAAGTGAGATTGGCCTCCAGTTTTCGATTAAGTCTTTTGATTTATCTCCTTTTAGTATGCATATTATTACCCCCTCTTTCTGTGTTGTTGATAATTCACCTTTTCTGAAACTACCATTTAGTGATCTAACAACAAAGGAACCCAGCTGCAACCAAAAGAACTTAAAAAAATTCAGCAGTAAAACCGTCGGAGCCAGGGCTTTTGTAATTTGTCATATTTTTAAGCGCAAGACTTGCTTCAGCTGAAGTAATTTCCCCGGCCAGTGAAGTCTTTTCCTGCAATGTCAGCATAGGAATATCTTGAGCCATATCTAATACTTTGCAGTCTTCTACTTGTTTTTCAGACTATAATCTTTCGTAAAACACTTTCACTTCTTTAATAATGTCCTTGCTTGCATATATTTCTTCACAAATGTTTCAAGGCAGCTTGCTGTCCACAGCCCTGTGCGTATGTGACAAGGCAGGGTTTCTTGATTGTAAAAGGGGCAGCTCCGCTAATTGTTTTCAATACTGTATATAACTAATTGACAGTTTACATTATCTGTCAATTTGAAGCTTTGAAAAAGTTGTTTCCCTCACGAAACACAGTGCAAATGAATGGATTTAATAGTTATGTGGACACAGTCATGCCCATCTAGTGTGACCTAATTACAATAGCCGCCGTTGCAGACAACAGTCAGAGGTGTTTAGATATTAGAGGTATCTTTTAGGCCTTTTTGTTATTATTTATTTTTTATCTTCTCAGAGGAGCATTGCAGTTCATGCTTTAATTTCAAAAAAATGTTTGTCACAGATTTCTGTCCGATTAAAAAAAATCTTGTTTTGTGTGACCTGATTGTGGATTTAATATTAGCACCAGGGCATCCAAGTGTTTGAATGGATCAGCCAGGCCCTACTGGAGAATAATGCTGGTGTGAAAGATCACAATTGATGCTGATAACAACAACAAAGAGTTTTGAACTGCAGTTTTGGTGATGCTGTGAGAACATGCAGTGTGGCCATATTACGTGGCTAATGGGAGCTATATGGGGTCAGTGCCAAGATGTTAATGTACTTAAAAATGTTCAGATAGACTCATACATGTGTGCAACGTGTCATGCTTTCATTCCATTTTGCAGTCTGCACACTGAAATTTTGACCATAAGAGCTCCGCTAAATAGGGATCAGTTGTGTGGACAGACACGTTTACGTAGCGTGACCTAATTACAGTAATCGCTGTTGCAGACAACAGATAAAGGTATCCTGAGATATGGGGTATCTTCCAGGCAGAAAGTGGTCCCAGAGTAACATTGTATCTGCCCAAAGTTCATCCCTTAATTTCGAAACAATTTCAGTATCAGATTTTAAATGTCCTGGGATTACAAATTAAGTTTTATGTTTTCCATGACCTAATCACGGATATTATTAGAGCCTCAGGGAATCCAAGTATCTGGTCTTCCTAGGGCATAGTACTTGTGTAACAAATCGCAATTGATATTGATTAACCGAAAATTTAATTTTAAACTCTCGTTTTGGTGATGCTGTCAGTGCGTGTATGTGACCAAATTACATTGCTAATTATAGCCAAAGGCGGTCAGTGCACAGATGTTTATGTGCCTGAAAATGTTCAGATGGGATCATAGTAATGTATGCAAAACATCATGCTTTTTAATTCCATTTGGCACTATGCACCCGATACTGTGACCATAAGTGCTCCGCTTAATGGGGATCAGTTGTGTGGACACGTTTACATAGCGTGACCTAATTACTGTAATCACTGTTGCAGACAACAGATAAAGGTATCCTGAGATTAGTGGTATCTTTCAGGCCAAAAGTGGTCCCAGGGAGGGGTTGTATCTGCCCAAAGTTCATGCTTTAATTTCAAAACAATTTTAGTAACAGATTTTGATAGTCCTGGGATTACAAATTTGTGTTTTCCATGACCTAATTACGGATATTGTTATAGCCTCAGTGAATCCAAGTATATGACTGGACTCCTTCACTAACATTTGTTTCATGGGCTCATTTCTGTGAACAGCAGATCTTACGGAAAACCCGCTCTATTTTAACGAAGAAGGACCATATTTTAAACCACGAATTTACCAGAAACTTACTACTCTCCCATCAGGTCGTCGTCTTAGATGTCCTATTTGTAAGACAAATAGATTTAAGAACTCTTTTATGCCAATCGCAGTACGTCTTTTAAACAATACATGAAGTGCATATATGTATACATGAAGTGTGTGTGTGTGTGTGTGTGTGTGTGTGTGTGTGTGTGTGTGTGTGTGTGTGTGTGACTGTGCCACGGTGTGTGTGTGTGTGTGTGTGTGTGTGTGTGTGTGTGTGTGTGTGTGTGTGTGTGTGTGTGTGTGTGTGTGTGTGTTATTGTTTTAATTGCTGTGTGTGATACTTTAATTAATTGTTTCACAAGTATGTGATCTTAACTTCATTACTATTTTATGATGAAGTCACAATTGTTCTATATTTATAGCTACAACTATGGTTAAAGCAAGACTCTTTTGTTGGTGTTGTTGTATCTGTTGTATTGTTCACTTAACTTTATGTATTATTATTTTCCGAGCCCGCCATGACCACAACAAAATTGCCCGTTGTGGGATGATTAAAGTTTTTTGAATTGAATTGAATTACCGCCCTCGCGCTTCATTTTGACGTCATCAAAATGTCTGACGTCACAGACAGAACACAAAGAAGCTCTTGGAAGAAATGTATGTGGATTGCAATCATTTCTTATTCTGTCACCGATTGATTTTATCTATGTGGAGTGAAATTCCAATGACGTTCTGAAAAAGACACACACAAAAAAACACCAACAACTATTTATTTTATTTTATTTTTAAATAAAGGAGAAAAGGTGTGCTCTGTTGGGTCTTACCCCAGTCTGTTTTAATCTCATAACGATTGGCAATTACAAAAAAGAAAAAGAAAAAAGAAAAAAAAGAATTGCCGACAGATGATAAAACAACAACAGACAAACCATGACTAAGCCAGGTGTTTAAAAAAATCATACAAACAAATCATTAGCCGAATCTGAGACGGCTAGTTCATTTACTGAAGCTCACGTGAATCGTCTTTCAAGCGGGCCTTAAAAACTCATCTCTTCAAATCTGCATACAATTAATAACCCACCCACCCCCGCCCCACCTGTGTGTGTGTGTGTGTGTGTGTGTGTGTGTGTGTGTGTGTGTGTGTGTGTGTGTGTGTGTGTGTGTGTGTGTGTGTGTGTGTGTGTGTGTGTGTGTGTGTGTGTGTGTGTGTGTGTGAGTGAGTGAGTGAGTGAGTGAGTGAGTGTGTGTGTGTGTGTGTGTGTGTGTGTGTGTGTGTGTGTGTGTGTGTGTGTGTGTGTGTGTGTGTGTGTGTGTGTGTGTGTGTGTGTGTGTGTGTGTGTGTGTGTGTGCAATATCCAGCTGTACTTTTTTGTATTTGCAGTATATCTACTTGTATCATACATGTGTGCTAAAATCAGAGTTTGGTCATGTTTGGTTACTGGCAACTTTGGTTTATTTACTGAAATTCCTGTATGTAAATTCTTGCGTGGTTGGCGGGCGTATGGGCCGAAACCTTTTTAAAAATCTTGTCCATTGTATGTGTTTATACATTTTTCTGCAGCTTTTTGTACGGCGCATTGTGCCCTAGATCTTGCTAAGGATCATGCGCCATAGAAATGTCCATTATTATTATTATTACGTGTAAGTAAGTAAACATGGTGCTTAACGTCTGGCTTATTATGGACGGGGAGAAGGGGGGGGGGGGGGGGGGGAGGGGGGAAGTATATACCTATCGCTACACTGTCACCACCAGAATGATTCCTGCATCAAGATGGGCAGCAATGAGAGCCATTTTAATGTTTCAGTAGGAAGTGATGGACAAAGTCACAAGACTGTCCACAAACCACAACCTTTTCGAAGAGAAAGGAGAGCCGAAGTGGTACCGAACCGAGGTCCTTCTACTTACCAACCTATATTTACAGGGTCTGATTCCCGGTAGCTCATAGGATAGACTGATCTTTGTCTACCGATAAGAATTTTACGACAACCCAGCCAGGATGTTTAGCAGGATGTGTCGCAGGACTAATCAGTCATGATTCATTTTGGTCGTTGCAGCTCAAAGGGCCGGTAATGGGATTGCCGATTTACCCTTGGATGAAAATGAGGCGAAAGTCATTTTGGATCATTATGACCAAGACAAAAGTTCTCACTTGAATGAGACGGAACAGGAGAGTCTGTTTGGCGACATAGATGAAGACAGTAAGCAATCTTTATTTTGACTGTACCCATTGTGTTGTTTACCTCATAGTGCTGCTGCACAGTGCGTCACATTTTTACCCATTACTTTGTCATTTATTTGTAGGAATATTTCACTGGAACATATATATGGGTCATTCTCCTGAAAACTGGACCAAGGAGGGTGCCGCTTTCCCGATGAAATAAAAATTAAAACATGAAACTTTTTAAACTACCGCTGTATTTCTGATGTGAGTTGGCATGGGGGAACTTGTCCAAACAGGTGTGTTTGATTTACATGCATCCTCTGATGCACGATTCTGTCACACTGGCTCAACCAACACAAGCTCGTGGTGGTTTGGAGACACTTTCGACCAGTGGCAGACAAGTGAAGTACTAGTATACAACACAGCTACCTGTGTTAAACCTTAAAGGAACTCTCCTTTGGAAGCTAAACTCGTGTGCTTAGAGGAGGTTAAACGAAATGATCTGCATTAAAAGTTTTGTGATTGAACGTGCCGTTGATTTTATAACGATTTTAGAAAAGGACTTTCCCAGACAGTGTTACTAACACTGTTTTCACAAGCTCTTTCTCGCGTTTCAGTATGACATCACTGATAAGATACCGGAACTTCTCAGTTCATGTCACGTATAGATTATTTTTGTCAATGTTTATTTTTTTAAATCTGGAAAGTCTGAAATAGTCTCATTTTCCTAACCTTTTCATGGGGAACAGCATAACAAATAATTATAAAAACTCGCAAAATAAACTGAAATTGCTTGAAAATGTCAAGACGAACAATGAAATGATGTCTAGCGTTCTTTCGAACATTTTAGAGTGGCCTGGGGGAAATTCGTCCAAACAGGTACGTTTGATTCACATGCATGCTTCGAGACACGATTCTGTTACGCTGGCTCAACCAATACAAGCTCGCTGTGGTTTGTAGACACTTTCGACCAGTCGAAGACTAGTATACAACACAACTACCCGTGTGATCTCATGAATATGAAAGAAGGCATTCTTTTTCTGAGGAATGAGTAAACAACTGCTGGTAGAGCAGATCTAGGGAAATGTACTCACCTATACGACGAAACACAAGGAAACAATGAAACGCAAGCGCTTTCGACAGAAAACTGTCTTTGTCAAGTGCAAGAAGATAGCTAGCTAAAGAAGAAGACAGACAAGAAGCTGATGTAAAAAAAAAAAAAAAAAAAAAAAAAAAAAAATCTTAAGAATGTAGATTTAAAATGACGCCATCAAAGTGACGAAAATTACGATGATTTTTAAGTGGGCAGATCGTAGCAAACACTGAACTTCAAAACAAACAAGTTCTGCCAACAGTATGTCGGTCCTTACTTTTCGTACAACCTACACTATGGTTTTGTTGCCGAGCGAATAGCAAAGCTCCCAAAGTAGGACAGGTTTTCCCATACGCTACTTGTAACAATCACTCTCGTTTGTTGTTTTGTTTGTGGACTGATCCATTATGAAGCTGATGTTACAGTTTGGACAAGTTCAATTGTAGGAGTTGATGTGTAGTACTGAGTGCAGTTCACAAGGTGTTTGGGTGGCCAAAGTTCCCCCATCTGAACGAGTGGACGAATTTCTCACAGCCACCCTATGTGTTTGGCTTAATGAAATGATGGCAAAATCATTTTGACGTCATTACGATGTCAGTAATTTGACGCAAGATTATAGAAAGGAGAAGGAAGAGTCCAAGGAACAATGGCTCTAAGTCTAAAAGTAGTTACTGGTGGTAAGAATAACAAAACTGAAAAGAATGACTAGGAATATGTAGACAACAAGAGAACACGGGACGGGGCGTGCCTTTTGTTTTGTGTGCCGCCTTCTTTCGTGTTAACAGATAATAAATACATTCTTTCATGTGCTATTATATGGAGCAAATAGCCCATTGAATGAAAGCAATGAAGAACGGAGATAACAGATAATAAATACATTCTTTCATGTGCTATTATATGGAGCAAATAGCCCATTGAATGAAAGCAATGAAGAACTGAGATAACAGATAATACATTCTTTCATGTGCTATTATATGGAGCAAATAGCCCATTGAATGAAAGCAATGAAGAACTGAGATAACAGATAATAAATACATTCTTTCATGTTTTGTTATATGGAACAAATAGCCCACTGAATGAAAGCAATGAAGAACTGAGAAAGAAACAATGGTGTTTATATCTTCATAGTTCTTTCCCGTTTTTTCAAGATTATGCAATCAAAGCGGAGATAATTTGGAGTTATTACCATTTATCTTCGGAGGACCAAAACAAAAAGAACATTTAGCTCGACTGGCAAGAGACCGACAACGTAGATACAGGTCGTGGCTGGTAAACCTGGGTGACTAAGTGGAGAGGTGGAAAGAGCTTCTTCTCCCATAAAGCGGCCAACATCATTTTGTTGATGATTCTGTCGCTACTGAGGAGGTTGCGAAGACGTCACAAGGTTAGACGTCTGCAATAGGAAACTGGAAAAGCCGTTACTGTACAAGTAAACGAAAAGGTTCCTGATACTTCTTTTTTTGATTGATAGGAGTTTACCGGAACCATACGTTTAAATATATTCTCCAAAGTACTACCTGTTTGCGTAACGTGTGTGTTTCTGGCATTCCACTGGCCGGTTTGTTTTTCTTTTCTTTTCAATATCATTATTAGAAAATGGTAACTGAAATATCTCCTGTAGTAGCATCAGATCAATACGCTGAGAAAAAATGGTTACCCACTTCCTTGCACCTCAGTCCATCGCCGAGCATTATTAGTAAACGGCAGCTACCAGTCTCATCCACTATAGTGAAGTACACATTGCACAGTTAGGAGATTTATTCAAAGAAAGATATAAAATTATTCATAAAATCATCAGTTAAGTCGCCAGACAAATTATTAGGCCTGAGCAGATTACGTGCCTGAGACAACGCCATTGTCAGCTGTTTGTAGGCCGTGTCTATTAAAACGTGTGTAAAACAACAAAATGTAATGACGTAATACGCATTCCATAAATAGCTGCACCCGTGGAGAGTGCCCCAATCTATTTTTATACCACTACAGTTATTCCTATATTCCTAAATTGCCGTATTTCAAAAAGGCCAAAGCAGAAATTAATGCTACAGAAAAATCGTATATAAAACAATAAAAATTCATGCAAAAAATCGTTTTTTAGCCAAATCTGTTTGGGCCAGTCCCTTTAAAGCAAAATCGTTAAAGAGGCAGAAAATTAAAAAATTAAAAATTAAAATAAATTGAAAAATGTCAGAAGTGACAAATATTCCTTTATTAATAAGAAAATATTGTACAATAAAAATAAAGGCAAGAGTCAAACTGGCCACTGAGCCAACTCTATTCATGCATTTCTGGTGTCTTCTGTAACATGAGAGACACTCACCAATGACATAAGATGATGCACAATTAACCAAGTTCCTGTCACCCTGTCAATTTATGTCATTTCCAAATAATAACGTCAAAATATTGGCACTTCGAATTTTTACCCTCTGACAGTTCTGACCAGTTTTCAGGAGAATGACCCATGTATATATATATATTATAAATGCCCTTGGAATGACGTACCTAATGCCTCTGAACCGTGCGCGTACAAATTAGGAAAAACGGTTCAATAAAATATCATAGAGGTGTCGATTTCTTTACCCTCTTCATACGTCTTTTGTAGTAAACTACCCATATACTTTACGTAGGGCGGAACACAGATACGCCTGTTCGTACATCACAGGTCAAAAACTACCCATATACTTTACATAGGGAAGAACGCACATATTTCTCTTCGTGCGTTGTGGGTAGAAAACTACCCATGTACTTTTACAAAGGGCGGAACGCAAATAATTCCTCTTCGTGCGTCGTGGGTAGAAAACTACCCATGTACTTTTACATAGGGTGGAACGCAGATATCCCTCTTCGTGCATCGTGGGTAGAAAACTACCCATATACTTTTATAGAGTGGAACCCGGATTCTCCTTTTCAGTAGGCGTGCGAAAAAACTACCCATATACTTTATGGTGGGTGGAGGGAGGGGGGGGGGGGGGAGTTGCATTGGGTATGGTCCCGGATGGTAGAATTTATAACAAGGAAGAAATTCTTTGCAGCGGGCATTGGGTATGGTCCCTGATGGTAGAATTTAGCACAAGGAAGAAATTTTTTGCAGTGGGCATTGGGTATGGTCCCGGATGGTAGAATTTATCACAAGGAAGAAATTCTTTGCAGTGGGCATTGGGTATGGTCCCGGATGGTAGAATTTAGCACAAGGAAGAAATTCTTTGCAGTGGGCATTGTGTATGGTCCCGGATGGTAGAATTTAGCACAAGGAAGAAATTCTTCCTTGTGCTAAATGCAAGGTGTAAAGAGAGAATATGTTGTTGTTGTTGTTGTTGTTGTTGTTTTGTTGTTGTTGTTGTTGTTGTTGTTTTTGGGGGGAGGAGCAGAGTTAACACAAGGAATATTTTCTTTGCAGTTGGTGAAGCATGCATGGCTATATTCTTACCTAGATACTCCAAACGCTAAAGAGAGAACATCTGGGCGGGGTGGGGTTATCAGTTAGCACAAAGAAGAAATTCCTGACAGTGGATGAAGCATGCATGGCTATATTCTGACCTAGCTGCTTCAGGCTGTAAAGATAGAACATTGTTGTGTGTGTGTGTGTGGGGGGGGGGGGGGGATGGGAGGGGGTAGCAGTTAGCACAAATAATAAATTCCTGTTAGTGGATCTTCTTCTTCTTTCATTTAAGGGCCCACAATCAACATGTCGATTATTCTGGCGCCTATAACTGGGGTTTTTTCGCTGTAGTTACAGTAGTACTGGTCCGACATAAAAAATAAAAAAATAAAAAAAAGAATGGGGGAGGTGGGGGAGGGGCGAAGTGGGGGGATACTGGGGGGGGGGGGGGGGGATACTGTAAGTAGTTTTTCAGTTTGATATATAGGGATGAAGCATGCATGGCTATATTCTGACCTAGCTGCTTCAGGCTGAAAAGAGATAACAGTGTGTGTGTGTGTGTGTGTGTGTGTGTGTGTGTGTGTGTGTGTGTGTGTGTGTGTGTGTGTGTGTGTGTGTGTGTGTGTGTGTGTGTGTGTGTTGGGGGGGGGGGGGAGGGAGGGCAGAGTAAACACAGGGAAGAAATTCCTGGCAGTGGGCGAAGCATGCCGCATGGCTACATTCTGACCTAGCTACTCCAGGCTTTGAAAGACAAGTCCAAGGTTTGGGGTGATTTTTGACACGATTTCCGTTAAAGCTCGCTGAGAACGATGATGTAGGTGAAATTGTGATCGGAGGGTTATAAATGCACGAAAAAGGGCATTTTCTGTCGTACTGAAAGCGTCACCATGACGCCAAAATCATGTGCACATAATGCGCACTACGTCACTCCGGGGAGTCGATGCAAAATGGCCAGCTCGAGGTCCGAGGCTGAAGCTAATACTTGGCCCGAGAGACCCACAAGGATACAACCGTATCAGTTTGAGCCTGTCAGGCAGGATTCTGAAAGAGTACCAGAGCATTGTGTTACGAGGAGAATTGCCAGAATTGGCAATGCGGACTGGTAAGTAAGCCTTTTGTTTTTTTCTCCGTGTTTTATTCCAGTTTTTGTGCAATGTACAACAATATTGTGATAGTGAATACAATACCTAAGTAGTCGTAAGCAAAAATAGTTCATAAACATAACAAAACTCAACTGTATTTGGGAAAAAATCAGAGAGAGAGAGGGACACACACACACACACACACACACACACACACACACACACACACACACACACACACACACACACACAAAACAACAACAATCCTGCCAAAAAAGTATTTACATAGTACGTGCATGCAAACTGTGTATAAATGCACGAATGCGTGTATCAGTGTTGTAAGTCATTTTCCTCACCACAGATGATCATGTACCGGTTGGCCTTTTGTATTGCGATGAGTCGATTGAAGTGTCTCGTTTGATTGATTTTGTTTTTGTTTTTGTTTTCACTCTGCTGCTTGATCAGACACGACTGATCCACGACAGAAGTACAGTGAAGCTGAATTTCATACTTTTCTTTGTACTACGATAGAAATTATTATTATATGTTACTTCCAAGGTTGTGAGTAATGTGACTAAATCATCAGCGAGTGACGATTTACTTCATGTAAATTGCAATGTAACAAACCGAACACAAACTTGCTTTCAATCAATGCAAATCGTAGACTGTTTACCAGGTGTGTGGGTACTAGTGTTATATTGAAGGCCCTTTTATTTATTTATTGTTATTGTTGAAAGTCTGCTTCACATATTCATTTATCGTTTGTTTTGTTTCAGGTGTTCTGCAGTCTGCTTTGGTGCTTTTTTGCACAGAAGGAAATGCTGTTGGCTTCAAATTCCGCTTTGATATGCGGTATTCAATAAAGTTTGCAAAATCTCACTCAGCAACGTGCTCGCTACACAAATGGGCATGATGAGGCGCAGCATCAAAGTCAGCTCGTTTGAAATGCACAAATTTGATCCATTTTCGCCTCACATCGGGTTGATTCCACAGGAACTGGTGCATAGTTATGTTTTGGGTTGCTTGAGAATTGTTACAGTTTGCTGCAACACAGTAGGCCGGCATGGTTAGAGCTTTTTGTCGACCACATGCGTACACATTCAATGAACAGTCTAAGTTGGCAACCGCACCGACTCCCCAGACTGATGTCACTTCCAAGAAGATCATGTGACTGATGGAGACCCCGAGACTGTAGTCTCAGCCAGCCTACAGAAAATATAATCGATTAAAAACCTGCTTAAACATTTTATTTCATTTTTTATTTCATTATATCAGAAACTAGTGACTCATATGTCAATCATTTTGATGGTTTCTTTGCATACTTAAAAACCTTGGATTTTTCCTTTAAAGAGAGAACATTTTGTAAGCTGTGGGTTTTCAGCAGAGCTTGGGATTATTAATAATTATGGTCAAAGACAAGATTGATGTGTTGCTTTGTGTGTCAGCAGACAAAACACTAGCCAAAGATGAAAACATGTTATGTTTTGCTCAGGCACTGCACAACCCTATCATCTTTAAAACCAAACTGAAAACTTTCCTTTTCTCATAGTACCCACACCCCAACTAATATCAATACACATGTTATTGCAATAGTCGTGTGTGTGTGTTTGTGCGTGCATGCTGGCATGCGCGCAGGTGTGTGTGTGTGTGTGCGCACGTGCACATGCAAGGATGTGTGTGTGTGCAAATCAGTGTAACATGTGAATAAATGCTTTTGAATTCACTCCACTTACTTGTTGATTCGCTTCAAATAACTCCTTATGAAACTGCATCAATAAGGCTGTGCTCTACATGTGTTTAAAATAATGTTACTGATGTGTTTAGGTTAATATGCTGTTTTATGATGTTTTACCCCGTTTTATCTGTGTTGAACTGTCTACTTTTTAGCGTGACCCAAAAGGCAAATTTGTCCTTTTATGCATTTATTCTGAATAATGAAGTTTCGGTATTGTAGGTTAATATATGCAGGCTATCACATGAGCACTCAGGGATGCGTCCATAAGCAGAACACATTATAACTGTACAAAACTATTATGATCAATTTTGTATATTTACTTTGCATTTCAGTGGACAAAAATGAGATTATTCATTGTTGCTTTTTATGTCAGATAATGGGTCGCTTACTGAAGAGGAACTGGTAACAACGATGGAGAAGGTTATCATGAAAGTAAGTAAGCGAGCAAACGGTTGTGTAAAGACTGTTGGATCTTCCTAATCCAGTCCTAACACTTAACAGGTTAAAAGGAACACTAATTTAATAATGCAATACAAAATGTGTGAATCTTTAGTGTAAGACCCCCCCCACCCCCCACCCAGCTTTTTTTTTTTTTTTTTTAAGCAACAAATCAGTTCAAAGGTGAAGAATGAAAATGTACATTTCCAGTTTCAGTTTTGGTGTGCTCCATATGTCAACATTCTTCCAAACACTTGGAGCACACTGTAACTATAACTGGATCAGTACATTTTCATTTTTTTACCATGTAACTGTTGTTTTGTTGATTTAAAAATGGGGCTTGCCCCGAAAATGTGCACGTCATGTATCATCATATTAAATGAGTGTTCCTTTCAACATTAACATTGTGTTTGGATTTTGTTTTAGAATGCTGGCAGTGATCCTTGTTTCAACTCGGCCCTAATGAGCCATTATTGTCATTTTCCAAGGTTCTGGTACAACTAGGGCAGAGGGGGAAAAAGGTTAAGGTGCTGATACACAAGCCATTTCAGATGTAGGATTGAGGAGGACTGTCTGAAGATGGTGTCAAATGAATCGCGTGTCAGCATAGCCGTACAGTTGAAACGGTTCAGAGCATTGGATTCAATTGGTCCGTTCCGAATACAGCATGCTATATTTTAAAACAGATGAACTGCATCCGCCAGTCAATTATCTGCTGCTGTCTCTGCTATTTTTACCTCGTGACATAAATTTACCAAGACCCACTATGGTAGAGGTGAGCTGATTTGGCTTAGCAATAAGGCCAGTTAGACTGGTAAGCGTCGTAAAAACATTGGTTCGATTCCGATTTGTCTCTCCTCTCTCTTCAAAAGTTTTGGTCTGCGGACACTGCCAGGTGACTTTGTCCCTCAAAATGAATGAAACATTCAAAATGGCTTTCATCACTGCCCATCTTAATGCAGGAGTCATTGTGGTGGTGACATCAGGCTTAGTTTCCATCTGCCCCCATCTCATGGGGTAGTTGATTCCCACCTGTACCTCTTCGGAGACAACTCAGCGTTACAGGTTTAACCAAGCCACGGTAGAGTGAGCCAGTTTGGTTGAGCAGTAAGGTGCCGTTAGGCTGGTTAGTGGATGACGTGGGCTTGATTCCTTGTTTCCATGCTGTCCTCTCAAAAGTTGTGGCTTGTAGACACTGTTAGTCTTGTGACTTTGACCCTCACAATGAATGAAACGTCAGCATAGCTCTCTTTGTTGCCCATCTTAATGCAGAAATAATTCTGATGGTGACAGTGTAGCGTTAGGTATAGTCCCCCCCCCCACCCCCAACCAACTGGGATCTCGGTCCCTGCCAGCACCTCTCTCGAGACAACTTGGTGTAAAACAACTCTAATGAACAACCGAAGACACCGAAGACTCCGCAAAAGTTAGGTCACAGTCCCCCCCCCCTGCCCGCCCCCCAAAAACAACAACAACAACAACCTCTGGGGATCTCAGACCCCACCAGCACCTCTCCAGAGATAACACGGCGTTAAAGAAGTCATGGCAGAACTGATGAAGCCATTGTAGAAATGGCCCTTGCAAAATCACCAAAAAGGCAAACTGTACGCTGCTATTGTGGTGACTTGACGGAACACAGAAACACATTAATCTGCAACAAGAATGGCTGCTATATAGCGTTTTAAAACAAGATCCAAATACACAAAAGGTTCAAAAGAACGCTATGCATCAGGACAAAACACAACGTGAGAATTTTCGGGGTAATTCCCTTTATCAAGCAACAAAATGACACTTAAACAACAATTAAAGAGTAAATTTGTTGGTTTTTGTTTTAATTCAAAGCACTGGACATAGTTCAAAAAACAGATATTTATCAGGAATGCTATGCATCAGGACAAAACACAACATGAGAATTTTTGGGGTAAGCCCCTTTATCAAGCAACAAAATGACACTTAAACAACAATGGTGATTTAATTAATTTATTTTTTTAATTCAAAGCACCGGACATAGTTCAAAAAACAGATAAGTGGCTTAGCTCTGCATCTCATTTTTTCCCCACCATTTTTCATTAAGTGCTGTTTCTGTAGCCTGATAAAGGGGATTACCCTGAAAATTCATGTTGCGTTTTGTCCTAACAAATAGCAAGATCCAAACACAAAAAGGTTCAGACGAATGCTTATTTTATTAAACGGACACAGTATGCAAATTTTTGGGGAAATCCCCTTTATTGAGCCACAAAACGACACTCAAACAATACTCTGTGTCCATGTTAAAATAAATAAGTGTTCGTTTGAACCTTTTCGTGCTTGGATCTTATTTTAGAATGCTAGCACTGGTCATTCTGTTTCAGATTTTTTCTTCTTCTTTTCCCCCCTAATAAATAGCGTTCTTTTGAACCTTTCACGTGATTGAATACAGAAACAGGTTTGCTTGGGCTTATTGCAGAAACAGGAAGGGGGTGGGGGTGGGGTGGGGGGTGGGGAGATGTATGGTGCACTGAAAGAGCAATACAAAGTATTGTATTAATATTTCTTATTAGAATAATAATGGGTCATTTCCATAGCGCCAACAAGGTTTTAAATGTAATTTCCATCTGTATTACAATGAAAATTGTGTAATATAAAATAACAGGATGGTACAGTTTTGACTGACACAGCCTGAGTTCTGCTTAAAATTCAACGGCATATAGCCAGTGTTGTAAAAGTGTGTTGTTGCGTTTGTGTGTGTGTGTGTGTGTGTGTGTGTGTGTGTGTGTGTGTGTGTGTGTGTGTGTGTGTGTGTGTGTGTTTGTTTAACTTTGTTGTCAGTGGATAAATTTCAACAATTAAACAGTAACTACAGCATTTAATGGATCCCAGTCCATCATAAAACTGCTTTATGTGAACTCTTTGGACAATGTCAAAAAAACAAACAAACAACAATAACTGGGGAGCGAAATTATGCAACTTGCAAATAAAACCAGTAATTACAACCCCAATTTTGTAAGTAGATCAGTTAGCCCCTGTGTGAATTTGAGTGTATTCATTGCAGGCGGGAAACCCCGAGGACGAACACTGAGGAGAAATGTTACGTTATTGTTCCCGTTTTGAATAAAGCAGTGACAACAGAATGACTCAGCAGTCTGTGTTTGAAAGTGTTTGCAGCACTTGTGTACCAGCGAGTGTGCATCTGTTGCTTGAGTGCACAATTGTATTAGGCATACACACATGCGTGTGTGTGTGTGTGTGTGTGTGTGTGCATGAGTGCGTCTGTGCAATCTGTGTGTGTTTGTTGTGTAGTGTGTGTGTTTGTTGTGTGGTGTGTGTGGGTGGGTGTGGGTGGGTGTGTGTTCGTGCTTTATGTGTGCATGTGAAAACACCAATTAAACTCTTGTTATTTAATTTATCCGCCACAATTTATTCTATATTCAGTTCAAAAATATATGTATTCTGCATCACATGTTAAAAAAAGCAAGCAATCATTTAAGCCTTAGGACCAATATAATACTAACAGATAGATACATACACACACAGTAGATACATATGTTCATTACACTCGTGCATCTCTCCCCAGACAAAAAAAGCTTTGAAGCTGACCTTCAGTACATAAAGTTTGGCCCAACACAACTACAACTAGTACAAGTCGTGGAAATCTCGATTTAGTGTGGCACATCCAGTCTAGTCTATAAAAAAAGGAGGGGGGGGGGGGGGCAGCCGGGGTTCATCAGGGGATCTTGGACATGGAACATAACGTGCACAGCCATACTATCATAACTATGCTTTTAATTCTGCATGTTAAAAAATCTTGAGGCTGCTGAACATGCATAGCATACTATGCTTCTGATTCTGCGCGTTCAGAAATCTTGAGGCTGCTGAACATGCTTCTGATTCTGCATATAAAAAAATCTAAAAAATCTTGAGGCCATTTGAAATCAAACAGGAGTCCCTACAGGAAGTTCCAAAGCCTCCTTTGTAAAGCTGACAACAAATAAACAAAACAAAAACAAAAGAATCCTCTCTGTATCATGCCTTGGAAACGTAATTATTGACAACTTGCCTCAGGGCTTGTGAAAGGAGTAGCCACGCTAAGACTTTTCCTTCTTTCTTGGAAAACCAGTTTTGGCAAATACCTATATGTAATATATAAAAATGGGGGAGAGGGGAGAAGAAATTCTCTGACAGTGGTGGTGATTCTGGACAGTCAGCCTCAGAAGGTTGTATGAAGGTGAACCCTAGTTCACTAACAGGCTTATAGGTTAATTCTACAAGGGTAAAACCCAGTTCACTGAATAACAACTGGCCTAGCCAGTGTTAGGCTGATTTGATGCTCAGAACATGTGTCATGTTAGAAGAGAGCAGGGCAAATAAATGCAGTTGAATGAACTGGGAAGGCAGACATGAGGGAAAAACAAAACAACAGAATTTCTGGGTTGGTTCCCAGAAGAAAGGGTCCTGATTTTTCCTGTTAATAAACACACACACACACACACACACACACACACACACACACAAACGCACACACACTGAAAACACTCGAACAGCTGGTAACATTGGGAACAAAAGAGATTTTGAATTATTTTTCCTATCAAGTCTTTTTACACAATAATAAATGATACGAGACTGATATTATGATTATCCAGATAACAACATAATATGTTAATAAATTACACTAAAACAACAAACTCTAATGAAAACATTTTATTTTATTTTTTACAACATTATTTGAATATACACTTGACTTTAATGTTGCATTCAACTGCGGTCATGCTTGTAGTTAGCTTTTGCTGTGTTATTTGCCCTCAGTGCCAGTGAAGTCCTGCTCTTTATAAATGTTTGGCTAAATGTGGCCTCACAGAAACAACCCTTACATAAAAGTCTCTCCCCACCCGCCCCACCCCCAATCATATGAAGTAATGCATACATCTTGGTGTGCTTAATATTTTTCATGCTGGTTTTCGAGTTTATTTTAATGCCGCAGGTCCAGTTTTGACACACTGACCCTAATTTCACACTTGTCAAGTTTTTGTCATTTCATGCGCATGCAGTTATAGTTTCATTCGGAATACAGCAGAATACAGTTGACATTTCCACAATATCTTATGAGACAGGGTGATTAATACTTTTATGCCGCTGACCTGATGGCAGAGCAGACCAAAAATAATAGGTCTGCAAGTATGGTGTTGTGCTCCACTGGATTTCGCAGCTTACTGAATGCATGACTGAATGTTTCCTTGGATTTCAGCGCCCACCTCATTGATTGCAAGGCCTCATTGTAATGCTGGGCACCATTAATCTGGTCATGCGTGTGTGCTGAAACCGCAAGCCTCAGCATTCAGGCTGTGAGGCAAACGTCTCTTTTTAAAGATTTCACATCAATGTAGACAATGTTATTGAAACCAAGCTACAATGCTCTAGCTTATCACACGCACTTCTCCTTAAAGACGCACATCATGTAGACAGTTAAAAAACGTTCTAATTGTACATGCCGGTGGTACAGATGCTTGGCATAATTTATTATTTGCCTAAAAAGCAGGACACAGCATATATACGCAGGACCAACGTACATACACACATGTATATCATTATACGCCTAAGAAGCAGACACAGCAGAAATATACGCACTGGGCAAAAGCCCCCCGCCCCCAAAACTACGATGGCTTGACCACTCTCAAGTTCACCACTTGACTGCCGTATTTTGATAAAACACTCTCACCTTTCAGATCATCTTTGAAACCACACCTCCTCAAGCTATTCTACTGATGGTGTGTGTGTGAGTGAGCACGTGCAAAAACTAGTTGTGACTACGTTTTGTTTTTTATGCTATGTAATGGGCTAAGTTCTCCGATTTGGAGAAATACGCATAAAAGAATAGATTATTATTATTGTTATTAGTAGAGCTTCAGGTATCAAGTTAAAGGGAACTACAGCCTCAAGACATTTTTTCTTCTTCTCTCTATAGTGGGTAGAAGAGACCACCGTAAAAACTTTCAAACTGGGTGTATTGTTCTAGAAATTGAATTTTAAGGAGTGGCAGTCTGCCGGATCTACACCATCCCTAGGCATGTTTGGAATGCTGTCAAGAGCCCCAACTGGCCCAAAGCATACTGCAGCCTCTTCGATGCAGACCACTCTGTGGGCGTGCTTGCACACACACACACACACACACACACACACACACACACACACACACACACACACACACACACACACTCTCTCTCTCTCTCTCTCTCCCTTTCTCTCTCAATTTTTGAGTCTTAATTTCAAAAATCTTTGGGTTGTTGGTCACAAAATGTTTTGAGATACAGTTCAAGACACTTTGTGATCAAAATCATGACATTTATCTGTTACCCTGTTGTCGCTGCTGTTGTTGCCGTCCCCGATTCTTTTCATTTAGTTATTTCCATTTTGAAATGTATGGTAAGGTACTGCAAATAATATGTTACACAATACCAGCCTCTTCAACCTGTAACAAGGTCTGTAATAACAGCCACACAAAAGAAAACCACTTTCAGTTGCACTCAGGTTTGCACTTGTGGAAGTGAATGGGTTAGCACACTCAAAAACAGGGATAAATTACAGTACAACGGCATAGGAATATGTTGATCCCCAGATAAAACAAACTGTAACGGCGGTGACTTTTCATTCACTTGCACTTGTTAACAACACCCTGCTAGGATTCAGTAAATGCGACTATGACAAATCTGACATTCAAGCAATGCACCAGCGCCTGATGCCACCAGTTAGGGGTAGAGCCGCAGATGGGAATATGCAGGGCATTTTCCATCATGCCACGCAGAGACCCTTGCCGTACGTTCATGGAGCGCTGCCCTAAGGTGCTCCTGGATTTCTAGCCTTGGTCTCGTGCACACAAAATAAGAAACAACAACGCTCTGTTTGCCTGACCTGTAAGCTTGAAAACGACGACCCCAAACCCGACAATGCTGACAATGAGGTCTAAAATCAGCCACTTCCTGCCTTGGCGCTGCAGTTAACTACGTTACACTGGGCATAACCAAAAAGCCACCAAACAGTCTCTGTTCTTGATGAAGATGGCCATCAAGCAGTCTCCCCCACGTGTGAGGAATTCATCACTGAAATGCACTTTGGATAACAAATACATCGCTGGAAATGGCAACGACAGTGTAAACAGAGGTACAAAACATTTCAATGGCAAAACAACAGAGTCAATACTTGAGCCACAGATCAAGAGCCAAAGTGCTGTACATGACAGAAAACAGTTGCACTGCTAACAGCAAGATGCTGCGGGCGACACAGTTGGACCGTTAACAGCAAAGTGCTGTACAAAACAGAAAAAATTTGGACTGCTAACAAAGCATCACGCACATCAGAAAACAGTTGGACTGTTAACAGAAAAGCACTGTACATGACAAAGAATAGTTGGACTGCTAACAAAACACCATACACAACACAAAACCGTTGGATCCTTAACAGTAAAGCACTGCGCATGGGGCAAAACGGTTGGACTGCTAACAAAGCGCTATACACTACACAAAACAGTTGGACTGCTGACAAAGCACTGTACACAACACAAAACAGTTGGACTGCTGACAAAGCACTGTACACAACACAAAACAGTTGGACTGCTGACAAAGCACTGTACACAACACAAAACAGTTGGACTGCTGACAAAGCACTGTACACAACACAAAACAGTTGGACTGCTGACAAAGCACTGTACACAACACAAAACAGTTGGACTGCTGACAAAGCACTGTACATGCCACAAAACAGGCTGTTTACTGCACAGCATTGCACTGCACATGCTACAAAAACAGCTGTGCCAACAACAGCACAGTACATGCCTCATAAAACCTGTGCTGTTAACCCGCAAAAAGCACACTGTGCATGTCACAGAAAGCTTTGCTGTTCACAGCAAAGCATTGGACATGCCACAAAACGGCTGTGCTCTCAAGTGCAAAAGCACTGGAGTCATTTTACAAAACAGCTGGGCCAGTAAAATGCAAACAGCCAGGCTATTAACTGCAATGTACTGTAAATGCCACTAAACAGCTCGGCCATTAACTGCAAGGCCACAAACCCGTTTTCGCTGTTAACTGCAGAGCACTGTACATGCCATAAAACAGTTATGCAGTTGGCTGCAAAGCACTGTACATGCCATAAACAGTCGTGCCACTAACCATAAAGCAATGTACATGCTACAAAAACAAATGCGTTTATCTGCAAAGCACTGTACATGCCACGAAACAGCTTTGCAGTTAACCGCAAAGCACAGTGCATGCCATAAAACTGTTCACTGCAAAGCACGGTACATGCCATAAAACGGGTTACCCCAGTCACTGCAGAGCACTTACTGTGCATGACACAAAACAGCTGGGCTGTTCACAACTAATCTGAGGTAATGCAGAAAAAGCTCTTTGGACAAAACATACAATCTAAAACGCGCATGTGGTTTCTGCTTGCAGACAGACAGACAGACAGATGGTAGTATCCAAACAAGACAGAAGTACACTTTTGTTTTGTTTAGATGATTGCCAGAGTAGAATCAGAATCGGAATGGTAACCAGTTGAAGCACACACTGTTTGACATGAACAGGCCTTCACATTATATTCGGTGCAAATGCATATGTATATATATCAAAAATAGTTTTTACCATGTGAATACTTTGGCACCAGAAAGTGCCTGCAAATCTAATGCTGACAGGCACTGCAAGAATGACAGCAAAAAAAGCATGTTGTACACAGGTATACGCAAAAACAACAACACCAAAAACAAAACAAAAAACAACCTGCTGTCCCACAAGAAAGCTTGGTCACTTTTCTTTGATTGCAGTCACCTTTTTCCTTTTAGTTTGTGTGTGTGTGTGTGTGTGTGTGTGTGTGTGTGTGTGTGTGTGTGTGTGGTGTGTGTGTGTGCGTGTGTGTGTGTGTGTGTGTGCGTGTGTGTGGTGTGTGTGTTCGTGTGTGTGTGTGTGTGTGTGCATGCATACATAAATGTGGAGGGCTGGAACTTCTGGCAATCTTTCCTGAATAATCACTACATTCTGTAAGCTTACAGCCAACTGCTTGACACTGGTAAAATCTTGGTGCTTATCAGTACTCTTTCAATATCCATGCTGACCAGACAGTCGAAGATAAATCTTCGTGTACACTTGGGTCCACATCTGTGTCTTAAGTGCTTGAATTCATGGAGTGCTTGTCACATTTAGGAGTGCAGTCTACTGAGCAATACCATGCGCATGAAAGGGTTAGTGGTCTGTTCACTATCACGTGTATGGAATGAATAAAGCCAGTGCATGCACAAAATGTATGTGTACAAACATTTAATGTGCAAAGAACTTTAATGATATTTGCATACCAATTGCCACCTACCCTCAATTTTTTTAAAGTGAATTAAAAAAAAGAGAGAGAAAAAAAAGGGGTTTATCTCCCTAGTTATGTCCACACACTGCACAATTATTGTTTTGGCATTTCCTTTGTGGAATTGCCCCGATTTAACTGTACTGGTTGACTGGGCATAAAACACCAATGTACTTACTCCTTTGTGGAAGTCGTTCCCCTGTCTGGAATCTCAGGGCGGTCATTTGATTCCCCTTTCCTATCTCCTCTCTTCTTTTTCAGCCTAGTCCTCTTTCTCTGTCATTTTTCTGCTAACAGTCCATTCTCCTGACCTTTTTCCAGAAATTTCTCAATTTTTTTTTGTTAGGCTTTTTTTGTATGGCTCTTGTTGAGCTGCTAGGAGATGACAGTTGGTAGGTGGTATGTGCAGTTTGCTGCCATATGGCACTGGTATTTGCCATTATGCATTTATATATATTTTCTTTAAAAAAAAAAAAAAAAAAATTGTTTCTGTCCATTCTTTTTTTAAATTTTTCTTTAATCTAGTATCGATAGATGGAACAGTCGGCAATACCAGCATGTCCTAGCCATAATTATGTGCTCTTTTAACTGGGGTAATATTGAAGGGGCTACCTCTTCAAACATTTGTGTTAGATGTTTGTGTATGTATCGTTTTACGTTTGTGTAGGGATTGTTTTTTGTGAACTGACTTGAAGAGTTTTGGAATGTGCGTTTGCTTATGACAGAGTTTGATTGCCCTGCGGTGACCCTGTGTGGTTGACAGGACGTTAAAATCCACTAACTAACTCCTGTGTGGAAACTCTGATACTTCCTTCACTTGTAGTTACATGAAATGTAAATACCGAGATGCGTTTGTCATGGAGCATCTTTTGACTTGACTGCTGTGGCTGTTGACTGCATGCACTGTGTCCAGAACTGTGATTCAGTGTTTTACTTGTCAGTTAGTGACTTCTGTTTTGAACCGAGGTGTTGATGAATGTTGTACAGTGACTCATCCTGATCCGACCATATGCAGATGATGGGCTGTTAAAATCAATAATTAACTAACCTTTGAAGTGTGCATGCATGTGTGTGTGTGTGTGTGTGTGTGTGTGTGTGTGTGTGTGTGTGTGTGTGTGTGTGTGTGTGTGTGTGTGTGTGTGTGCATGTGTCTGCAGAGGGGTGTGAGGAAGGGTTGCAGTATTAGGATATGGTGGAGACAGGTAATAGATCTTTGGAGCAAATTAACACCCACTTTACGGGGTCCCGAAAGATGCTACGTACACCCACAGAAACTGCATCACGCAACTTCCATACAACTGGAAGGCAGCTGACTTCTTTTCTAAACCCCCAAAACAGATCCTTATTTTAAAGCACTACAAAATAGCATTTAAGCTAATGAAATCTATCACGCTTCTATAATTTGATTTAAAGTCCCTCTCTCCCCTTTTTAAAGGGGTGACAACTTGAAACCAGTTCCACCTGACAACTCGAACAGATCCAAACAAAAACTTCAAATGGCTGATTTTGCATTAAAAACAAACAAACAAACAAACAAGAAGCTGTATTGGTTTCACATCAGATTTAGAAAGGGCCCTTTTCTCATAGCTTTAATTACCTGACACGCTCGGCATGCATGCGTGTCAAAAGACCACTCCGGCCAAAACTCGAAAGATGCTGCCTGCATGTGCCTGAGGCAAGCTGTACTCCTTGAGGGAATTTATTAACAATATAATGCATCAAACCTATCACTGAGCCGAACAAATTGTCAGTTCACAGATCCAGCTTACAGATCTGAAATAATACAACCAGTAAAAGCAAATATAAGCAAAACAACTCAACTGGAAGGTTCCATTTTAATCTATTCTCCACATGATGCAGTAAATTATCCAACCCACAATTCCTGCCCCTGAGGGCGAGTCAGTTCCTTTAAAAAAGCACCAAATACATGCCATAACCCACAGACACCTTATGGACAGTTTGAATGGAAACACAAGCAACCCCACCCCCAACAATATGGACATATGTATATATATAGAGAGAGAGAGGGTCACAGAATGGAAACTGCAGTGTGCATTACAAGGTGGGCTGATGGCAATCGAATAACCACAGGTGTCTGTTGTTCACACCCTGACTGACCCAACTCGGAGCATATATGCTACATAACAAAGCAGCCAAGGTAGATTACAGAGGGTTCTACTTCTAGGCTGCCAATCACCCAAGTATAGCTACCTGGCTCTAGCTCATCAGAAGGACATGGAGACTTAGTCCGGTGGAAAGCCTGAAGAGCCTCCATGCTGGGCCCACAAGCTAAAGCACAGCAACCAAGTGTGAAAGACTGGTGGATTCTGAACAAAACCTTCAAACTAAGTGATGGCACCCGTTCACACCGATGATGAGAGACATGAGCAACTGAATGGGGAAGAAAAGAAAATTGACGTTCATCCAAATGCTGGAATCACTCGAATCATCTTACATCCCACAGGTCAACCCGGTGCGACATGGTGGTCAGATCAAAAGCTTGTGAGATCGTAACAACGGCAGGTGGGGCTGTAGAGCTCAACACAGCACCCTCAGTGTGGAGTGTGTTCAGTCACAGGGGGGCAAAAAAAGCTGTGTTTACAAGGTGGGTTGATGGAGGTAACAACAACAAAACGTGTCATGCATGCCACTTGCAAGACTCGGTGCTTTACACACGATGGAAACAAAACAGAACAGATGGGACAGCATACGGTCACTGAGCAGAAAAATAAAACCTGCCATGCATGCCACCTGCAAAGCGGATTGCTCTACACACGACAGAAACAAAACGTAACAGGGGCAGTGTACAGTCACAGTGCAGGAAAATAAAACATGTCACGCACGCCACTTGCAAGATGAACTGCTGCGCTTGATGGAAACAAAGCAGATAACATGGACAGTATACAGTCACAGTGCAGAAAAATAAAACATCGTGCGTGCCACTTGCAAGATGGCATGCTCTGCACTTGTTGGAAAGCAGACAACATGGACAGTACAGTGCACGGCCACAGCGCAGAAATGCTGTGTTACATGGCTGGGTCAATGCAAGCAGCAACAAAATGTGTCATGCTTGCATGACACTCACAAGACCTGATGTGCTACACATGACGGAAACAAAGCAGTTGGATTTTAACGTCCTGTCAACCGTAGACACTGTGGACAGCGGACAATCACAGGGCACAAACTCTTGTGTGTGTAACAAGGTGGGCTGATGGCCAGCGATTAAAAATAAAAAAGGGTGTTGCTCACGCCACAGTGCAAGACCCAATGCATTATGCGTCATTATGCAAAGATGGACGCAAAGCAGACAGTGTATATAGACAGCTGCAGAACAGAAACTTCAGTTTTTAAAGATGGGCAGATGGTAAGTGATGTTAGGTAATACGTGTTGTGTATGCCTTTTGCAGGAATCTACACACACAGGTATACATATATATACACACACACACACAAGTGATCGATACTCTCAATGGAACAGGTTACATACAAAGCAGACAATATGGACAGCATATGCATATAGGCAGTCACAAAGCAGTTACAAGGCAAGTGATAATAATAAAAGTCACCTCCTCGGCGGAGTTTCAAGCTAAGTAAGGCACACAGCTCATAAGCACTTGAGAAATGTTACATTTGTTACACTTGAGAAATAATACATGTACCTGCTGATGCAGCGGAAAACACACGCACCAAAAAACACCCCACCAACCCCACCAAGGTTTGTTGCCTTGCGCGGCAAAACACCCCTCCCTTCCCCTCCCTGTAAGCGATGTGTGCCTAGACACTGTGAGCCAGTGTTACATTATAAATACCCACTTTGTTTGCGCTAGGTGTGGCTATTAGTAACAGTACATCAACACACCCAGACTGCTCACAAAGATTCTGGTGGTCCAGAAAACACTGGACTGACAAACACACAGTGCTGCGCCGAACCATCGCAATGACCTCAACCCCGAACGCAGCGATCCCATCTTTTCACGAAAACACTCCAGCTTATGATGAGGCACCAACAACACACTAAGCTGGGTTTACAGAGGCAGTCAACTATGTATCAGATTTCCTGACAGCCACGCAGCTGCTCAGTCACTCAGCTGGAGGTGCTACACACGCAAACTCTCACAGCTTGCATGTTTTGTAAACAACAACAACAACAACAACAACTCCTCTGTCTGTGTAACGCACGTCTGTGCCAACAAACAACACAAGTTTTGCCCCATTCAGATGATTTCTGAAACCTCCACCCGAAGCGAACATTTGTTATACTTTTACCCCCTTCAAGGGTTGAAACTATCTGAAGAAGATTCTCCTGGCTGCTTCGGCAAGTCTGTATTCTTCCATGCCCATGTCTGCACCTACACCTTTTTTTTTTAACTGTTCAGAAGACTTCTTCCAGACAAGGCAAAGACACCTGAGCACAGTGATTCCAGTACACCACCCTTCAAATTTGTTGCTGGCAGGGCAGGGATATAACACCAAAAACAACAACAACAAAAACAAAAAAATACCACTGCTGCATGGCCCTAAACCAGTCTATCAAGCCAGTAACAAACAACAGACTTCCCAAACGCCCCCCACCACTCCAACAACATCTGATGAAACAAATCAAGTTTTTGATATTGAACTACAAAATAAACTACATTTCAATGTCATATTCTACTGACATAAATTTACAACATGAATAAACCAACACTACTGTAAAAGCTATAATACATTTGATTACTGCGTATAGATTCCTTTAGAATGCATTTGATTATTGTCTTATCGGTGCCTTTGAAGGTTGGGTTCCACAAAAAATCATCCACTCAGAGTGTATACGATTCTAACAAACAATCATCTAGAGTGTACAAGCATACGCATTTTTTTTCCACATGAAACAGCAACTTTCATATGCAATGTTTGGCAAGATATTAAATAAGTACTAGTAGATTTGTATAAAAACACCACTCGCTCACGGCCATGATAATTACTACAATAAACCTAAGATGATACTACATGTGCGCCAGATCATTTTCTCCGCGTTTTGACATGAAGCATTAACTGACCTCTCGCTTCTCTCTGCCAGACAGCTCTGACTGTTTAGCGACACGTGTTGAGTAAACAATGTAGCTTGTGTTTCATGTCCTTCTTGAAACTGCAGAGAGCCAAAGGACTGGACTATTATTGTTTTTGAAAACAGCAACAACAGACACATGCTTTGTGGACATAATGGTGGTGCTTGGACAGCCCATGGGCTTGCCTAAAGAGGTGCCTTTGTAACGCAGGCACTGACCTGTCAGTCAGACGGTGGGGAGTGGTGAATCCTGTATTTCAGGGATGCTCATTTTTCTTAAGATTCGGTCATGCTCAGCATCACTTCTTTTTCTTCCAATCAAGTAAAAAAAATAAAAAATCTGAAGCAAGAGTGACTGCTAGCGCTCTAAAACAAGATCCAAACACATAAAAGGTTAAAAATGTTTTGTCCTAACAAATAGCATTATTTTTAACCTTTAATGTTTCGTCCTAACAAATATTACTTTTTACCTTTAATGTTTCGTCCTAACAAATAGCATTATTTTTAACCTTTAATGTTTCGTCCTAACAAATATCATTATTTTTTACCTTTAATGTTTTGTCCTAACAAATAGCATTATTTTTAACCTTTAATGTTTCGTCCTAATAAATAGCATTATTTTTAACCTTTAATGTTTCGTCCTAATAAATAGCATTATTTTTTACCTTTAATGTTTTGTCCTAATAAATAGCATTATTTTTAACCATGAATGTTTTGTCATAATAAATAGCATTATTTTTAACCATGAATGTTTTGTCGTAATAAATACCATTATTTTTAACCTTGAATGTTTTGTCTTAATAAATAGCATTATTTTTAACCTTTAATGTTTTGTCCTAATAAATAGCATTATTTTCAACTGTTAATGTTTTGTCCTAATAAACAGCATTATTTTGAACCTTGAATATTTTGTCCTAATAAATAGCATTATTTTTAACCTTTAACTTTTTGTACTAATAAATAGCATTATTGTTAACCTTTAATGTGTTTGGATCTTCTGATCAAGTAGTTCAAAGGGAGATGGACATTTTTACACATCAGTACTAAAAGAGAAATGCGTGCGCAGATTTGATGTCTTAAGAGAAAAGGGGGGGGGAGGAGGAGAAGAAAAAAAAGCATGAACAATGGCATCCCTACAAACAGAGCACAGTCAGCATACTATGTAAACAGTTGTCTTGAAAAACGTGGTCGGCAGTGCTAGCCTGCACTGATGGGCTGATAATATAATTATACGAAAACATAAAATACCCTCCCCACCCCCAAAAGGGCAGTTAATCAGAGGTTGAAAGAAGTCACACGTCAACACAACAAAGACCTGAGTCGCCTACAGTAACTCTCACCAGGCATGCAAGTAAATACGAGGTACAGTAACTCCACAAGAGGTACATCCCCCCCCCCCCCACCCACCAAAACAACTTTTAAAAAACTAATCAGTTATAATAGGGGTGGTCTCTTAAGTGTGAAAATGGTTTATTCCACTGTGTTTCCTTAGTGATTTGCACTATACATACAATGCACATTAACAGTATTTCTTTGTCCATGCAATCAACTGATTTCTGCATTAAAAACTGTTGTTGTTTTAACTGTGGAGCTTTCATAAGTTGCATTCAACATGCACATTTTTATTTTTATTTTATTTTTTTACATTTTGCATTTGAATTATAATCTACTGTGGGCCGACATCTGCCCTCCATTCAGTCTCATAGTGAAGCACTGTTGTGAATATTTACACCAATATCTTTGTAATGTGCAGTACTTCTGCTTGGTGGGTTTGCGAAAAGGACAAAGCTTGCTGTATTTAAAAACATTTTGGGGCCCTCCATTCAGTTTATGGAAAGGACAAATCCTGCTGTATTTAAACACATTTTGGGGCCCTCCATTTAAACACTGATCTGAATATCTAGCTCCTTCACAAGAAGTTCAGTTAATGCATGTACAATGTACAGTCTCTCAAAGGAACAGTCACTCTATGCGGGTTCTACTCAAACACATTCATACAAATGGATTTCTACAGGCAATTCGTCAGACACTAAGATGGGCCCATTCTCAAGTGCCATGCATTCAGAGAAAAACATAACTGAACTCTCCTGTGCCCTTCAACAAAACTCAAAGTCACCAGAGCCGCTGAGAGCGTGTCGAGTACAGTTTCGCTAAGCCCTTGCATGGACAGTATCTGAAAAAACTGCTAACATTAAAGTTGTTGCTGAGGCACAACACGCATTGGTTACCTCAGAATCTCCCTGAAATATAAATGACAAAAGCCACTCGAAAGCATTATGCTCTTGATTATGTTCACACATTATGTAGGAATCACACAAAGACTGCATTTGTATGGATAAGCAACTCACAGATAAAAAATAAAACAATCACCTTCAAAACTGCAGCCTTAATGACCTTGGAATTTAATGAAGGTCACCAAAAGTAGTATCAAAGTGTAAACATTCGATGAAGGGTATCATGCGAAGTTGGAAAGCTCTCTCTCTCTCTCTCTTAAAGACTCTCAGAAAATCAGAAAACCCAGCATCAAAGTTTTGCAGAGTGTGTGCGGACATGCTTCAGTTATCTGCTTGGAATACATGCCAGTTATCACACAACTGGTCAAGAGAGGCAGAGCTCAAGTGAGATTACAATGATGCAGAATTTGAAAGAAACTGCTTAAACAGTGCCCGTGAAAAGGCCAACACTAAGGGGTTTCCTTGTTGGAAAATACATCGATTATCTCCTTTCGATTAACCACCAAAATCACAAATAACATTATAATCGTATGTAATCTAATCCCCGTAACTGTATGTGACAATCATACAGAACTTGAATATTTGGTCAGATAGCAATTACAGATGAAAAAAAACATGCTGAAAGAAACTGCTTAAACAGTGTCTGTAAAAAAGCCAAGACTAAGGGCTTTCCTTGCTGGGAAATACATCAATTATTACCTCCTTTCGAATAACCACCAAAGTCACAAATAACATTATTTTTATGTGTAATTTGATCCATGTAATTATAAGTGACAATCATAAAGAGCTCAAATTTGGTCAGAGAGCAATTACAGATACAATTTATTTTTTAAAAACACACCCAAAAAACCTGTCCAGTTTCAATGATGTTATGCCACTGTGACCTTACAGCATGGCTGAGGTCACTGAAAGTGGGACGAATGGGTAAATAAACACAACATCATCATGCAGAGTTTTACGTATATCTGTCACATTAATAGTGTCCAAGAAAATTGCAGTGCTTAAGCTGATGACATGGCAAGCCAGTTGTAAAGGCCTAACACTGATGAGTTTTACAATAGATAGATCTATCACATTAACAGTGTCCAAGAAAATTGCAATGCTTAAGCTGATGACATGGTGAGCCAATTGTCAAGGCCTAACACTGATGATGAGTTTTATATACATATCCGTCACATTAATAGTCTCCAAGAAAATTGCAATGCTTAAGCTGATGACATGGCAAGCTGGTTGTGAAGGCCTAACACTGATGATTACAGAGACTTGCCGTTTTCATGTGTGACTCAAGCTCCGTTAAAAGAGAACTCAGTCTTTACTTTCAAAGCCCATTCTTTATTACGGAAATACAAAACAAAGTACAAAGATTTTATTTTTTTCCCCAAGAAACAAGAGCAGCAAAAAAAAAATTTAAAAAAATTATCAGCTGCCTCACATTCAAAAAAAGAAAAAGACAAAGATCCCCAAAAGGAATAAAGATATATTTACCAACTTTCCTTGGTTTTCACTTATCAACATGCACCTTAACACAACTTCTTTACAGAAATATGCTTGTTTTACTCACAGACAGCTGCAAAACCAAGGCATGCCCTTTCTGTGACAACCACAATAAGAACCCCCACCCCCCACCCAAGACAGCCCTGATCACAGGCTAATTAACAGTATTGTCATTACAGGCATTTTACTGACTCCCACTATGGCATTGCCCTGATACAACCATACTGGTTGGGTGTAAAACACCAAGTTACTTACTTACCCAGAACAGCTAGAATTCTAAAGGGGGGGGGCAGGGGGGGGGGGGGGAGGAAGCAAAATGTTTGCTGTGTTAAGATTCCTACAATGGGATTTCTTTTAGCCAGGCAGATCTTCTAGACGGAACAGTCCCCTTCAAGGCAATCCCACAAGTCAAGAGTGCAGCTGCCTGGATGGAGAGTGACAATGCACTTGCACACCTGGCAGTACGTGTACATGTACAGGTGTGGAAAAACAGTTGCACATGCTCTATTGCTCAGACTTTCTCACCCAGCGATGGGTGAAATTCAAGGTGTTTACTGAAGAACTGGCTTGGAGAGACGGCTGGTCACAACTGCTCAGCTGGCCCATGAATTGGGAAGTTTATGCACTGCCCACGCTGTCGCACACACAAAGTGCAGGAAACCACTGTAATACTGTCCTTGTACAGCAGAAGAAACTCCTCTTCCATTGGAAGTGTAGTGGAAGGCACAAATGTACCCCTGCGATGTCTCCAACTCTCGTGCATCACAGAGGTTGTTGTTGTTTTTTGAGCACACAAATGTCAAGCAGGAGGAGCATGCCCCTCAATGACTGTTGTACAGTTCAGAGGCCAAATAAAGTTTTCCAAACAATTAACCTCAGTTCCCTCCCTGGAATGAAAACAGGCATCAACGAGCTTTGACCCCTCCTGCCCCTCTTCCCCAATCAAAGCCCTTGTTGAAGTACACATGCTTCAGCCATGCCTCACTAGTGCTGAGACCGGCTGGCTTAATGTGCCTGACTTGTCGCTTGCAAGCTGTAAGGGCCCAACAGGCACGGCCTAGCATGCCCTCACGAGGAGGAAACTCCCCCCAGGGGAAGCAATCCCAGCCAAGTATGCCATCATGGGAGAAAACTCCCTCCAGGGGAGGCAATCCCCAGCCAAGCAGGCCATCATGGGGAGGAAACTCCTTCCTGGGGAAGCAATCCCTGGTCAACCGATGCTTAGAACTCCCGATGGTTACCGTGTCATTGCCTGCTCGAGAAAATGCTCTCACAATTAAAGGCTCCACGGGAATAGTTTACAATAAATGTCCATCCACAGACAGCTGTTGCTGGGAATGTGACGGCAAGGGTTTGATGTTATCCAAATGTTCCACCACACTGTTATGATTATGACAAGACATACGCAATGGTGCACACGGTAAAACAAAAATCCCCAAGCAATGTGTAAGTGTATAAAGGACAGATGGCATTGACAGATGGCAGATCAGTAAAATATAAAAAAGCATTTGCAAAGCAAATGGTCAAAATCATAAACCGGTTTGCAAAAATAGGCTCTGCTTCACAAAAGGCAGAAAATACATCTCAGATATCTCATGGGTCAAAAAACACTGACGTGCAAAGGCAAGCAGTCAGGTTACCTCTTGGCACAACCAACACCTTTCTTTCATTTCCTCTAATTCATAACCTAGACATTGCCCTTTCACTAACAAGACAAGCCAATGCCCAGTCAACTCACACTCAAAATGGGAAAATAAATAATAATAATAGCGGGGTTTTAGAGCATCCTCTCTCAAATAAGCCCTAGGTGCGTACATTTCATGCTCCTGTCAACAACAGGCAGCATAAAAAAAAAAAAGTTAAACAAAGTATTAATAAACACAAATTGTCCAACTCACTACTTTTTTCACTCTGTCATGACCTTAAACATGGGGGTTAAGGCCACAAAACTCAGGACAAAAATCAAATGCTTGATGTGGAAAGAAACTAGTTTCCAAATACCCTATCAACCATGGCGGTTGTATCTGGGCGATCAAGCTAGACAAAGTTCTCACCACACAGAGAGATCTCAGTGAAAGAGAGTTCCCCCAAAAGCTGCCCACATTAAAGTTTGGTCAGTTCAGCCGTCCCCCAAAAATGCACACATTAAAAGTTTGGTCAGTTCAACCAACCCCGCAAAAAGCTGCCCACATTAAAGTTTGGTCAATTTGACTATTCCCGCTCCCCCCCCCCCCCCCCCCAAAAAAAAATCAATTTGCACACTCCAAGGTTTGGGCAATTCAGCTACCTCCCTTAAAAACATGAGCTAAGCTTACTGCAAGCATTGCGTTCCTATGGCCAATACTTGTTTGTCACTGTCAAAGGCCAACGTTACAGTTTGGGCAATACCACTGCTTTCCTAGAAACACGGGCTACAGGTGCTGAACGCACCACTGCACTAGCTGCAGGCAGCCCCGTGAACCATTCAGACTCTCATCATTGCATAGACGTACACTACTCTTTGAAGCGAGTCAATAACAGCAACAAGCCTCACTGTTAGATAACTGCTTTCTAAAAGAAAAGAAGGAGAATTGCCACAGGTCGAAAGACCAGACCAGGAAGCAGTGTGTGTCAGAGGTCAGGAGCTGTATGAAAGCTGCGGTGGAGGTCCTGGGCTCCCCGGCCCTAATAGTCAATACAATCTCCAGGGACGTAAAGCCACACTGAAAGAACGCAGTGTGTGTGTGGGTGTGTATGTGTGTGTGTGTGTGTGTGTGTGTGTGTGTGTGTGTGTGTGTGTGTGTGTGTGTGTGTGTGTGTGTGTGTGCATGTGTGTGTGCAAAGACATTCAGGAATCAAATACTTCATTTCAGCGACAGGGCCAGGAGCAATTCAAAAATACATGCATATATGTGAGAAAAAAACAGAAACAAACACCAGCACAAGAAAATTATTTAAAAAACACCAAAATAAAAACACAAGGCGGTTGCTCTTTACTTCATCAATTATATCAGAAAGGGGCAGGGGTGGTAGGGGGTGGGGCCTCTATCATACCCAGCAAACGAACAGACAAGACCCAACATGGCGACATCGGCCTTGCACTCAGCTGGTGATACGACCTAAGCACACCACCCCAGTTTACATGCACACATCAACAGATCAAGCTAAGCATTAAATATTAATGCTGGAAGGTTGTCCGCAGAGTACAAATTCAGTGCATTTTGATGGACAACTTTAACACACCATCTCAGTGACACTGACGATGACTGCCCATTTTCATTGCAACTTGCTGCAACCCCCTCCACCACCACCACCACCACCCAAAAAAAAAGAGTTCATGCACAGCATGTTTAAAGTGCAGGATGGGGGAATATATCAATATTTGTATATGAGTAAAAAAAAAAAAAAAAAAAAAAAAGTGGGGTGGGGTGGGGGGGGGGGGGGGGGTCCTGTGGAAGTCCAGGGGGAGGATGGAGGTTTGGAGGTTTGAAAGCGGGAGCATGCTGGAGCTCTGAGCAGAAGCTCACATGAGCAGATGTTCCCCTTTTTGCCTCATAAATAATGCACATGATGCTTAACAGCACATAAAGCACACCAAGGTGTTGTCCACAATTTCATCAGGGAAGTAAAGGTATCATTTGGTTTGAATACCTATAAACCAGAAAACTTTCTCTTTTTTTTTAACCAAAAATAAAATAAAAAGGAAAATGTTAATGAAAATAAACTCCCCACCTAGACATTTTTACCTCTTATGACTTGGATAAGAGGTAAAAATGTCTAGGTGGGGAGTTTATTTTCATTAACATTTTCCTTTTTATTTTATTTTTGGTTAAAAAAAGGAGAAAGTTTCCTCCACTAGGTTTGAAATCTCAGTGTCTGACAAAGCGCCAAATGCACAACCAAAAAACATAACAACAAACAATGGAATGTTAAAGCGTTTGTTATGTGTGGCAGCCAGCTGCTGAGAAGGCCTAACACTTTCCATTACACTGACACATCTCTATTAAACTGTGTCAATCAGAAGGGAGAAAAAAAATCTCATTACTGATCAGTTGAAACAATTTACAATCAGCTGTCATCCCTACTCTTAAACAAGCAAGAGTGAAAGAATGAGGCAGGACCCCCAACCTCAATAAAAAAAAATAAAAAAAATAACAACAACGAAAAACACCTGCCGGCCAACATTCCAAAGCAAGAGGAAAAGCTGAGACGACAGGTTTTCAAAACAGAAAAATGCAACTGTAGTTGCACGGGTAACTTCCTACTCTCCCT
>OY757548.1:13989851-14006617 GCA_963584105.1 Alviniconcha strummeri | reverse complement strand
ACAGAAAATTTTAACTTGAGAACTTAATCGGAAAAGGCACGAGCAGTTTTACCCAGACACCCACATGACCTTGAAGTAAGGTCAAGGTCACCAACTGCAATGCATGGGCAGCACTTAATCAAGGCTATATTCAAGCAAGATTGAAAGTCATTGCTTAAGCAATGTCTAATCAACAATTCTACCATGTTTTTATCAATTACCAGGAATGCATCAGATACCTGCCTTGAATATATGCCAATGTCAAAATTAGCATTGTTTAAGTTATCTAGTCATCAATTTGAAAATCACACAAAGTGTGATCTTGATCAAATACGAACACATTGAAGAAAGAACTTTCAATTTTAACTACTATTGTGACTATGACAGAGGGCCAAGGTCGCTGAAAGTAATACGACTGTGAAAAGCTAAATTAGCGCTCCCACTATTCATAATAATCTGACATTGGTCACATCTTAAAACTGTTCAAGAAACCACAACGTTAACGTTTGGGCCAGAGTCTAACATGCACTGACTATTACAATAATACAGACTTAGTTTTCAGTGAAAACTGGGAAAGAAAAAAACAACACAACCCCAAGAGTTACTGAGCACCATATTCCTACCGCCCAAAACTATCTTTAAACAATGAATCATGCGAAAGGTTATAAAAAAGAAGAAGAAGACATCCACGGGAAGTGAGAAAAACTTCACCACCCAAAAGATCAAGTCTATGTATTTTTAAGACTTGATCCGATCGAAAAGGGAGGAAGTGATGATTTGAGCAAAGGGGTAAGAGCAGGAGGGATTGTGGGATCGTTTTATTTTTGTTATAAATAGCAATGGACTCTGATTACCGGTATGCTGATGTAAGTAAGCACACTGTGAAAACATGCATAATAAGTATATAAAATTATAAACACACACACACACACACACACACACACACACACACACACATCCAGACACACACAGACACTAGCTTCTACTATCATGGGCAACCCTTGCAGAAGAGGCAAGAGCATCATTCTGAGCAAAGGATGAAGAGCTCAAAACACAGCATATATATCTAGCTATCTTTGAGCCAGCTCATCCAAAAAACAAAAAAACAGTAACAAATTCTACAACCCTCAGAAAGCCTTGTTATAGCAATATGAAATATATATATATACATATATATGTTAACAAAAATATAAATCTGACAAATCCTCTCCCCTAATACCAGAAGTACCACAGACTGTTCAGAATGAGTGAATGTCATTAGGTTTTGCATTCCAAACCTTCCTCAGAAAATTACTGCAGATTTGTATAAACAGGTGAAGACGTGTCATGATCTTTAAAAAGAAAAGAAAAAAGGCTATGACACACTCTACACAGGGTTGGAGCTCAGTTTACCTTCCTCTCCTGGAAACTGAGAGGCTCGCCCAAAGATGAGACTTTTGCATGTGCAACTGTTTTCCTGCACGTACATGCACGTTTACGTGTGCCCTCCTTTCCACTCGGGCAGCTGCATACCAGCTTCAAAGGAATCAAACCAAATCAGATGCACAGACTTACATAAAGCATTTTGATACAGCTGGGTTGTTACATCATCAGTACAAAACAAAACAAAAAACAGACATAAAACAAAATCCACTCGCTCTTGCAAAAAAATATTGATTTTCTCTCCACAAAATACTTCAAAATGCCCTCCTGAGAAGTACGGGCTTGCCGCTGCTTAATATCACCGGTGCAGTGTAACATCATCCAAACATTCTGGATTTATCTGAGGTCTGAATGAGCGTTGGGAGTTGACACGCATGCAGCAACTTGACCAATCATCAAAATCATTCCAAATACATTTCCACACATTTTGGCAGCCCAAGTGACAGGCTTGTTATAATACAGACGGCATGAGAGTGTGATGGAACAGAAGTAAACTGCTGGGCTGTGTTGGACAGACATTTTGACCCCGCCACAAAAATGTCAGTCTGCCCATTTTTTTTGCACACACAAAAAACAACAACTCAAAACACAAACAAACAAAAATTCCCCCCAAATCCCCAATCCTCGATATTAAGTGGAGTTCACTGCTAAAAGCGTGATATCAGCCAGTCTAGTTTGTATGCTAAAAATGCTACAGTTGTAAATGAACAAATATCTGCAACTGTCCTATCAAAAAGGATTGCAAGAGCTGATATGGAAACAGTCTTTTGCTGGATCTAAGCACTCCTAATATGACTATGACCAGGTTAATCTGTTTTTTCTGGGTAAAATTTTTCGCAGTGCAGACTTTCTGTCTCTACTCTTCTTCTTTTAAAAGAAAAAAGAGCAAGAAAGAAAAAAAGCCCAATACAAAAGTGATTGGCAGTAGCAAATTCAAATTGTCTAACTGCCCTGATATTAAAAAATATCCACCTCAAAAAAATGAGAAAAAGCTCATCTGATTACATATAATATTATGTATACATAATTCATATTATATACCAACTACAAAAACTAAACAAAAAGACAGAAAAAAAAGAAGAAAAAATGCAACTGAAGTTCCTGCTTGCACAACAGTATACACAAAGAGCAAAAAGCTAACCCTGCGCATCCTGGAAATAGACTGACCCTGAAAGTGGCCAGCATTTCCTATCAAAGATGGTTAGATTATCAATGATCAGAAAACAAGTGTGCATGCAAATGTAAGAGAAAAAAAAAGAGAGCACAGGTTTCATTAAAGCAGGCCAGCAGGGACCAAAAGGGGTGATGACATCATTGAGAATGGCTCTTGTTGCTGTTGCTGTTGTTGCCGCTGCTGCTGCTGCTGCTGTTGTTGTTGTTGTTGTTGTATGTGGCAGCACCATTTTTAGCATGGCGAGATCGGAGTGCCATCCCCTGGCTCTGAGAGGAACTCTTGGCCGTTTTGTTTTCTTCGGGTGCCCAGCTGGATATTTCTCTGGAAGAAAAACAACAAAGATGCGCATCATGCCTTTTGTCAGTGGGTCTAATGACCTGACATTCACCGTCTTGCAATGCACTGCATCAGATATGCTTACAAGACCACTCCTAAACAAATATGCATCCTGGGTGAATCATAAAGTTAAAAGATGGCACCAAAAAAAAAAGAAAAAAAAGAAAGAGGGGGCACAAAATAATAATGCAAGCACCCATCCTTGTTTCTTCAGGGTGTTGTGTTGTTGTTGTTGTTTTCAGGGGGAGTGGGGTCATTTGCCACAAACTTTTATGGCCTTGAAAATGGCAGCTCATTTATTCCAAACATTCAGACCCTGAAAGACCACATCAACCCTGCAAAAAGTATTATTTACTCAATTCTTGTTTCCAGGAATCAAAACAATCCTACAATGTTAAATTCTGATATGAGAAGAATGCAACATTCCCCTTTTACCTTCTGACAGGTAAACCATGATCACCAGCTAAAACAACTTACCTGCACAAACAAATCTAAATACACATTACCACTCTGCAAAGTTTAAAAGATCACAGTTCCAAAGCATTTCACAAAATGCCAACACCGACATACTACCAAGGCCACCAAGAAGAACGTACAATGACACTCAGACTTCTTCTTTTTTTTGGTGGGGGGTGGAGGGGGGGGGGGCGGCACACTCCAAAAAGATGTAAGCATCCTAGTTCTACGTCTCATTTTTCACCATTTAAGTGTTGTTCTGTAGCTTGAAAAAGGGCATATGACCCCTAAAACCTGCATATTGTGTTTTGTCCTAATAAACAGTGTTGTTTTGAAACTTTTACGTGTTTGGATCAAAAAGGCATAAAGGAATGATTCTGGCAACAGTCTGGACTGGGTGACCACAAAGCCATGACAGCTCACCCATTGATCGGTGGTACATCGTTCTTGACGTCCCGCAGGATGTAGAACTTGAAGGTGGTCCAGGTGACGAGGCAGACAAGGCCAACCAGCCACACGCAGGCCACGGGTCTAGGGATGGGCTTGGTCACCGTCTCCCAGTCAAACTTCAGGACGATCAGAAACTCGGTGATGATCACTGAGGCTATCAACCACGACTGGCGACCAAACTTCTTGCAGTTCCTGGAATCACGGGTTTGGTGTGCTTTGGGTGGTCACATAGTGGGTGTTGGAGAAAGTGCATGATTGGGGGGGGGAGAGAGAGAGAGAGAGAGAGAGAGAGAGAGAGAGAGAGAGAGAGAGAGAGAGAGAGAGAGAGAGAGAGAGCAAGAGAGAGAGAGCAAGAGAGAGACACACAGACAGACAGAGACAGAGACAGACAGACCGACAGAGAGAAAGAGAGAGGCAGAGGATGGTGATAGCCTTCACATAATATGTTAGAACATGGAGGACTGCCTTTACAGATGTTAGAACAAGGATGACAGCTTTCATCCATGTCAGAAAAGAGCAATAGCCTTCACATATGTCAGAAGGAAGACAGCTGTCATGCATGCCAGAACAAAGATGACAGCTTTAATTGCACATGCCAGAACAAGGGTGGTAGCATTCATACAGGCCAGAACAAAGGTGATACAGCCTTCACACATGTCAGAACAAGGATGATAGCCTTTGCACAGATTAGGACAAGGGTGATAGCCTTCACACATGGAAGAACAAGGGTGACTGCCTTCACACATCTGAACAAGGCTGACAGCCTTCACACATGTTAGAACAAGGCTCACAGCCTTCACACATGTCAGAACAAGGCTTACAGCCTTCACACATGTCAGAACAAGGCTGACAGCCTTCACACATGTCAGAATAAGGGTGATAGCCTTAACACATGACAGAACAAGGATGGTAGCCTTCACATATCAGAAGAAGGCTGAGTGTCTTCACATGAGCTAGAACAGGGGTGGCAGATAGCCATCATGCATGTCAGAACAAGGATGATAACCTTCACTCATGACAGAACAAAGGTAACAGCTTTCACACACGTCAGAACAAGGATGACAGCCTTCACACATCAGAACAAGGATGATAGCCTTCACATATTTCAAAACAGGGGTGACAGCCTTCACATGTCAGAACAAGGATGGTAGCATTGACACACTGTCAGAATAAAGATGACAGCCTTTACATATACAGGCTGTCAGGACAAGGGATGACAGTCCTTGCATGTGCCACAACAAGGCTGACTGATAGCTTTTAAATATGTCAGAGCAAGGATGATAATCAGAACAAGCATAACAGCCTTCTCGTGTGCCAGAAGGATGATAACCGTCACACATCAGAACAAGGGTGACAGCCTTCACATGTCAGGAGGAGGAGGATAGCCGATGATAACCGTCACACATCAGAAACGAGGGTGATAGCCTTCACACGTCAGAAGGAGGAGGATAGCCGATGATAACCGTCACACATCAGAACGAAGGTGATAACCTTCACACGTCAGAAGGAGGAGGATAGCCGATGATAACCGTCACACATCAGAATGAAGGTGATAGCCTTCACACGTCAGAAGGAGGAGGATAGCCGATGATAACCGTCACACATCAGAACAAGGGCGATAGCCTTCACATGTCAGAAGGAGGATAGCCAATGATAACCGTCACACATCAGAACGAGGGTGATAGCCTTCACACGTCAGAAGGAGGAGGATAGCCGATGATAACCGTCACACATCAGAACAAGGGCGATAGCCTTCACACGTCAGAAGGAGGAGGATAGCCTTCACACATACTTTTAAAGCCTCAGATTGTACACTGGCTCAATCTTCCAAACAAACATTAACAAAATCTCACAGCAACAGCTGTGACTTATGTAAACATGACCGCAATCGATACAACTGAAATCTTCTCAGCTAGATGTCAGTCAGAACTAAAAAAGCAACAAACAACAACAACAACAAAATAACTAATTTTCACCCATGTCACGGCCTAATATCAATGAGCCAGTTCTACTCACGGATCATCCAAATACTGGAATGTTTCGCGCATGGCTGCTGCCCCCATGAAGAGGAAAAAGACAAGGCGCCCAAGACACAGGTAATGCTCCGGTGGTATCCATAACACAAACTTCAGGTAAAATGTGTTTAACTCCGCCAGCAGAAACTGCACACAAAACAGTCAATGTCAAGTCCCCTCTTAGTCCACACTTGCTATCAAACATTTCAATACAAAATGTAAATCCCTTTCAGCGTGATTACTAACTTGTAGTGCAAAACCCCAACTACATGACCAAGCCACAGTGATTTTTGATCACCATTTTCCCTGTTTTCAAGACCAGGATTGATTGATTCTTGACATTCGACACCCAGTCCGCTGTGAAGGTCAAACCAGGGTGATTTCCAGGCGAGGTGCTAGAAATGTCAAGTACTATGGCTACAATCATTTCCTGATCAGTTTAATAGGCCAACAGATTTGATTTTTTATGACCTAAACTCACTCTGTGTGTGTGTGTGTGTGTGTGCGTGCGTGCGTGCGTGCGTGCGTGCGTGTGTGCGTGCATGTGCATGCGTGTGTGTGCATGTGTGTGTGTGTGTGCATGCATGTGGTGTGTGGGGGTGGGGAGGGAGGAGCAGGTGTACAACTGCACTCAATGGGTGACCCCCAGAGTTCAGCTGGGGAATGCTATGACAACAACAACAACACTACGCCACTGCTGGAAAGTGGATCTGGGCCAGCAATGATAAGAGCGTGTGTGATAGATCTCCAGTGGGAGCAGGCTGACTTACAATGGCAATGACTGCCAGCATCGCCATCCATCTCTTGAGACTGGAAGCCGGCCTCCAGTCAAAGTCTGTCCAGCTGTATGGGGTGAACTGCGCCGCCAACCGCTTCAGTCGACCTCTGAAACAAGCCAGCACCCTACATGACAGCTTACTTTTCTATGCAGCAATTGTTGTTTTTCTCTTTTTCTTTTTTACTCTCCCATCATCTGTGCCAACCTCAGAGGCACTGCTTCCGTGCTACTTGTTCTGGCATCCCCCACCTCCGTCCACACCCAGGGCTCATTCCGCATTGTGGCCTTGCCCCCCTGAGGCCCACTGGAGGAGATGTCAGATCGCTGGTGGGCTGCCATCAGAAGGAGACACTGCACTGCTGCTGAGTCACTTTGGCAGTGTTCAGTAGTGCCTGTTCTGACTGAACATATGCAGGACACCATCTACTATACCCCCTGCTGGCGACAATGTTAGCTAAGTCGCAGAATCAGACTGAGTGAGCGTCCCCGCTAGAGAGCAGACCGCCACTACATCCCTCCACCAATCCTCCTAGGTGGACTCTCTGACGCTGAGGGCTTTGATCAGGACTGTCCCAGGCAAGGGAGGAGGGAGAAACACCCAGACTGAGGCCACCACGAGAACTTGGCATGAAGGGCTACAGAAGCTGGGACTTTTTCTCATTTTTATTTATGCTGTGATCGATGATAATGAGGATGATAACTGATGATGCTATGGAGGTCCATTTTGGTTTGAGACTTCTTCACAGGGCCACAGACCACAATTACTGTCATAATTATGCCGGTGTTAACCTGGCCTGGGAACTGCCGCACCTGCAGTGTTGGTCAAGTAATTAGAGCAACACTCTCAAAGACACATCTGGGTAGGAGCCGGCCAGGGCTGAAAAATCCCACATGACTTGTGGGATTCGAACCCAAGACCTTCTGACCCAGAGTCCAATGCGCTAACCAATACGCTACAGGGGCCAGTTGATGCAGCATTTGTAAAATGTTCATCATCATCATTACCATCACTATGACTAGCGCCATCAACCACTTGAGCTGACTACTGTCAACCACTTCAGTTGACTGCTAAAACATGCCAGCGCCCTACATGACAGCTTATTTTCAATGCGGAAGTGAACAAATGAGAGTGTGATCTTTTTGCATGTGTGTGCAAGGGCAAACAAGTGAACAAATGAGCGTGTGATCTTTTTGCATGTGTGTGCAAGGGCAAACAAGTGAACAAATGAGTGTGTGATCTTTTTGCATGTGTGTGCAAGGGCAAACAAGTGAACAAATGAGAGTGTGATCTTTTTGCATGTGTGTGCAAGGGCAAACAAGTGAACAAATGAGAGTGTGATCTTTTTGCATGTGTGTGCAAGGGCAAACAAGTGAACAAATGAGAGTGTGATCTTTTTGCATGTGTGTGCAAGGGCAAACAAGTGAACAAATGAGCGTGTGATCTTTTTGCATGTGTGTGCAAGGGCAAACAAGTGAACAAATGAGCGTGTGATCTTTTTGCATGTGTGTGCAAGGGCAAACAAGTGAACAAATGAGCGTGTGATCTTTTTGCATGTGTGTGCAAGGGCAAACAAGTGAACAAATGAGCGTGTGATCTTTTTGCATGTGTGTGCAAGGGCAAACAAGTGAACAAATGAGCGTGTGATCTTTTTGCATGTGTGTGCAAGGGCAACCAAACAGGCACAGTTCTGTCCACGACTAAACTCTTACCCGTAAGAGTGTATGTTCCACATGCCTCGCCAGTGGTAGGGCTTCATGGAGAGGTAGTTGAGTGTCTTCATGCCCAGGTAGATTCCACCCCCGTTACACACAATGGCGTCCATTATCCACTAAAGGAAAATGAACAGGGTCAATCTGATGCAAAGGTATGTCGCTGACTACAAAGTGCGTTATACATGTACGCTATCGCTATTATTCAAAGGTAAAATGTTGGTTCACTCTGCAGAGAGAGAGGAAAAAACAGGCATTTTTTTCTCAAAGACATTCCTTCATGCACAGAACTGTATTATAGGCTATCATAAGCTAAAATGAGAAGTAGTGGAAATGTTCACATGGGATGCAACATCAGACAAAAAAAAAAAAAAAAAAAAAAATGCTCAGAATGTGTCAGACAGCCCATGCTCAAAATGTGATACTGCAGCTTTCTTTCTTTTCTTAGGGATTCTTTGTAGTTTAAAAAATATGCTGAAGTAGCCACAACTACTATGTCTGATGGGATAAAGCTCAATTAATATTATCATTATGCCAAAAAAGTTTAAAGCCCTACCTTAAGCTAAACAGTATACCCTGAAAAATGCCAGTCATAGCTTTTTGGCATGAAAGTGCCATGAATGATGAGGTACACTTCAATACACATCAACATGATGCCAAACTGTTAAGCTCTCACTTAAACAGTTTCCAAGACTAACTGCCATGAACAATGAGAACAGAGATGCACCTCAGTACACATCAACATTATATGCAAAATTGTAAAGCTCTTGTTTAAACAGTGTCAAAGAATAAATGCTATGAACAATGAGAACGGAGATGCACCTCAGTACACATCAACATTATATGCAAAATTGTAAAGCTCTTGTTTAAACAGTGTCAAAGAATAAATGCTATGAACAATGAGAACGGAGATGCACCTCAGTACACATCAACATTATATGCAAAATTGTAAAGCTCTTGTTTAAACAGTGTCAAAGAATAAATGCTATGAACAATGAGAACGGAGATGCACCTCAGTACACATCAACATTATATGCAAAATTGTAAAGCTCTTGTTTAAACAGTGTCAAAGAATAAATGCTATGAACAATGAGAACGGAGATGCACCTCAGTACACATCAACATTATATGCAAAATTGTAAAGCTCTTGTTTAAACAGTGTCAAAGAATAAATGCTATGAACAATGAGAACGGAGATGCACCTCAGTACACATCAACATTATATGCAAACTTGTAAAGCTCTTGTTTAAACAGTGTCAAAGAATAACTGCTATGAACAATGAGAACGGAGATGCACCTCAGTACACATCAACATTATATGCAAAATAGTAAAGCTCTCGTCCAAGAATAAATTCCAGTCTGAATTTTTAACAGTCTAGAAAATGTGTTATTATTCACCTAGAGTCCATACCACAGTCACGAAAAGGACTGCATGTTCAAGATCCAGTGCCTATGCATATTGCAACCATAAGAAATGTGAGAAAAATGAGAAACATCCCCAGGGTAGATGCACATCTTACATGGTCCCACCAGCACTCGCTGAAGTTGGGCAGCTGGTGCTCCAGGGTGTACTCCAGCACCTCAAACATGATGCTCAGAACTGTGCACAGCCACCAGTCCCGCAATATCAAGGTCTGAAAACCATCCCACCAACTATAAACAGACAACTGTCAACGGAAAACAGACAACCACCAACAACAACTGGATTGTTAATATTATAATTATGTACTGTATAGGCAAATCATTAAATATGTTTTTTGCTTCCCCCTCCCCCCTTTATATTTATTGTGTGTGTGTTGGGGGGAGAGGGGGGGAGAGTAAGTGCGTGTATATCTCCCTTACAAAGTATTCACAGTGTGTGTGTGGGTGTCTGTGTGTGCATACGTTTGTGTGCATGCGTTTATATGGTTTAGTGTCCATGCAAATAAGTGGGCTTTATGTGTTTGTTTTGCTGTGCAATGCAATACTGAAACAAAACAACCATACCTTGAGCCACCACCCAAAGAAATGCGTTGGCACAAAACCGTCCATTTTATCCTGAAACAAATGGAAGATTACAGTCTGCATTAAAACTTAGAGAAAAAAGCCCTATGGCAATCTGTGTGTTACTAGCAATAGCATACATATAAAATACAGAGAAAGAGAGAGATAGTTTACAATAGGTGGCATCTGTAAAATGTATTACTGCTATACAATGTGGTTTCGTATTAAAGTGAACTGCCATTTGAAACATACTGTACCACAGACCCATAAACCACTGGCTGATTTCATGGAGAAAATAACTATGCAGTGTAGTCATAAAATCAGCCATAAAGCTTCAATAGGTTGTTGTTTTTTTAGTGCCATTTGACACACTGCACTTCTGAGGCGGTGTGGCATCTGAGTAGACTGTACCTTTAGGTTGTGCCATGGGTTGGTGTGATTGGCATCATAGATAAGGCAATTTCCTCCATAGTCTTTTTCGGGCATCTCCTTGCCAAGTCTGTCATCAAAGTGCTTCAACAGCTGCCGTGCATCATCAACATTCTAAAAAACACAAGCAAAAGGGTTAAATCCTCACCATCATGGGGAGCATTAGCTTCATGCCCCTCCCACATGTTTGATTATGTTTTAGACTAAATCAGTCTGAGCATGCATCCAATCAGTTCATTTCACCACCAACAAACAAACAAAAAATACACAAATTTCAAGGGGTTACCCAGCAAGTCATTGTAACCATCTCAGCCACATTAACAGTAATATTCACCTGTGTGTGTGTGTGTGTGTGTGTGTGTGTGTGTGTGTGTGTGTGTGTGTGTGTGTGTGTGTGTGTGCATGCGGGCGTGCATGCATGCATGTGTGCATGTGTGTGTGTGCATGTGCATTTGTATTTGTGTACATGTGCATTTGTATTTGTGTGCATGTGTACAGTTAAAGATTCAAGATTACTTCATCTGAGAAAGTAAATGCTTGGCCAATAGGCCGTTTGCCACTGTGCTATTTTTAAACCATTTTGGTGTTACTTCCCCTGATTTCGGGCAAGACGTTCATGCCTGACACAGTAGACAGTGTTGTGACATGCAATGGGTTTTTTGTTAACCGCTTGAGTGCTTACGGCGGGTTAACCCGCCGTTGTGTAAGTGCATCCATTTTGCCGAGGGCGTGTTTACACGTCCAAGTGTTTCCCGTTATTTCCTGTAGGTTATGTTTAGAAATAGCAGTCCAACGGTTGGTCAGAAATGTTGGGAGATCCCTCTTTTCTATGAATATTCATGTTTCTGGGGGCTTCCAGACCGATAAACAGGGGTTTGTGACGTCGAAAGGTCAGTGGGGTGGGGAGGGTCAGAGGGTCAGAGGCTTGTGTCAACATGGCAGACGAACCACAGCCAAGTACGAGTGGAGTGAAACGCAAACGAGTTCCAAAACAACACAAGGATTATTATTCAGCTTCGGAAATTGCACAGATCATCCTAGAAGGTGATAGTGATAGTGACCAAGAAAGTAACTATTCATCCGATGACTCGCTGGATGGGGAGGGGGAGGAGAGTGTAGTGCGGACGGGTGATGTTGACATTGGTGCTATTTTGAGAAGCGAAGCACAAAGAGAGGAGAGAGCTGAACTCGAGTCAGAGTATGAGGCCAGCAGCGACACAATGGACACTGGAGGTGAGTCACCGGTCAGTGGAAGCGCTGAGGAGGGTGAGGGGGGAGCAGCAGCGGCTATTTTTAGCCAGCCACGTGGAGCATCGAGGGGGCGTGGCAGGGTTAGAACACGAGGCGGCGTGCGTGCCAGAAGCAGAGGCAGAGGACGGATTTCATCGACAGGTGGGCGTGGAAGAGGGAGAGGGATTCGGAACTTTGATGAAACTTCACTTGTTGCCCCAAATCATCAACAGCCTGAAGTCCCTTTGTTTACTGGTCAGCCTGGGCTCAAGGAAGATGTTGATGGTGACCTACCAGCTGACTACTACCGCCTGTTCCTCACCAATGATTTCACTGACTATCTGGCTACAGAAACCAACAGATATGCTGCACAAACTCTAGCAGCAGCAAGGGAAAGAGGGCCAATCAGTCCACATTCACGCCTCAGGGGATGGGTGCCTGTAGATAGAACAGCCATGCAACATTTCATTGGGTTGCAACTCCTGACTGGCTTGGTCCAAAAACCATCAATAGCTTCATATTGGTCAAAACTTCCAATTCTCCAGACACCTATTTTTGCATCAGTGATGCCTAGAAACAGATTTCAAGAAATTCTACGCTTTTGGCACGCCAACAACAATGAAGAGGAACCTCCCAGGGATTCCCCTGACAGGGACCGTCTCTACAAGCTGCGCCCTGTCATCACCCACCTGCAAGACAGGTTTCAAAATGTCTACACTCCTGAAAAGGAAATTGCCATTGATGAATCCCTGCTTCTGTGGAAAGGGCAGTTGCTTTTCAAGCAGTATATTCCCTTGAAGCGAGCACGATTTGGAATAAAACTGTTCAATGTGTGTGAAAGATCAGGCTACACATATAGATTCCACATTTACACTGGGAAGGAAGATCCTGCTTTCCAGATGGAGAGGGACATCCCACCTGATGCTGGCCATCTGTCTATGACAGAGAAAATAGTGGTATATATGGCACAGCCTCTGTTAGGAAAAGGATACCAGTTGTACATGGACAACTGGTATTCAGGTGTCAGCCTGTACCTGTACCTCAAAAGCAAAAACACTGTCAGCTGTGGTACTGTCAAAGAAAACAGATGTCCCGTCACTGTCAGACAGCTGCAGCTTGAAGAAGGTGAGTAATTTTTATTTTATTTGCATTCTTGAGAAAGTGTGTGTGTGTGTGTGTGTGTGTGTGTGTGTGTGTGTGTGTGTTGTCAGAATAAGTGTGTGTGTGTGTGTGTGTGTGTGTGTGTAAAATATGTTATCTTTTCATATTTATCATATATGTTTCTTGTGCGCGTCTGCAGGTGTTCCCATGAAGGCACTCCGATCTGGGCCACTGCTGTTTGTCAAATGGCAGTCCAGCAGGATTGTCTACATGATGTCAACTCTGCACGATGAGTCCATGCAGACTGTCCGCAAACGTGGAAAAGATGTCTCAAAACCCAGCTGTGTCGTCGCATACAACAGCAACATGGGTGCGGTGGATCGTGCAGATCAGATGCTGCAACCATATGATGCCACGCGAAAGACACGGCGTTGGTACAAGAAGCTGATGCTGCATCTGCTGCAAGTAAGCCTGCTGAACGCGTACATCGTCTTCAGGCATACTTTGCAGTCAAAGATGGACTTCCTCACATTCCAGTGTGAGGTCATTACATCACTTCTCTTTGCCGGTCAGCCAACACCAGAAGCAGTGCAGCCCAGGACTGAGGAGGTGGTTCGACTACAAGAGCGACACTTTCCACATCCTGTTCCTCAGACACAGAAAGCCTCCAGGTCAACCAGGAAATGCAAAGTGTGCACCAAGAAGGGGAAAAGGAAGGATACCAGCTACATGTGCACACAATGCCCCAACCAGCCTGCACTGTGTGTGTATCCTTGCTTTGAACTGTTCCACACCCTCAGGGATTATTCATAGACACCATCCATGGAACATACCTGTAAATAAGTGTAAATATGATTTTTTTGAAAGAATTCAGGAGTTTGGTGCACATTCAAGGGATTTGTGACAATGTAAATACTGAGATGACCTCTACAACAATCAGTGACCTTGTAAGTTATTTGATCATATGAACAGTGCATTGTGCGAGACAAAACAACTTTTTATTGGATTCTTTGAACAGATTTAGGGAGTTCTGGATTCACCTGAATATCAGGCAAGGTTGTTGTTTTCATTTGCATGTATTTGAGTGTGTTTGTACTGTGTGGATCAATCTGTGAAGCCAAAAACGTATCTCACAAAATCAGAAAAAATACTTTTGTTCATGTTTATCAATCATTATCTTGCTCCATGTCTAAACTGGTAAAATATAATTGATAAAAATGAAAAGACCAATCATTTTTCTTTAAAAAAAACATAGGTTTTATGGGTCTAAGTTAAGAAACAAAAGAGCAGTAGTTGTTTTAAATTCATACCCGATTTTTAGTCAAAACTCTCTGGCACAGGCAGTTCTAAAGTTATGTGACTGATACGGCAGTGAAAGGGTTAAATTGGACTGCAACAGCCGTAAGCGATGTCTTTGAAAATGAGGAATTAGTACAACAGGACTGAGGAAGCAATGTTTAGATAGGTTATCAACCTATGTGAATGATATTTCAGTTGAACGCAAGGCTGTCAGGCAGGCATACAGCTGAAGAAGCCAAAGACAAAAAAAGAAGGAAATGATGGTGGAAAAGAAGGGGCAGCCAACGTAAAGACTTGGGCCCTATTACTTAGTAATAGTGTCAGTGGGCCAGTTGTGGTGAATCATGGACAAGAAAGAAAAAGATGGAAAAGAAAGAAAGAAACCGCAGTTATATCATACAAGGATAGGCCTACACAGATGTAGTCCGGGGAAGGGGGAAAACCCTGCACATTGATCACAACAATGGTAGCCCCCTGATGAGATTCAGCCACAGACTTCTCTCTGAGGAGTCATGAAAAGAACCGAACAGTTTATCTTTAGTTTGAGATGAAATTGAAGTTAACTGTGAAGACATGTTGCTTGGTTATAAAGGAAACAGTCAACCCTTCGATACAGTAATCTGATTTGTTAATCATAATGATATAATAGTAACATTATTATATATGTATGCATATGTTGAAATAGAACACCCCTTAGAATTATGCATAAATTCAATTTCTTTTTCATTATGGACTTAATTTCACTAGGTTAAAATAAAAGCGGAAAAATCTGATAAGTGTCACAGACAACAATATATGAACAAAACGGTGCACTCATGCGCTATTATTTTATATACATGTCAAGAGACACTTGTTTTAAAGTTTACTATTAACACTGCTGCTTGTCAGTAACAAAACACGCATGCACACCATGCGTGCACACACCCACACCACAAACACACACACTCCACATGTGCTTTCAATGTCTCATGCACATATATGCCATTTTCAAGAGTTGTCCGTTGATCAAGATGTAAATGTTCAAGAATTTATCTGGACACTACAAAAGTTTTCTTTTAGTGTAAATGTATTTTATATTTTTGCGTGTGTTTCTAAAGCATAGATAGCTATTCAGGGACTGCCCCCAGCTGGACAAAAATATAACATAATTTGATTCATGTGGAGAAATTCATGAGTTCTGTTACCAAAATTAAAGTGTGCACTACATTTACTGCTTCATGTAAATGAAAATGCTTTGTACCATAATTATGGAAAAGCAGTCAACTTTTTCCTCCTCCATAATGTAAAGAAATGGTGTTTAAAAAATGAGTCAAGCACTGAATTAAAACATCTACCTGTTGTTGTTTTTTATAGTGTAAATGATCAATGGTAAACAAAAGGGGACTGTGTGCGAACAAAAATATTGTTTACAAAATTTCTTTGCTGGAAGGATAACTAAAAGCTTCTTTTTTTTGTATACACACACGCATACACATGCACACACTCATGCACACGCACACACACACACACGCATGCATGTACGCATGCACACACACACACAAATGAAAGAATGATTACACTGTATTAGAATATGACAAATATGGTTTAGAATATGAACAAATGCTTATGGAAAACAAGTAGGAATGACTGTGAAAGCCGGCCTTTCTGCGGAAGATGTGCTTGGCAAAAGATAAAAAATAAGGAGAGAGAAAGAGAAGAAGAAGTCAGAATTTTAAGCTGCTCAATGTCTGAGGCATGATCAGCCGCGTCAGGGCTTCATTGTCAAAGGATTAAATAGCAAATGCTGCTAGGTCAGTTACCCTGTGTACATCCACACAAAATGGCCTCTTAAAGCATTGGCTCATTGTTGCATATGCCCTATGTACAAACAATGCTAGCTGGCCATCCTGACACTCAGTCAATAGTACAAACTACGCATCTCTACCCAAGGTGTGAAGCCAAGGTCAAGGTCGTGGCTCTGTGGCAAACGGCCTACTGAACATGCATCACAATAAACAAACACCACAAACTGCATTCCAAAATCAATAAAACAAAACATAGAACAAAACCATGACAAATACACCATATAAAGTAGATGCGTATGTGTGCATGTGTTTATATATTTTGTGTATATGTGTGTATCAATTAATGGACATGTTCACAAAACATAACCCACAGCCAACCTTATCCCAATTTTTTTTTTTTATTGGACAATCAAAAATTAGAACATACCTGAAAGAGAAGAAAGACCATGGTCAGCTCATAGACAATACTCAGGCACAGAATTAGCCGCCAAAATGCTGAAACAGGCACAACCCTCATGTCAACTTGTTTTTCAGTTTTTTTGCCAAGCACTTCACTGTAGGGCTTTTATTCAAAACAAGATGCTTCTACCCATTACAATACACCTTTCACTCACACTCAC
>OY757548.1:13948149-13987151 GCA_963584105.1 Alviniconcha strummeri | reverse complement strand
ATGCAGTCAGTGGCACCCGCATGAACAAGCATACTGACTATACCAAATTTAAGTTACACACAACGGGCAGCAAACAGAGACTTGAGACAGATGAAGACAGCAGCATGGAATGGAAAACATGGCAGGTCTATAATTTGGGGGAAAAGTAAAGACTTGAGGTTGACTTGAACAAGTCCAGAGAGGGTTTCTGTCAGAGAGGAAGGGGAAGGTCTGGATGGGTCCAACAGGTGCCAAAGACATCAGGGTTCCAGTCCTCACCTCTTGGCATTGTAGTCCCGGTCTGGTACGCTCTCCTCCACCAGGGCCACATACACCAGAACAGCACTGAAGAGCACCAGCACTGTTATTGTGTGGGCATGCCTGAAACACAGCAGTACAGAAAAATGGAGGCTGGAGGACACCGGAACAACGCCATAGCAACATATACACACCAGGTCTGCACAGAAGATGACCAACACTGACAATGTGTACATAGATCATAGACGCTTTTTCTCCTGTTTTTTGTTTTTGTTTGATTGCCAGGCACACAGTTGGGAGGTATTACATGAAAAACACGCTTTCATCCATGACATTTTTTTTTACTCACTCTCTCAGTGTACACATGCTTTGAAAATATCTTAATCTGTCTGCAGGTTCTGACTGTGACAGCATGCAAGAACCAGGGTCTGGAATGTGCAGACCTTACCACAAAGCTCACAGCTACCCTCACTTCAGCATTTTCCAGAAATGTCACCTCACATGCAACAAAATACTTCCTGTTAAGTGTCTAATCATGCTCAAAGCCACAGTGTTACTGTCAATATATATATCGATTGCACTTGGCCTGTATTAGCACCAGTGGCTTTTTATCACATTTTATATAGCGCTATTCTCTGCTCTTGAGCCAACTAGCGCTATTCTCTGCTCTTGAGCCAACTCACAGCACTCGCATGTGATTCTGACTGAGTTGTGATGTGCTATTGACAAATATTCAATAAAGTTTTTCACCTTTTTCACCTTGATCTTGAACACAACAACCCAATATTTTCAGTGTTAATGTCAATATATACATAGCCACCTTGTTTGTACTCTGTGTGTGTGTGTGTGTGTGTGTGTGTGTGTGTGTGTGTGTGTGTGTGTGTGTGTGTGTGTGAGTGCATGCATGCATGCGTGTGTGAAATCTAGTAAACATCCACCACACACTGACATTGATTAATTAAACTATCACCGTAAGTTCATGCATAAACTTAAGGATGTGCATTGATCCCAAAAGCATACTACCAGTCTGAATATTTTACCAGTCCAAGTACAGTTTTTTTTTTTTACCATAACAAAGAATAATATCTCTGGGGTGTCTTTTATCATCTACACATATGAACAACTCTTTTTCTTCTTCTTCTTCTTCTTTTTTCTTTCTCTCTTTCTGCACCTGATGTGAACAGACTATCAATCTGTTTCACCAGATATCAAATGTTTAGGTGACTTTGGGCTGCCGCCCATAAAACTGTGTATAGATCAGTGTACTCTTACAAGACATTCTTTGGTTTCCCATTCATCCCAGAGGGAAAGGGGGAGGAGGGGGGGGGGGGGTGAAGTGAAAGGGATGGGGGGGGGGGGGGAGGGGAGGTAGGTGTGTGTGTGTGAATCAGGAGGACTCCATCATTCTTTCACAGCTCTGAAAACTCACCTCTTTATCTTGGCAGGAGAGTTGATGCAACTGTGTGTGATGTGTGCTTGCACTGGTATGTGTGTGTGGAGTGAATGAAGTACACTGCCATACGTTTGTTTCATTATATGCTGTTACATCGCGAGGGGTTGACGGGTAGGGGCTGTTTGTATTTTACTGGTATGAATGTCTTTGGGTAGTTTAGTCTGTGAGAGCCCACATGTACACACTGTGTGTATCTGGCGCTGTGAACACACAAGGTTTTGTGTGAAAACTTTTATGTACCGCATATAAATTTTCATTCATTCATTCAATAATATCCCTGTGGTGTGAAAAGCAAGCAAACATCACACCCCAAACCTTCTAAGCAGAAATGTGGGAGTGTATCTTTATAAATATATATTTTAATAGCTCTTAAGAAAGTATGCTTTTAAAACACTTGCACAACAAATGCCGACGGCAAGGGTGAACCCCTTCAACAAAAACACAGGCAATTCCACAACTCATTTTGTCTCAAATTACCAACTTTATGCCAGTGCCAGAATCAAGCACGAGGCGTAAATGCTCAAGTGACTCACAGTCAAAAGACAACACACACACACTACCAAATAAAAATAGAGTTGTTTTCTTTTCAACAGTGGCAAGTTTAGAGTAATGCCACTGGGGAGGAGGGGTGGGGTGGGGGGTTGGGGGGGGAGGGGGGGGGGAGAAGAGTTGGGGGGACAAAAACCTGGATCAGTATTTTTGCATGTCCAACTAATCTTTCCAGATGCCTGATAGTTTATTCCAAGTACAAGACTAGGACTAGGAGTAGCAGATTCCTGTTACACATTAGTGACCCCCATCAAAGTTTGCATGTAACCATAGATAGCACACTGCACTGATGGAGATAAAGAGAGGGGAAATTCCAGCCATGCTGTCTGCTATAGTGCTAACTAACACAGCACTGAAGGGATACATGTGCAACCAACAGTCAAAAGAGCAAAAGTGAGTGGGTGATGAGTTTTGTGTCCACTCAGGCTGAAAACTTTAAGTCACATAGAAACCTTCTGGCAGAGCTGAACTTGGTAACAAGTTGGATTATCAGACTCCTTTACAAACATGTTACAAAGTAACCATGAATTCAACAAAACAATTAGCAAGTCAAGAGTGAGATTCAACTTCAAGTGCATATACATATTTATATATATGTACAGCTCAAACAGACCTAACAAACAATAAACAGAAGGTAAAGAAAGACAACAAACAAACTAAATGAAGCAGTATGACAAACATTCTGTTAAACAAACAAAACAAAACAAAACAAAACAAGCGGAAACATCCCTCTTTCAAAGTTCCCCCCAAACTGTTTCAGTGAAACAATAAAGTTCATGCTGCTTTGTTCTTCTACTATGAACGAGACTCACCAAAAGTTGACTGGATTTTGCAATGAAAGTCTTCTTTCTGCATGTATGCATATGATACATGTATATATATATACATACATATATTGAGAGATGAGAAAAATACTATACACGTGCATGCATGTGTGAGGTGAGTGTGTGCGTGCATGAGTGTACGTGTGTTATAGGTAAGACCCCCACCCCCATCCCCCTGTTACCATGTCCATTGTTATTTGCAAGGATCCAAAGCAAACGTTGCTGTAGTATTTATCCATTATGCACAGCTGATCACAGCAACATCAACAAAAAGGATTTTTTGTAAGGATTCATTCCCTACAAAGAATAACAGACAAAGCATCTGGAAGGATCTAACAACTTTGCTCCATCTTCCAAAACTCAGACTTGATATGTTACTTGAAATTAAAGGGCAGCAAACTTAAATGCATAAAAAGCCCACCCATGCAGGAAATGCATATTAACATCAACACATAGTCTAGAAATAGGACTGCACCTAATCTTTGCTCTAGAAATTCATGGTAGCAACAACAACAAAATCCTTCTGCAAAACACTCTGGCTCATGATGATGCAACATTGTACAAAGTCTGGTCATAAAAGAATAGTTCAGTAGATATCATCTGAACAAACATTCAGTGAAGTTTTGAACCGTCATGGTGACCCTGACCTTAAACACCTTTTATCTTCTGCTTGGCTGTTAAAAATAAACTACTTACTAACTAAACTCTTAAGTTTAAGGAGTTTTGTTCTGAACAGTGGGTTCTGGTGCATGCAGAAAAAAATACTCACCAAAAGAAAGACATAGTCCCATCATCGTAGAAGTCTTTTTTCTTGGCTTTATCACTCTCCCAGTCATGAGCTGTGGCACTGTGCATGCGGAGAAGTTTGTCCCGATGCATTTTATCACTTGTGTCTTCCCTCTGCACTGAGGCCATTATAGTTCACAAAACACACTCCTTTTCACAGTCACAGCCAGAGCAACAACATCAACAGGTCAGGAAATCACAGAACTTTACTTCTACAACACTCTGTCTTAAAACTGATGAATGTCCACAGACTGATGACAATGTCCACAGAATGATTTTTTTTTTAAACTTTAGGTTGTGTCAGTGATGCATGCCTGAAACAAATCAGAAGAAAAAAACACACACCATCATTATCTTTTGCATGGTGTCTCACAGTTTTCGTAAGTGAGCGAGCATCGAGAACCAACACCTTTTCTTCTTTTTTTTCTCTCTCTCTCCCCCTCTCTTGGCTTCGGTTCAAGGATGTCACTTCTCCAAAAGTTAAGCATTTTCACATACACTGCGGCAGCTTTAGACAGAAAGAAACTGGAATGTCTCGAATAGTGCATTAAACTCATATAACAGAACAATGGTTCTCTTTCTGCATTGGCTCCTACATGAAACACAACATATACATGCATTTCATCATTTGTAAATAAACAACGCATGACAAGGTCCACTGTTTCTGGCAGCAAGAACAGCCAGGGACTGCAGTACAGATAAATGTTTCCACAAACACAAGCTGAGTCAGCTATGATGCATCAGTCACAATACATCCACACATCTGTTGGAAAACAAAGTTTGGCCATCATGTAGCAGATAATTAATGGAGTAGCATGGGCAAGCGACAGCTTGTGGAAATGAACCATTTCATATTTTTTATCACTGTGGAAAGGAACCATTTTATTTTTTCTTTACCATTTTTTTTACCAGTGCTCATGAAAATGAACCATTCATATCTTTTATCACTTCAACTGACACTTCTTTTGTAACTGAAATTGTGAATCTATGAAAAATGTAATGTGCAAAACATTCAGCTGTACAGACTTAACAACAACAAAAACATAACTTTTCTTTAAAAATAAAAAATAAAGCAGAAGGAAGCACTACAATCCTGTAACACTAAGCCCGTGTAGCACATTCAGCTAGAATAATCACAGCTTGATAACAACACACCTTACAGCTGGGACAGGGCAACAAAAACATGTTATTTCTCGAAATTCTTCAGAAAAGGTCTGTTTTTTTTTTTTTTTTAAGTAGCAGAGCTTGACTGACCATTGTGTAACAAATCCACAAAAGGACTGGACCACTGATGTAACCACATGTAACAACTCAGTGAAAGGATTGGGTAAAACTGACAGTTCTGTACAATAATAACTGATCATTCTTGTAAAGCACTATTCTCTACCTGAGCTAAAGACTTAGGTTAGAGAATAGTGTTCATGATAAAAAACATTTATATACCGTTTAACAACCAAAATCATATGATGCACTCTACCAGAAACTAGCAAGCAGTAATCATATATATATCCACACGATTAAAGCAATGTCCTACAAACATACACATCAACACCAGCATGTATCCCCTCCTCTCTTCACACCGACACTCACTAACTAACGTGAAGCACACACACACACACACACGCATAACACACACACACACACACACACACACACACACACACACACACACATGGGCACATGCACCAATCAGCCTCAGTTTACCAATCAGTAAAAGTGGAATGATCATCTCAACCTCTCAGTCTCAGTTTCAGCCACATCTTACCTTTGCTAAAATGTGCATTTAATCAGTCACTGACTGACCTGCTAATAAAGGCAGTCTGTTCCGGCCACTATCTCATAAGCAGTCTTCACCAGCAGTATAGATTAGGGTCAGAGATCATCATTCGTGTACAAACTGAGAGTGAGAGAAAGTCTTGGTCAGGAGAGAGCTTATCACTAAATCAAGGTCGGCCCCTTAAACTTTAAAGGTGAGATGTGGAAATTTCCCTGGCATCCCCAGGTTCTGGGTCACATGGCTAAACTGGGTCATATGGCTAAACACCGTTACAAAATGGAAAGGTCATTCTAACTTAGAACGAACTTCATGCATCCAGTTTGATAAGACTGCGAAAAATCTGTGGGCGATTAGTGACAGTCTCACCTTTTTCTGACTGAGAGTTTCAGTCCTGCATGATCCACATAATACATGCTGCACACACCACCAAACACACCCTACCTAGCAGTTAATTATGGTAAAAATATCAAATCTCACCCTCATTAATGCTCTCAACAAAATGTCCACAAGTAACATAAAAAGAAAAGTGCTTAACAGTAAGTTCACATCTTCCTCAGTCTCAGTTCTTAAAATTCAAATCAGATCAACAATAACATCTCTCTAACTTCTATGCTGTCTTAACTGATGCATGCATGATGCACAGAAATATACATCATGTTCAGAATTAATCTTTAATACATAGTTAAACACATCTCTTCTTCCTAACAAAAAACAAACAAACAAAAAACAAAACTAAAATTGTAAGACTAAAAAAACTCAACAGGACCAAGACATGCACGACACAGGGAGTGATCTTTCTGGATGACAGGGAGTAATCTTTCTGAATGACTGGGAGTAATCTTTCAAACCAATGAACAACAAGAAAAAAATCTAAGAGCAGGTACAGTTTTACCATGATTTTATATATTGTGTGCTTGAGTGTTTCTCATAAAACATTGGCACGATGGCACAGATCTATAATGAAGTATTCCATCACCTACCACATGTAGAAGACCAGGTTTATAAGCAGTGCAGAAATATTGGCAACCCCTCAATCCAGAAATACTGGCAACCCCTAAACTAAGTGTGCACAGTGATTCAGCAGAAAAAAAACTGAAGTTTACAATGGCAGCACTGGCAATAAGCCATCATGCTTTCATGACTGATCTAACACTTTAAAAGTAATTTAATGAATACTAATCATCTACTATTCACCTTTAGAACATTTCACAAGTTTAATGGTACTAGTGACTACCATTGAAGTTATATTTTGCACACCTCTTACTCCTAACAACAACAACAGAGAAACCTGTGAGACTGGGAAAACTAGTCAGGACAAGACCCAAAATCAAGGGGTAATGTCTGAATGAACATTTTAATTCTGTATTAAGGCTTAATTTTGAATTAATTCTTGGCCAATGTTTGAATGAACAACAAGAAAAAGACTAAGAGCAGGCACATTTTCTACTACGTTTTTATTACATTATCTGCTTGAATGTTTCTCACAAAACATCGGCATTCATGGCACAGAATGTTTCTTGCAAAACACTGACATGCTGGCACAGATCTATAATGAAGTAGTCCATCACATACCACAGGTAAATGACCAGGTTCATAAGCAGTGCAGAAGTCTTGGCAATCCCTCAACTAAGTGTGCACAGTGATTACAAATACAACATCAAATATTTAGGGGGTTGGGGGAAGGGGGGGAGGTGGGGATTTTTATATATATATTTTTTTTTTTACCCATCAGTTCTTGCCTGTCATGGTGAAGAGCAGTTTTCAAAATTTTCCATCATGTCCTAATTCTGTCCATCAAAGACGGAAACTTTTCACTTTCAGTCAATGGAATCCTTGAAACATCTTTACATAACTATTTTCATACTGTACCAGTAATCTTATCTCTGTGGCACTGACACAGTGACAGCGTAAGTCAGTGTACGGGCTCTCTATTCACATCAAAATAACTGGAATAAAAACTGTACTGGTTTCCTTCTGGACTTGCATAATTAAAAAAAACTGTAAGTAATCATATCTGAGCTGTTACATCAATGGAACAAGGAAAATAAACCAGTTGCTTTATATCACCGGCAGTTTCATTCAACATCAAAATAACACCTGATTCAATTAAAACAACACAGAAAAACATAACATTTTGCATTTTAGTCTTCTCAAACTTGGCCATATGTGACAAACACTGATAAATTACACAATTTTTTTTTTTTACACTACTTACTAACTTAGTGCCAAATCACATTCAGGGTACTGATGCAACACTCAAGATTGCTTGCTATTGTTGCTGTTAAGGTTGGTGGAGGGGGGGGGGGGGGAACTGCATTAGTGAAATTGTATTAGTTTCATTATTATTATTATTATTATTGTACTAATACTATTATATATATACTATATATATATCTTGTTCAATTTAACATTGTTATGGTGGGGGGGGGGGGGGGGAGGGGGAGGGGGTCTTCTAACTTATCTCTATGTGATTATTGTGATTATCACCAACGCTGAGTTGGTGTTTCAGCAAGTTGAAAGGCACCAAGTAAAGTGTGTGTGTATGTGCATGCGTGCGTGCATGCGTGCATGTACTCTGGCTGATGATGATGCATCCCCATACTAAGTTTGACCAATCAGAGATATTGTCCAAGCAAACATTCACTGAAGTTCAAAACCTTCAGTGTGACCTTGACCTTGAATACAGCAAAGCAACCTTTTCACAAGACACTCCAGCTTATGAACATGCACTGTCAAACTAAGCTGGTTGCCCAAAAATCAGCAGTTCAGAACCTATAATAGAAATAGTCATGATTTCATTGTATGAACCCAAACTCAGTTACTGTGACCTTGGCCTTGAAGATAGCAACCCATTTTTCACACATGACATTCTGGCTTATAATGATGTATCACCATACTGGGTTTGGTTACAAATGAGTCTGTGATTCATAAGATATCATCCAAACTAACAGTAACTGAAAATTTTAACCTTGGCTGTGACACTGACCTTGAACACAGCAAACCAATACTTTCACTGGACACTTTTTTGCTTAGGATGATCTACCATCAAATTGAGTTTGGTTGCAAAAGACTCACTGGTTTAGAACAAATAAAAGACATAGCAGAAACCGTCATATTTTGATTATATAAGCCCACACTGTGACCTTGACCCTGAAGATAAAATCCCATTTTTTCCCCATGACATTCCAGCTCATGGTGGTGCACCACAATGCCAAGTTTGGTAACAAAAGGTTGCATACAAACACTCAGCCAAGTGGGAACAAATATGCATCATAAGCGTTACATCCCTCATCCTTAAAACTGAAGACACCAGTGTTTTCCTTTTTGTAAAAAGGAAATTATTGTAGCAAAATAATAGACCACACACAGCGCAAAAAGAGGTCTAACATTGCTGTTGCAAGTCAGCTGATGTGGACTCGTATGTTAGGGTAGGTTGAAAGTGAATGGTACTAGCAGAAATAATTATTTTGTGTGCTCACATTTTATACCATTTTAAGCATACACCATGTCAACCACCCCTAAAGAAATGACTGTAATTTAGTTCGTATCTACTCTAATGTCATCAAACAAGCAATTAAAAAATAAGGTGAAATGGGGTTATCTACCAAGCAGATGAAAAAAAGAAAGTTCTTTAGTTTCTGTTGTGAAAAAATCACAATATCATGATACCCACTCAGAAGACACCATTGGTAACGTGCAAGACACTGATTATCTTTCCTTTCTTTGAGCTGTTAGTTGCAAACAACACACAATAAATACCATTGTATGTAAGAACTGGCCTCCTTCTTTCTCATGAAACCTGTTTTTATTCAATCGTGAACGATTCCAAGGAAATATCTGCAATCAGCTAACCTTCCCTTTCCCATGTCACAAAGCACAAGAAATAATGATGCATTCACCCATTGTGGCATTTCCCTTATTTCTCCAAACACATTACATCACAGATATAGTGGTAGTTTAAAAGTTTCATGTTTTAATTTAATTTTTATATCATCAGGAAAGTGGCACCCTCTTAGGTCCAGTTTTGAGGACAATGTCCCATATAATGTATGTCAGTGTGTGTGTGTCTGTAATGTGACATGTTTGTGTGTGTGTGTGTGTATGTGTGTGTTACTATGTATAACTCACGCGTGTGTGTGTGTGTGTGTGTGTGTGTGTGTGTGTGTGTGTGTGTGTGTGTGTGTGTGTGTAACAATGCGTGTATAATACCTGTGTGCGTCGTTGTTAATCTGTGTCTGAGTACGCGTTTAACAATCGCATAAAAACTACCACTTTGTTAGACTCAAATTTCACTTTTCTTGCAATCACACCAATGACCAACGTGTTGTGAATCCCTATAAATAGTTATATACTACCTGTTACCCAAGTGTGTATTAAATAGCAACCCACCCAAAAATGGATCGTCTGCAATGAAGTGTTGTCAGGAACGGATTTTGACATGTCTGACTATAAGAGCATTATTTATTACAAACCTTTGACTTACCTTAGTTTGTGGAGACCAAAAGACGAGGCATCGTTTTTTGTTCTCCGATTCATAAAACGAATCCCTGGTGCTCACAGACGGATGGGAGTAGGCCAATAACCGCTGGATAGGCCGTCACGGCTACGGCTCAAATCACGTTACGCATTTTGTAAACGAAGTCACCATCAGAGTATTAGTTTCGCAGCCACTCCAAAAAAAAGTTTAAATAAAAAACTATTTGTAAGTCTCTAAACTTATCAAATATTGTAAATTATTACATAACGTCTACTTTAAGCTACTTATTAAAATTCAGTTTTAAGGAAAGGGATACGGCGGATCATTTGCTAAATATATATGCTTTGTAGTTTCGCACTCAGGCGGAAGATAGACCAAAAACACCGTCGCAGGAGAACTGACGAGTGTTGAGGAAACAGTAAAATCATTTTTGATATTTCGAACATACGTACAACCCACGTTCAGTTTAGCAGACATGATTAAGTTATTTTCCCTCAAACAACAAAAGAAAGACGGCGATTCCGCTCCTGAAAGAGGAAAGAAGGCATCAGCTGCCCAGCTTAGAATCCAGAAAGGTGAGAAAAGGGAAGAATCTGACATTTTTGTTATGAAGTTAGCCTGATATGAATGAATAAACTTGTAGAAGTAGTGACAGGGCTGTTTATATTTGACGTTAATTATCAGACTACATACTATTTAAGAAGTAATCATCCGTCCTACAGTTCTGTATATGGAAGATTTTAGAAGTTTTAAGTCCAGATTGAAACTACACTTCCATCATGGTTAAAAATATGATGGTCATGACAGTTTGTCAGTTGGCACTGGCAAGTAATGAGTGTGACAAACAAACATGACTTATGATCTGTAACTTTATCTTGATATGTTTCTGTATATTGTACAAGCGTACTCAAGTTATGGTTCAACGTTTAATTACAGCCAGGAAAATAAGTTCATGATGATAGCATTTTATCTTATTTTAGTCCATGCCATTTCATTTTATTTAAATTTATTTCATCTCATTGATTCTCCAGTCACATCCCCTAATGTCCTCAGTGTGAACTTCTACTTCAATATAAAGAAGTGGGTCACCTGCAGAGAAGAAGAAGAACCTCAAGAATAACATTAAGTGATTAACAATACATTACAAAATTTGGACAACTTTTCTTTTGCTAGTATAGGGCTGATATCCTCTCAGTCTCACCATTACGTGCCGGTGGTCACTGAGGAGCTACTCAGGTAGTGAAACACGTGTCTGACCAAGGCTGGTCCCCACCAGGATCCGATTTTTGATTTTTATAACCCCTCTGCTCTCTGCTTGGCATTGTGGGCCAAACATCGGATTCAGCTCTTTATGAAGGGAGCATGACTTTCAATCTCTCCATTTAAAAATAATAAAAATTCTTCCGTCAAATCTACTCTGTTTAAGGTCTTCCAGATTTAAATATAATACCTCAACAATTGACTACTTGCTTGTGTTTTTTTTCCACACTTTGACCTAAAACTTTTGTATGTTTTTTAATCTTACTCTTAGTAGTTTGGTATAAATTTATATTTTATATTATTAATTTATTATGAAATATTTATACTTTATATGTTTGAATCTAATCTTAGTGTTGTTATTTTTTAAACTTTGGTTAGTACTTGTAGTGCCGAACTGTCTTAGGAGAGATACTTTTGGGGACCAAGATCTCAGGAGGTAGGTGTATGGAGAACTGTAAATTTAAATTTTAATGCCACACTGTCACCATATAAAAATGGGCTGTGGTGAAAGCTGTTTTAATGTTTTATTATTAATATTAATAGACGATCTTCAGAAATCCAGGGGACTGCACATGGTAAGTGCCTCTGGGTATAGTGCAGAGTAGGCACGCTTTTTGGGGGGTACAGTAAAACTGCGGGAAAGATGGCCAGATACTGGTAAGAGAAGCAGAAAAGGCATTAGAAATGCCGGTCAAGCACTGTCTGTGGGGTACATGCAGCTCTGATAGTCGGTTCCCCCAGTTTTGTGAAGGCGTCCATTTTGTGCCATTTGCCAAACCAACGCAAATGCTTGAAACATTCCTTCATTGGAGCAAAGCAGTGTGTGTGTTAAGGACCCAGTTGTATGTTTTTGCTTTGAGGATGGAATAACAAATGTATACATAAGCACTGTGTAAAGTATGAAAATCTTCAGTAATATCCAAGGAGGCTTGTCAGAAACTCCTGGGACATTTTAAATGCCGTTTTGAGTCACTTATATAATTTAAATCAGTAAAACGGCTTCATATCAAATGAATGAATCCAAAATTTGCAGAAAAGTGAGTTTTATTACAGTCTGTAAAAGGTGAGATTTCAGTACAGGATTAATTGTTTTGCCTACATCGGCACTGAGGAAGCCTGCATGGCGTGTTACTTGGAAACTGGATCTAGATCAAAGGTCAATGGCACATAAGCATACTGAAAGACAAATGTGATAAAACTCACTTGTCTGTCAGTCAGGCCTCATCTTTTTACACCCATCTCTCAATACATTCTGCATTATATGTTGTTATTATGTTTGTTTTTATCTGCTTATGCAGATTTCTCTGGCAGATTATTCTGCTTATTCACATGACACACAAGTTAGTTGCACACTTTGATTTACCCTTAGATCTATTTCTGGGTGATTTCTTAATTTCAGGTCATTATTCTCTAACAGTTTACCACCTCTAAATCTGAACACATTCAGTGAATATTGTATTAATTAACAGTACACACACACTGCTGAAGTGCATGTAAACAGGGTGTAATGTTTTTGTTGTTTACACTACCCTCCTGATGTCAAATGTCCTGATGGACATATCACTTCACGCTGACACGCAGCACAGAGCTGTAGAACTATCGAGATATCAGTTTATACGAGAAATTATTGACACCTCAGAACTTACTGTGTTTGAAGCAATCTTTAGGTGAGATACATGGAGAAGATTGTCAACTGCTATCCACAATCCGATGTGAGTGATGGAATAGAGCAAGCGCTACAGATGATGCAGCAGAGGCTACCAATGATTTTTTGATTTTTACTTTTCTTCTTCTTAATCAAGAACACAGTGTAAATAATGAATGCTCGCAGTCGATTCAGTCAGTCCGCCATTCCAAACAGACACGCCACATGTGGCCCCGCCAAAAAGACCATAGTATGTGGAAAGAAAAAAGAAGAAAAAGAAAAGTGTTTCTAGCACATAGCGCACATTTGACTGTCCAGTGCAGTCTAGGTCCATGCCTGAAGGTCTGATACTGTCACAGACCAGCGCTTTTCGACTGCCGCCTCCATTCTGAAATCATGGACCTATATATGCCAGTAGTCTGTGTCTGAAATGATGTCCTACCACAGGGGCTTCACTCTTCCGGATTATCTCCTCTGTTATTTCTGGCAATCGTCTATTAATAATAGACAACTCCACTCCTGTCAGTCAAAGCAGACAAACCCTTAGATTTCAGCCAGTCGCGTGCCGCAGCATAATGAGGTGCCCACGTGTTTTGACAAGGCCTGAAATGGTCTGGCAAGCCTTTGTGCCAGACATTGCAAGTGGTCAGTTGGCAGTGTTCGACATGGCAGAAAAAAAACCAGGAAAATGGAATTGTTGCTATGGCCAGTGTAAGTCAGATGAACGATACCCTGTCAAATGTGCAGGTGTCACATTCTAGCTGCTTCTGAAGCCAAAAACAAGGCTGAAAGATTGTAAAGCTTGGATCAAGGCTGTGGTCGACCCCATGATCAACTAAACCCGAGCGTGATAGCAAAGAACTACTACGTGTGTTCCAAGATATATCAGCCTTAGTACAAAACGTATCATCCAGATAATTTATGCATGCGTTCGGTTTTCTCTTTTGTAAGCTGTCAAAGTCAATGACTGTGTGCATGTGGTGGAAGTATAATTATTAGTGCAGGACTGCATGGCTAAACACAAAATACGTGCCATATAACGGCCGAAATATTGTTCATTCACTTGGAACATTGCATTATCAGTTTAATAATAGTGGGTGCGTGCGTGCGTGCATGCGTGCGTACCTGCGCATGGTAGCGCCCGCCTGGCACTCTTTGTTACCAGCCCAGAGCAAACTAATACCCCAGTGAGGAAATGAGTAACGGTAACTTTAACTCCTTGCAGTTCTTTCCCTTGAATTTCGATCACCGTTGATCGATGGACAAACATGCCATTTTAGCAGTTAAAAACAACAACGAACCTAGTATTTTTCTGTGAGAAATACATCAAGGAAACTCTGTCTGGGCAGTTTGTGTGCAAAACAACGTCATTTAGATTGTTTTTCGATTACAATTACGCAACGCAAATGCGTCATGCAGCATTTTCCATTTTGCCGCCATTTTCGATTTTGTTTGAGTTCAGCATACACAGTGCGAGCGTATATTTTGCAAAAATGAGTTCTGATGAGTCTTCAGACAGTGAAATGCCATATGATAGTTCAGATGAGGAGGTCTGGGAGGAAGAGGAGGTGAGCGGAGACGATGACAGTGACGGCGGACCTGGATTTTTAGATCCAACTCGACGGCACTCCCTCCCTGGGATGTAAACTGTCCCTTCCCTTTCCCATCTGACCAAGGAGGGCACGATAAAACTAACTGCAGACCAGTTATATTATCAATACAGGGTCCTGTGTCTCACCAAAACCAAAGCCCGTCTATTTTAAAATAGACGGGCTTTGACCAAACACAACAGTGACAGGTCTTCTGGCAAGAGATCGAGAGTACTTCTGGATTTGGCTGCAGCCATCTTTTCAGGTTGCTTGCCAGAGGGGCAGAGCTTACGGCTGGAAGCTGTGTGTTGTGGAGTGGTCTATTGTGAACCCTGGCAAATTCCCAAGGCACTGGATGGTGCTGATGAACCACAATATTTGAAGAAAAAGAAGAGCTGAAATCAGGAATTGAACCAAGGCCATCCACATTACCACCCTAAACTGCCTTACCTTTAGGCCAAACCCTCTCAGAACAGAAACTTCAAACTGATTAAGGCTTTACTATTATTATTAATTATGTGCACTCTGTCACTTGTATCAGCCTTCTGTTTTTGGATCTCAAGTTCCTTGACAGGGATTAGACTAAAATTAGTGGAAACCATAGGTCTTGTTTGTCTTGTTGGTTGTGTTTGAGATGTGGTTGTTCCACTTAATACCCTTGGGGATGGTCACCCCCAGGTCCATGTATTTTACCTGTGGTTCTTTTTGAGGGTACGCACATGATCTGATGAATGTACGGATTTTTCAGTGTCTTTCTGCTTCTTGTATGACATCAGTATGAATCAGATCAGTATCACTATCAGTAACTGAGAAAGGGACATTACATAGAAATCCTCTTCTTCTTTTTAGTGATTTGTTTGAACTTACTAAATAGGTTTATTTTTTTCAAGTCAAAACATTTGCCACAGGCACAGTCTCAGTCAGAGTGGCCAGTGAGCATATGCTTTAACACAATTAGACAATAACAAAACTACAACCAGAATTATAAGACTGCTTTAGTTGTGATTTATAAGCAACAGCTTATTTAACTTTCAGTTTGTGGATAATTTCAAAATGTGCCACTGTCACTCAGTCTGATTATATTTTTTGCTTTCACTTTCAGATATCAATGAGCTCAACCTTCCAAAGACGTGTCAAGTGGATTTTCCAGACCCAGATGACCTCCTTAATTTCAAACTAATAATTTGTCCAGATGAGGTGATGAGAAATTGTGTCAAAGTACTGTTTGTGAATTAATATTAACAAGCAGTACATCTGTGTATGTCAGTGACAATATCACAGATTGGTTGACTGTATTTTGTCAGTGATGCAGAGTTTAAGTGTGTACGTTAGGAAGAATGATAATCACTTGGTGGTTGGCTTAAGGGAAGCAGTGAGAATTAGAAATGTTGTTATTGTTAAGAATTGTTATTATGGAGAAAAAGAAGTACTTGAGAAGCAAAAAACAAACAAACAAAGAATGGGGAGGGGTCAGTATGGTTATGAGCGATTTTATTTTATTTTTTATGGTAATGGTAAGGCCAATAATAATTTTAAACAAGCATGCTTATTGTAACCTTGCTGACCCTAATTTGTGTGCCATCCCTAAACTTACCTTTTTTTTAAATAGCAGAAAAAGGTATATTTGGGAGAACTACTGTTTAGATTTGATAGCTGGAGACCTGGGGAAAAAGTTATCTGTATTAGCCTTTCTAATGTTATTACCTTAACAGTCAAGGGAGTTAATTAGCACTCAAAATGTGTCTCATGAACTCAACAAAAACCTGAGTCACCTACAAAAACTCTTTCTGGTATGTGAGTAGATGCATAAACTCCACCAAATGTGGATATATATATATATAATACATATAATGTATAGATTATTTTATGTTACATTAAGCACAGTTTAAAAACAAATTGTTTGGCTTAATTTAAAACATTTCTCAAATTGATAGTGCATGTAAAAGTCTAGGCTACTGCCACTGGTGCAGATTTCAACCATTAGTCCATCTTCCTTTAAAGACAGAGAGATAGAGAGAGAGAACTTAGTTCACCAGGTTTGTAAACAGCCACTAGTCTGATAATACTTTTTTTCTGTCTCCAGGGTTACTACCGAGGTGGTCGCTTTGTGTTCAGTTTCAAGGTTGGCCAGGGGTACCCACATGATCCTCCAAAAGTGAAATGTGAGACGATGGTCTATCACCCGAACATTGACCTGGAAGGCAATGTTTGTCTAAACATCCTCAGGTGAGAAAGGTCTAGGCAGGGGAATGGGAGGAGAGGGTGGGGGGGGGGGGGGGGTAGGGATTGTCATTATGTCAAACGTTGACTCCATTTATTCCATCCTTCAAGCTCATTACCCAAACAGTGTACAGCACATGGTTACATCAAAAGAATGTTGATGCCCACCAATAAGGAGACACTGCATTCAAAAGCTGCATATCAAACTTGTTCTGCTTCTTCCTTCTTTCTCAGTTATAAACTATAGAAACAGACTGGGCCTGAGATGGAATACACAGTATACGCTGACACGTGCAGACAACATGCATGTCACATACAACAGTTTCCTTGTTGCAGCCCACCACTCATCATCCAGCCTATCTTGATGTCATGGTGTCCAAGCTCGGCCAGTTGATTTTGGGTCCTGTCCATCACCACTGGGCAGTTTAAGTTATATAACTGTCACAACTGAACAACAAGCTCAACACACAAAGCAGTGTCCAGTCTGTGGGATGAGTTGGGTTTGAATGCGAGACACCTTATCAGCTGGCCAAACTACCTGGTCGCTGAGCTGTCCCATAAAAAACAATGTTTAAGAAAATCCTGTGCGCCTAACTTGGCAAAGTGTTCACCAAGCATAGGGGTGTTTGGATGAGTGATGCACTGACTCTCATGCAAACCTGGATGCTGCATCGGACGACACCATGCAAACCAAACCGACAAAGGGAGAGAAACACACATACACACACACACACACACACAAAGTCTGCTCAATGACATGAAAAATTAGGCAAGTCATCCGTGATTAGTGTTTGTTCAGGTGCTCACACCCCCTTCCATGTTGGTGTAGTTCTGACCAGAGCATTGCCTGAGTCAGAGTGGACAACAATATTAAGTGATTGGTGGAGGGACATGGTGACAGTCTGCAGTCTGGTTTCAAAAGCGACGTCAGGGAAACTTCTGAGAGATGGGGTGGATCGCATACGTTGATTTTCCGAGTTCATGGATAATAGATACAGTACAGAACTGAACTGTCTGGAGAGGGCACATTCAGGCTTGTTTGTTGAACTGAACTGTCTGGAGAGGGCACATTGAGACTGGTTTGTTGAACAGAACTGTCTGGAGAGAGCACGTGCAGTCTGGTTCCACAACTGTTCAGTATTGCCTTCAGTAGGTGGTGTCCTGCATGCATGGACTGAGTTTTCATTTCCTTCTCATTGATTTTTTGTTGCTGTGATCAAAATTGAGGCCCGCAGTACAGTTTTATAGTTTGATACCCGTCCCCTTTTTACATGCTTGCTTATATTCTACTGTTGTTTTGGGTGTTGTTTTTCAGCAGCATGCTTTTCTTACTGGATCTCTTAATGTGGAAGATACATGTGTGATGTTTCAGGGAAGACTGGAAGCCGGTGCTGACTATCAACTCCATAGTGTATGGCCTTCAGTACCTTTTCTTGGAACCCAACCCAGAGGACCCACTCAACAAAGAGGCTGCAGAGGTGCTCCAGAGCAATAAGAGATTGTTTGAGCAAAACGTTGCCAAGTCTATGCGGGGAGGACATATAGGTTCCATGTATTTTGAACGTTGTTTGAAATGATGCGGAGGGGACATTATGGAAGGGAAGCTGTTTAAAGCTTCGTGGACAGGTTCAGTGTTGAAGCAAAGGTTTCTGGTGTGTCACGTGGGAGCCTGCTCTGGAGGAGTCTAGTGAAGCGCCAAGGAGAGTAAATCTGATATGACACTGCTCGATTCACTGTGCTTTATTGGTTGCGTTATGCTTTTTCATTGGGGTTTTTTAGGTTGTTTTTTTTGGTCCTTCAACCTGATAATGTGAGTGAGGATTTTCCTAGCGGTACAGTATAGTTAAAATACTTCTCTAACATATACAGCTATGTTACACAGCAAATTCTTGTAGGTACACAGCTTTGTTACACTCTTGCCATTCATTGAAGCTCTTTCAAAGACAACTACGCTAAAACACAAATTTGATTTTTGATTTTAAATTTATTTCTTGCAATGTTGGAAAGTTATTTTTAAGATGGGTTTTTATAAGAGAACTTGTGAATGGCATCAGTGTGGCAAGTGACACAATTTAAGCTCCACCAAACAAGTTCTCACAGAAGACAACGGACGTTTGGTCACACACAAACTACTACTATTATAGAAACAAAAGGATTCTTACTCAGTATTTTAAAAGCACTATGAGGAAGAGTCCATTGTCTCCCTTCCTTTGTGCTGAACTGACATTATATAGATTTTGTATTCTATGATGAAGATTGTGTGAATATGTAAATGTATTGCTTATTTTGTTGAAAATTAAACATGTGACAATGTACCGGCCTTTGTTTGCACACAGTTTACATTTAAATGGTTAAGATTATTGTGTAATCAGAGCACATTTGCGGGTGATGAAAGAGATGAGCAGGAGACTGGAATACATACAAGTTTTGATTTCTCAATGGTTGCGCATACACACACATGCACACAATACTTGCGTGATAAAGGTTCTGAATTTATAGCAGTACCCCTGGTGAAAGACCACCTTACAAGAGACCATGTGTATTTTTTAGACCACATTTGTGAACTCTTTCAGGAGGTCACACTAATTGCAACATTTTGTGTAAATATTGCAGTATTCATCAGCATCAACCCTTTTTTTTTTCTCCTTTTTTTCCTTCTGGTGCTGTGTTACATTGCAGTATGCAATTTTAAATGGCCCCATCAACCACCTCTGTGTCTCGTTGCCAGTCTGGCTGCATCATAAGTCATGTGGGAGGTTTCATGTGAACCACTATTCAATGAATGGTCAGGCGAGGTAATAAAATGCATGTGCTTTCAACCCTCTGTTGGACTGGTTATTTCATATGAACTTGTGATGGTTGGTCAGTTTGTGGTTGGACTCTTGTGACTGGAAGTTTTTTCAGTGGAAATTACCTCTCTTTTTTTCTCTCTTTTTTTTTTTTTTTTTTTTTTTGCCATGTGCAATTGTTTACATCATCAATAATACATGCCCAGCATGGTGAGATGATACAAACTGGTTGATTTGATCAATGCAACTGCTGATTTCTTCATATGTTCATATATTGAAGCCCCCACTTGCCAGCAAAATTCATTCTGAGGTGACTGTGTGCAGTTGACAGAGCATTAAAATCCAAGAACGGTCTGCCAATAGCACATGCCAGCACACTGCATGAATCCAATTTAAAAAAAATCTTTTTAAAAGTTTTCACAAAAGCAGGAAACTTGTCAGTTACTTAAATACAAGCTCAGGTTACTGTCAAGGATTTGTAACACCCAGTCAACCACAGTGGTTATATTGGAATGATTTACTTAAAGGAAATGGCTGTCTCAAAACATGTTTTGGCCAACAGGTAGAAAAGACCAAAATAAAAACATAACCCCAAGGATTTTAATTAAAAATGCCATGTTAAAAAAAAATAAAAAAATGCCATGTTGGTCTTGTATCAAATTTAGAAACTGCCTTAAGTGACAATTATTGGGACTAGATTTACAACCAACAGTCCAATGGCATAGCTTGCCCGTCACAAGCTGCAGCATCTTGCCCTTTGACATTTGTCACAAGGGTGAAGGGGTGCAGGTTTGCATCGCCCCAGAAAAAAATTCAAATAGGCTATGGCATGCAGCAGGCGAGCAGCAGTGTTTATAATCCAGTCCTACTGTTTGTCACTCACAAACTTCAATTTCTAAATTGCACATAAATCAATGGGATAATTAAAAGAAGATCGTTACTTTCAAGTTTTTATTTTGAACTTCTGGAGTAAACTGATCACGAGCTTGGCAGAGACTTTCATTTCTTAAAGCATGCTATGCAGAGTTCACTGTTTGGCAATCTCATTGGTTTTCAGCTTGCCCAATTGTTAAGCTGTCTTGTCACCATTTGGGGAGGGGGGGGTGTTGTTGTTTTGAAATGGGTGTATGTAATGGTGGCTTGTTTATAGTTCATCCTGCATGACCCTGATTTGGACAGCAGTTGATCACAAACAAGTACATTTTAGATCCTGGCTTGTCGGTGGTTTCATCCCTTTCTTGGTACTGTGTCTGAGCATCTGTCAGTTTACCTTTGGAAAAAAGCTTGTCTCTGTGGCATGCTGCAACGCACTATGCCATTTGTGTGTGCGCGCGCGCGTGTGTGTACCTGTGTGTGGAGATGCATTATACACAGCTTCTCTCTCTTACACACACACACACAGTTGGGGTGGTACTGTCACCTTCAGTTGCATACACAAAAGATGTACACAGTGTCCTTGTAGTACTGTTTTGTTGTTGTTTTTTCTCCATGGGTTTGATGGAGGAAGAAAACGGAACAAAATCCGACAACGGGAAAGCAGCAAGAGCGGAAAGTTCTGAACCATCACGTCCACCATCACCACTTTTCGGGTTTTTGTTTTGACTGTAGCTATTCGATTCAGGCGAGGGGGGGGGGGGTTGAAGCACACTCAAGAATGTTAAAAACAGAACATAAAAAGTTTTAAAAAAGCAACAGCAAACAAAAAAGTCCACACACTGACTCAGGTTTCCATTTACCCTCTGCGCTACCACTGATCCTTGGACCGAATAATGCGTTATCTACTCTTGACGGAAGTCGCCTGACGTAAGAACTTGGATCAAAACAAAACAAAGCTGATTCATTTGACTCAGAATCGTAAGGTTTATTTTAGGGTATCTAACCGATGCATACAACTGCACGAAGTGAAAGACTGCCAGTTACCTCTAGATGTTATTGGAACAGATTTATTCTCTCAACAACACTGTAAAAGTCATGTGATAAGGTAAAAAAGGAGACTTTCATGAAAGCACTACATCGAGTTCGAACGGGTCCCTGGTTTGCTGTCGCACAGTTTTCTGCGCAATGAACGCAAGAACTGAAACTTTTGAACTGGTAAGTTACTAAAGCTAAATGTGAGTGGTAAAAATATGGTGCTGCTTACATATGCAGTAGATAGGTCAAATTCAAGCGCTGAAATAAATCGGCTTTTGTTTGACTCCGTTCCACATTGTATGCAAATAAAGTAGGGAAGTAGGGCAAGAAGCCATTGGCCCAGTTTCCTTTCTTTTTTTAAAAACTATTACACAAATAGACCATGTCAGTGCGTTCTCAACCGTCGCAGTTTAACTTATATTATTTGTGCAGTTTAGCACTCCTGAGAGGATATTAGATTTACACTGCTATTCAGCAGATTTCACATGTATGTCATCAGAACTTATAGATTTACGCTGCCATTCAGCCGATTTCTAGTGGCACGTATGCGCACAGAACTTCTGTTCAGTGGCCAACTTAATTTTCTAAAGACTGTTACTATAGTTTAAAGGGTTTCTGTTGGATTGCCGGTGATACTTTAGCATTTCATGTAGTACACACAGTTTTTTGCACACTAAATGACCTCCGTGCTTTGGGGGTATTTTTATTCTTTGTGCTTAAAGATAGGTTTAAAAAGGAGTGCACAAACCAAAGTCAAGCTAACGTTAAACTAATTAACTTATTAAGTAATAAAAAGTAACCTAATATCAGTAACAAGTAACATAATGATGATGATCATTGTAGACTTGTAGAGCGCTCAGTGAGTATCCATGTTACATGTACAATTTTACGTGTCGTGCTCATGGTGCAGTCATGTTATAAAAGAGACAGCAAAACTTAAATTAGTAAAACTAAAAGGGAAAAAAAGCATAGAACAGGTTGCATCATTATAATCATAAAGTCAGCATTTTTAAAGAAATTTTGAATTGAAAGCTTGATATTTATAAATGATAGTCTGAATGATTTATTACTGTTTAATTTATGCTGGTAATGTGTGCATTTATTCCAGATTGACCTGCTTTTGTTTGCAGATGTAAATTTTTGTTCTGTTTTAGAGACTTAAACTAGTTAAAGACCCATCAGTTTAAAAAGATTTATTACCTCAAACAAATCCTCACCCCCCCACCCCCCCACCCCCACCCCAGTTGGCATGTGCTGTGTGTGTGCTCACACACGCGCATGCATTCAGGTGTGTACACATGCCTCTGTGTGTGTGTAATGTAGGTATTCCCCTATTTAATTTCTTGTGATTTGAATTGCTTACATTTTATACTGTTGTACTTGTAGTCATTGTTATTGTTTTTTTCTGCTTGAGCCTAAGTTGAGGTGTCTCAGCATGTATGTCGCTAATGTTTGAATTTTGTCCGGTGCACTGAGCTCTGTTTTTATGTTAGAGGTTCATGCTTTATAATTATATCAATTGTAAATTATGTTTCATAATTTATCAGAGACTTGTACGGTTGTATGTATCCTAAGTGTGGTTGGCATTTGTAAATTTATCATTCATTTTGTATAATACACTCTTCTTTTTTTCATACAGGTAATAATTAAAATGTAAAGCATTGTATGCTGAGTCTTATTGGGTGAGATACCAAAGTATAAAATCAACTTTATATTATTACAATATTAGTGCTGTGCAGTGCAGATAGTGATGATAACACCCACAGCTAGTAATGTGCAGTATTCTCCTATTGCACTGTGCGGTTGAGTGTTGGTGTCAGAACACTGGTGTAATCAGGGTTCATGTTACCTGGTAATGTCTGGTATTTTAATGGAACTTAAGATCAGCATATAAACACCAGAAACGAAATCAGCAATCGGTTAAAGTAAACACAACACAGTGAGAGTGTGTTCAAGACAGGGTGTTTGCTAGTAGTAGTACAGTACAGCTGTAGATAGTAGTACTAGTAGTATTGGGCGATTCAGGCGGGGTTGTTAACTCCCTTGACTTTAAGTCCCTTGGCTGCTTTTCCAGTGCGTACTTTCTTCACAATGGAAGGCGGTGACAGTGAATTTGCGAATTTTACACTGCCAACGTTAAAGGCATTTTTTGAGGCATGTAGTCATAATGTGTCTGGAAATAAGCAGTAACTTGTTGCTCGTGCTTTGGGATGCCCCAAAACGCATTTTTTCTACGAACTCACAATCTTCTGATCAGCCCAAAAATGACGGAAAGACACTTTTTGTTCACCCTCCATCCCCTTTCCCCAGTAATTTTTGCAACTGCAACAGTATTGGCATTTGTACTGCTTTGCAATTCTAATTTCAACTTCCACTGTTGTACACAGCATGAAGCAATGCCTACTCAGAAATCGGCCCGGAAGTGCGCTGCGACCTCTCGCGACTTAGTTTCGCGAAAGATTACAAAGTGCATTCACTCTAGCAAACCAGCTTCGCTGAATCGCCCAATAGATGTCCATGCAGTAAATGAGTGATTGTCTTACTGTCTTTCTGTGAAGCTCTTTCACCAGTCCACCTGATAGATGTCACACCAACTTGAAAAATGTCTAGCGCCATGCTGGGTGTGATGCTTAAATTGCTAGTAGGCTAAAAAAAATTGATAATATATATTGCTCCTCCAATTTTGTTCTTCATTGGAGTTGCAAAAAAACTGACAGTTTCTTCCTCTTTTTTCAGAATGTTCTTGGGGGCCAGATACCAGAAGTTTGCAACAGTAAGTTTGTTTTTGACTTGGCATATCATGAATGCAGTCTGTGATGTATGCTTGATAAAACAGTATTGTGTGAGCTGTTCACATTCAGATCTTGGAAATTGATGTGCCCAGCAGCCAGAGACTGGAATTAATTCTTCATTACTGTGGTGTTTTGCCACAGTTTTGATGTAAGAAAATAACTGGTGAAGCATTTTGGATGGAGTAAACAGCGACATACCCTTTTTTAAATGTATTTTTTGTACATGGATGTATAACAACCATCTAATACAGGTGGTTTACAAAACTGAATAGAGTTCATTAACAAAAACAGCCTGGTACAGTTTGGTTTGCAATGCTAAATTGAGCTCATTAACAAATACACCTGATGCACTTTGGTTTGCAATGCTGCATAAAGGGATCCTTTGTAAATTTCATCAATAGTTTTGATTTTTTTCATCCACAAATTATGACACTTAATAGAACTTTGAAAATAGATTATATAATTTGTAGGTCAGTGGGAAAGTACTTTGGAAGTGAGCGCTAGCATTTCATGAAAACACTGGGGAAATTTTTCAAAATCTCAGCGGAGATTATGTGGAAGATGGAGAATGGATCAGTTTTAGTGAACTAGTGTATATTATATCAAATTCTTAAATATTTGTTTGTAATTTGTTGTTGCTGAAATGAGCACAGTACAGATATGACAGTTTTGACTTGTTTGAACAAATGCTGAGAAATGCTATGAAACTGGCACAAAATTTAAATTAAAGTTGTGTATTGTGTTGTTCTTGTTTCAGGCATCTTCCACACCATACTTTTCCTCAGAAGCACTGGCAGAGTAAGTACTCTGCATGCACTAAGTGATAAAAACACAGATGTTCGTGTTTGCCATAGTAACAGAACTATATTAATAAACAAGAACAAAAGTTTGTGTTGACTGTGTTTTGGTTCTTTGCTTTGTAACAGGCTATGTGCTCCAGTTCAGAAAAAGCACATATATAACTGAGTATAAGATTATTATTATCAGAGAAAACAAGTTGAACTTCAAGATGAAGTTACGCTAAAATCCAGACTGAAGTTTGGGGAAATGTTTGACCACTCATGCCTCTGTTTTTGTGTTGGGGAAAACATCTGGTTAGAAGGGAGCAGTCCTTGTGTCCAAGGCTTTAATGAGATTCCCATGTGTATGTGTTACTACAACCGTAACAAATCATCACTGGTTGACAGTTTGATAATTAATAAATTACTCTCAGTATTTTCTAAACAAAGCAGATTTGCTTTACTGAGACCCATTCATTCCAGTTTTTTTTTTTTTACTCCAGCCTAATTTCAAAGTCACAGCTGTGTTGAAATGTTTTGATGAAGTGTGTATAATTTACTCTGTAAGGTCATAAATTTATGCTATATTTACTTTAAAATTTTACATAGGTAGCACTGACACTGACAATGAATTTGCAGTTGAAAGAGATCACAATAATACCTTCTGGATTCATCAGACACCTTACATGACCTTACACACACACATATATATAAGGATTGAGATGTTGACATTCTCCATTAAGTTTTACCTTTGTATACCAGTTTTGGTGGCCTTGATCCAGTGTTAGAATTGTGAGACGTTTTGACTTTTGAACTTAAAAACAAACCTTTTTGTGTGTTTTGCTGAGCATTTTCTCTTTTTCTTCAGTTGTTTATGCAAAGCCATACAGGTACTCATTCTGTACAGATAATAGCATAATTCAGTTGCCATGTCTCTTGCAGTACAACTATAAAGAGGAAACATCGTATTCCATTGGAACTGTTGGGGCTGTGGATGAGTCCTGCGATTTCTTGGATCTCACATATGTAAGACATGTCAAGTGTTTCTTCGGACATTGTAGCTGCTTATTTGTACTGACATTTTCATCCCCCCCCCCCCCCCCCCCCCCCACACACACTCTCTCTCTCTGCATGTCCACACACATAGTAACCTACCCTGCTAGGCTTATGCACACTTTTAAGGCCATTTTTTATATACATTTGCCAACTTGGCAATGTACCTCTTGATGAAAATGTCTTTGGTCACTTAGGGATAAAAACAGCAGGGTATCCACACCCAAAACTTTGCCAGTTTGCCATAAAAGCACATGGCTTCTTTTGTTTCTGTTTTTGTGACTGATCAGATGGGATGCACAGCATCTGCTGATGCTCGGTGGTGGCATTTTCTTCAGGTCGAAGTGCTTTACAATAAACAACAGCCAACAACCTGGTCATGGCTAATAAACTAACTAGCCAGTCAGTGGTCAGCTTTCGCCACATCAGCCAGACTTTGCACAACACAAATTGCAAAGTACTTCGACACAGAAAAACTTTGGCAAAGTCTTACTCTTAGTGAAGTTCCTGAAGTGAAGCTCATTCACCAAGAGACTTCAGGGTATAAATTAAGAATGGGTTGTATAAAAATACTGTTGAAGATGAGACAGTATGCTGGCTGGTTATTTTATAAGGTACAAACACGTAAACGGTTGAATAGGAACGCTAATTTAAAATAATACAAAATGTGCAAATTTTGGGGGGTATGCCCCTTTTTCGAAGTGGCAAAACAATGGTTAAGCAGTGATAAATGAAAGTGTACTTATCCAGTTTCTGCTGGGATGTGTGCAGTACCTGGAGTATTTGGAACAGTGTCAGCATAACTGAATATTTTTTATCGGTTTTTTTAAGTATGTTTGCTTTAATATTTTTAGCATTACTGATCCCATTTTTGCATACATTTTTCTCTCTCTCTGCAGACACGTGCGGACAGTCAGGAACTGGACCAGTTCTTAAAGCAGGAAGTTGAAAAGTTTACCAGGACCTTGAGAAACAATGAGGCACAGCATTCTGGGGAGGTGGGTGTTATGCATGCACAGGGCTCCTTGTGGCTGCGTGGAGATAACAGTTTGTTTTGGGCTCTGACTTGTTTAAAACAAAAAACCAGACCTTTAGGGGTGTTTCTCCACATACATGTTGGTGTCGGATAATCAAATCACAGATGTGGATTTTTTTTAAAAACTGTTCCATACAGTTAGTTTACTGTGTCGTTTTCTGACCATATTTTGTATAGAGGAATTGTTGTTGTTTTTCCAATCTGTTTCTCTGAACAGTTGACTTTATTTCTTTTTTTCCCCATTGACCAGGACAGACAGTAACCAAAGCATAACAGAAATAGTTATGGATGATAATGTTTTATGAAAAACACCGAAACAATGGTTAATTTAACCCCATCTACTTGTGCCATAGAGCCTCCGAAAACTGTTGATGAGTTGATGCTTAATGTCCTCAGATGTCATTTGACATATGAGGGACAAGTTGTGACCAATGCCGAAGCACGGTTCAATAAAATCCACATACGTAAGGTGTATGCGTGTTTAGCTGTAACCTTGCCACCTGCACTTTTGGCCGAATGACCGGGATTTTTTACGTGCTACTGCGGTAACACGGGGGTGGAACGGATACCGAAATAAGAGTCAGCACAGAAAGTCGACCCTGGAGAAGAAAATTCTCCCGCCGTTCCAGCAGGGATTCGAACCCGCGACCTTTCAATCACGAGTCCGGTGCTCTAACCACTGAGCTATCCCCGCCCCCCCGAAAACTGTGCCATTACTTTCTGCAAGAACACAGTTAACAGAGATCAGTTGGTGGTGGACTTCTTTCAGTCATTGTGGAAAAATGGTGTCATCACTGACTCGGACAGGAATAACTGTAATGCAGGATCAGTCTCCGTTTCTTCACTTGTCCATTTTCCGTTTTTAAGATCACGGTGATGTAAAAACAAATAAAAAAATTGGTGTTTTAAATGAGAGTTGACAGAGTAGTTGCTCTGCTTGTTACTTGTTAGATTACTGTTTCATAACGCAAGTTTAAAAAAAAGTCATGAGTTTTTTAACTTTTTAATTATGTGTGTTCTGTGGGTCAGATAACGCTGACGTTCTATCAGAAGAAACAAAGACGATGGCCATTTTCACAGGAGTGCATTCCTTGGGAAATGTGGACATTGAAACTCCAGGTTATCCATCTGCCCAACGAACATGGTGGGTGCAGTTTGTTGTTGTTGATGTAGTAGTAAATAATTATGTTTTGCATGTAGTTTGTTTGTAACAGTTTTGGTACATTAATAGTACATACATGGTTTGCGCTAACCAGTACCCAGTACTTTTCCAGTATGGGGGGGGGGGAGGGGGGGGTTTAGAAAAAAGCAGCAGTCAGATGTGCTGGCTGTAATTTTGTTGGACTGCTTTTCAACAACAACAAAATAAACGCAGCACAGGTAGTGCGTGTGGCAGGCACATGTGTATGCACTCTACTTGGGGATAGAGTATTGTAGTGAGGTTAACATCTATCACGTGGGCAGGGGGAGGGGTCTTGCCGCACATGGCAACAATGTCGCAGACCTTGTTGTCAATGCTGTTTGCTTTTTGTGCTTTGTTTGCAGAGAGAAATGCATATCGAACCAGTCTAGGCATGGCGGTTGGGGAGAAGATTATGTATACAGCGGAAATCATGAGTCGGGATCAGTACGTCCCGAAGAACCCAAACCAGAGTGACTTGGACAACATCTTCGACTTGTCTTTTCCTACTGTCCAGCCTTATCTGTTCAAGGTTAGCAACGGTTTGTCTTTGGGCCATTTTTTCTTTTTTTTCTGTTTGTCTGGTTTTTTTCTGGGGGGTGGTCCATTTACTTGCAGGTGTTTATCAAGTCAAGTCAGTATACTTTAATCATCCCTCACATGGCAATTTGGCAATGTCCACTTTTAGTGCCATCGGTTCATGGTCCTCAAATGGTATGAGAGTGTGTGTGTGTGGAGTGAACTTGAAATATGCACTACCTTGGCTTATCAACATATGAGTTCATTCCATACTATGCCAGTGCCACATGCATCCTCAAACCATTTGAGGACAGCGAACCGACGGGGTTAAAAGTGGATACTGCCGGCAATGCAACTAACTGCTAAAGGCTCATTGATTTAAAAAGAGCATCAGTGCAATGTCAAACACATTTAAAGTGATAATAATAAACAGACATACTGTGATAGTGGATTTTTTAATACGATAATCCAGTTAAAGAGTTGTGAAAAAGTCAGTACTCCTCATGCAGATGTAAATCCTATAAGGATATGGAAAATCAACACACAGGGGAGTTAATTAGCGCTTGAAAAATGCCACAAACACAACAACAAAGATGAGTTGCCTACGGTAACTCACCTGGCATGCAAGTAAAGGTAAAGAACATGAAGTCCACCAGAGATGCATCCACATAAGGATATGGATCTGACTGCTTTTTGTCCACATCCAAGCAACAGGACATTCAGTGTGGTTTCACACAGAATGATCGACAATACCAGTGTGTCCTAGCCTTGTAATCTTTCTTTTTTTAACAAGGGGGTAGTATGGGAGGGACAAACAGTTACATTTTGTAAAAGAGTCTGCACTGAAAGTTGACCCAGAGTGAAAAATCCCTTGCTGCCTTGGGGAGTCAAACCTGCATCAGCAACGTGCCAGGCTCGACTCTCAGCCAAGTGTGGTCCGTCCCCACCCCAGAAGTCTGTTTCCAGCGGGCGCTTCTTAATGTGCTCATTATTCTTGCCTTGCAGCTGATGGTATTATGGTAGTCTTACACCGCTGAATTGCAATAGAAAAAGACAGTTTTCAAGGTCCTATTCTGCCTGACGTTACTGGAATGTTTGTTCAGCACATATCTTGCTTATTTATTTGTTTTTCTTTTCTGTTTTCAGCTGAACCACACGATGCCAGCTCAGTCGATTGATGTCGGCACTGCCATGAGGAAGTTCCTGCGGGACACTCTCACTTTATGAAAAGGGAACTTGGCTTATCCTGATGATTTGGACTTCTGTTTTGCATCGCAATAACATGCTGTTGGGTCCTTCAGTTTCTCTTGTGCGCTTTTGCTTGGCCTTTTAGCTGTTCAACCCCTCAGTCTCATGTTCCTGTGTGCTTCACTTAGCCTTTTAGCTATTCCCCCCTTCACCCCTTTTTAAGCATTCTTTGACTCTAAGATGGGATCTGCGTTGTCTGTTCAGCTGTGTAGTCATCTCTTTCTTTTGTGCTTCTCTTCAGGACCTGCATTGTTTGCCAGCTGTGCAGTCTTCTCTTTCTTCGGTATTCTTCCCCTATTTCTCTTCCCTTTGCCCCCTTCCTGCCTCCATCTCTGCCCCTTTACCCCCCCCCCCCCCCCCCCAATCAGCATGAAACCTTCCTATGTTTGGGGTCGTTTGTAACAGTTCACACACACCCGAAAATGTTTTCCCTGCTGCTGTTATTTGTAGTTAGACATTTGTGTCTTGCCAGTTTGGTCAGCCATTTCTTTCACCGCTTTGTTTTATTTTTATTGTCTGTTGTGATATTTTAAAGATGCTTTTTGTGGTTTGTAGTTTTATTCCATGTAGCTATTTTAGCTATTTATTAGCATTTTTGTTCATTTCTGTGTTGCTATGAAACTGTTGTGTCTTATATTTGTATGTGTGTATCTTTCTCTGTTGTGTCATATTTTGTGTATCCTTTTTGTGACTGGAGAGCCTGTAGTCGCTTTTTATGACAGGCAGAATCATGATGTATGCATGATTGTATGTCTTGTTGATCAGAGTTTGATTTGCTGTTGCAAATACTGTCAAGTGTTGTTGTTGTTTTCTTCAGAAAATTCACTTGTATGTTGCAAATATGTGCTCCAAACATTAATTGTGCATGCCATTTTGACAAGGATTAAAGATCATGTAAGTGTATAAAATGATCAGCACTTATGAATGAATGCCAATGTCAGACTTGTGTATGTGTAAAAAGGTCAGAAAGAGGGTTTAAATCTTTGTAAGAATGTGTTTGTGCATTCCTTGAACTACGTAATCTTCTGCAAGTCAAACAGGTTCTGTTACTAGATGGAATATTGAGCAACAGCGGAGGTTCCTGTAGAAAAAAGGATCAAGGTCAAAACTGCAGAGACGGTTTGAACTCGATGTTTGTGGTCTAACATTTGATCCGTTGCTGCACTTATTTTTTATTTTTTATCAGACATTGTATCTTGGTATGTTATTACCAGATAGAGTATGCAGAAAGATGGGCAAACAGTGTTAGTCATTGGGTGCACAACATGGCCTTGGGCGTTTTGGCTTCCAGCTGCATCAGGCCTATCTTTGTTAAAACTTGACGTTGTCTATGTTCTTTGTCGAACACATATTACACATTCATTGCCATTTTATGGCCTTGACCCTTTTCACCATCAAAGGAAAGTGAAAGCAAGAACGACAACATCATGAGGTATTTGTTTCTGTTTTGAATGTGACTGAACTGGGCATCTGCTCATGTCTGTTTTGTTTCTCTTGTGTGCATGTGTGTGAATTCTTGTCGTTACTAAAGTAAAGGCTGATGATACAAAGTAGCACGTGCATATGAACAGCAGAATATTGCAATAAGCTGGAAGTTGAAATCAAGTGTTCACAAACATTTTGTGAATACTGTGGTATGTGGGTTTTTCTTTTCTCTCTTGTGCTTTTTTTGTTTGTTTGGTGGGGAGGAGGGGGATACTGTGTACCTTTGGATTCATGTTCCATGTGTTCAGTGATCATATATGAATTTGTACATGTATGTGTTTTGACTGCTGTTTTGGGTGTCCAAAGTTTGATGATAATGTTGGCAGGTTGTAATTTTTTTGTAAAGCTAATCAGTTAAAACATTTATATGGCCTGTTATTGTTGAAATGTTGAACCTGTTTTTTTTCTTTTCCACAATGTAGAATCAGGCATTGAATTTGTGATTTGTTAATTTTCCATGCTTGTATGTGACAGAAGTTTAAGAGGAGCACAATGAAATATGAATGGATGCTAGATTAAACTGCAAATGGAGCACGTGAGATCGAGATTTTGACCAAATGGTGAGTTTGCTTTATACAGCGCTATGTGTGAACAACAGATGCAACTGTACTCTGGTGACAAAAGTGTGTGACTATACTGATTGCAAGAATGCTCCATGTGAATGTGGCAGCTTTTTATGCAGCAGAAAGAAATGATTTTTGTGTCTGTGTGCGTGTTGTAATGTAAATGCAATAAAGAGATTTGTATGGTTAATTGACCAGAGTGTAACATTTTGTTTCTGTACATCTGTTCTGTTCTCCTCTCCCAACATTCCCCACTATTTTTTGCTGCCTGCAAAACACAGTGGTTGGTCAAATACATTCAATATTCAGAAACTGCATAGATACCTATGGTGATACTGATAAGAAAGGATTTTTTGTTGTTTAAATCACCATAGTTTCTCTCTTGATTTCTCACCCTGTTTATTAAAAATCAACATTGGAAAGTCACGCTGCCATTTTGTGCCCTGCATTCTCTGTAAGTGACGTCATAAACAAGACCAAAATGTGTGGCAAAGTATAATGTACGTTTATCATGAGCTCATTGACGCCTTGAGCACTCGCATGATGCATATTAACCTAAACACAATCTATACACATGTAGAGCACAGTCCTACTGATGCAATTTACCCAAAGTATCGTAAGAAGCAAGAAAAAGTAAACGCAATGAATTCGGACCATACATATAGATATATATATATACATACGTGACTGATCTGTACATACGCACACAAATACAACACAATGGCTGTAGCGAAAAACTTAGTTGGGGCGGAAGTACCATGAGAAGAGGAAGGTTTTCAGTTTAGTTTTTAAAAGATGACGGGGGGGCTGAGCAGTGTCTTGTGGGAGTGAATTCCGGGTGTGGGGTCCAAAGCAAGAGAAAGTGCAGCAACCCGGATCTTGGAGGTCTCCAGGCTGGGTGCAGTCACAGCGTTCTCGGGAAGTAAACATGGTGCTTAACGTCCACAGAAACCATGAGGCTTATTAGGGACGGGGGGGGGGGGGGGGAGCGAGATTATAGACCTATCGCTACACTGCCACCACCAGAATGATTCCTGCATTAAGATGGGCAGCGATGGGAGGCATTTTAATGTTCAGTAGGATGTGATAGACAAAGTCACAAGACAGTGTCCACAAACCACAACCTTTCTGAGAGAAAGGAGAGCTGAAGCGGTATCGAACCGAGGTCTCTTCTCAGGAAGGGCATTTCAGTCGGCTATAGTCCGGGGGTAGACAGAGAATTTCCTGTAGTTGGCTCTGGAGGCTGGGATTTGGAAAGTATTGCAGTGCTGAAGACGGGTCTTTCTATTTGAAGGTTTCAGACATCTGTTATCAATGTGGTCCAGTTTATTGGCGATCTGGAACACGGGCCATGGACAGCCTAGCAGATTGTTTTTCTTCTTCTCGATTGAAGACTAGGCCTACTGAGAGTCGAATAAACCATCAGGTGTTCCAACTACCTGGAACCAACTGTCCGTTTCTGCCATGCTGCCTCTGTCGGGTTTTTCAAATCTGCCTTGAAGACTTTTTTTTCTTTTTCTTTCTGGACTGAAAAATGGGCCTGCTGAGAGTCGAATAAACCAGCAGGTGTTCCAACTACCTGGAACCAACTTTCTGTTTCTGTCCGTCATGCTGCCTCTGTCGTTTTTCTTCTTCTAATCTTCGTTGAAGACCTTTCTCTTTTCAAAACCTTTCCTTCAGTTCCCTTGACCTGATACCCGTGGGGATGTGAATCTTTCGTTGTCAATATATGTATGTTTCAACAACAACAAAAATGTCAGTGGGTTATGCATGCTAAGTAGCTATAATTATTATTATTAAGTGACAAAACTGCACAATTTCTTGCAGTTGGCAAACCATGAAAACACTATGTTCTGACCCCTGAGACTTTGACAGAACTTCTGATAGTTCCGCGGGGTTTAAAAAAAAGAAGGGAAAAAAAAAAGCAGAACCTGCTGGGCCAAAACATTCAGCGTCCGCGGACGCTGCCGAGCACATAAGCAATTAAGGCACGTGCGTGATTGAAAGGTGTCAAGCAGTCGTGCAGACTTGTTTTAATTAAATTGTTCACGGAACCCTCGAGAATTAACTGTCTGCCACCAAGGTGAAGGTGACTGACAGGAAGACTGACTTGACACGCAGGTGCACAAACCCGCACGTCGCGAGCGTGCACCGGCTGACCCAGTTCTTGGGCACATCATTTTTTTTTTTTTTTAAATGGAACAAAACAAACAACAGCAAAAAAAGGCACGGAAATATCGCCAGTTAACACAATACTTACCCGTATTTCAATTTTTATACAGCTTCCGTTGCGAAATTCACTAATGACACAGAACGAGAGCCACTGAAATAAATTCATATACCTTTTCACAAGCAAAACGCCCGAGGGTGAGAGAAAAAATGGCGGGGGGTGGTGGGGGGTGGGGGGGTGGACGCTATGTCTAGACATGCTCGTGGCACACTTATCACTGCCCTGCTTCTCGTGCTCGGAGTGGGGGCCCCAACGCCGCGAGGCAGGCATTCATGCGTTACAAACCTGCCCAAAACGTAACAACAAAACAGTTTACACACTGACTCGCATGGAATCGTGGCAGCAAGCGACAAAATTACATCATGCAATGAAGCTGGGGGGGTGGGGGGGGGGGGGGAGGAAACCTTTATAATTATTTATGTCAGCAAGTGTTCCGCAAGCATACAGATTCCTCACATTCAAACGGTATTGACAAAACTTATTGAAGTTGCTGCTCTAGGCCACAAGGAAGACTTATAACGACACCCTTCGTTTGGCTGGAGTGTTTCTCATTTTGTTTACACCAGAGCTGCCATTCGCCGCTAAGTTCGTCAGACCGACAGTAGCCGGTGGCGGGGGGGGGGGGGGGGGGGGGGGGGTGAGCCAACTATACCTAACGCTACCGTAGGTGTCACCTCCATGAATGATTTCTGCATGGGACGGGCGGCAGCGACCAGAGGCATTACAATGACTATGTTTCATTAACTGTGTGGGGCACAGTCACAAGACAGTGTCCACAAATCCACAACTTTTGAAGAAAAGGGGACGCTGAAGCGGGGAATCGAACCTATTAGACGTCGCCCGCTTACCTGCCTGCCGCCTTACCGCGAGCCCAAACCGGCTGACGCAGTAGCCTTATTAATTAATGCAATTTGTACGCAGCACTCCATGTTCCACTGTGACACAGTGGGAGCGCAGAGCTGATGCTTTTTATTTTATATTATATATAGTTTAATTTCTCAATTTCGTTCATTTTTCTATGAACGGCGCGCGCGCGCACACACACACATGCGCACACACACTGACACAGCGAAGCACACATGCACACACCGATGCACACACCGACGTACACACATCACACACACACACACACACACACACGCACGCACGCACGCACGCACACTGACACACCGAAGCACACACACACACACACACACACACACACACACACACACACACACACACACACAGCGCATGCGGACAACAGGCGAAATAAGGAACGGGTTACTGTGAAAAGACTGGGAGTCAGTTCAGAAACATTGACGAAAAAGCGCTCGGCTAGTCACCGAGTCACGTTTAAACCGCCGCGCTCGGCCTAGTTTGTTGAGTGACAGCCAATGAGAGGTGGAGCACCCGATATCTAGGCCTACACCTGTCAACGAAAGTTACGCACAGATTTTCGGATGTACGTTTCACATTAGTGTAGAGAAAATTTAAATCCCCCCCCCCCCCCCCCCCCCAAGTTACAAGGACAAGTCATGTTGCTTGACGCGATTTTCCACCATGAGCGTAAATAGCCACACTTCACATAAGTGCAACGCCAGTATGTCAGAAAGCTACTTCCCCAACCAGAACAACAAAGTCAGCAATGTGTGTGTGTTTATTTTTAAAATTACGGATAATTTTTGCTTTTATCCTTTGTTTGTCTATCGAAAGCTGCGCATGTCTTGGATAAAATGATTAAAGTGCAGAGCTCTTTGGGGAAACTAAAGAAATAAATGGTAATAAATATTCTAGTTATAGTTACTTGATATTTAACGTCCAATCAACCGTGTAATTTAGGCTTTTTCAGGGCACATTATAAAAGATTCCAAATATAACCTGAAAACCAAATTCAAATGAAACAGAAGTCCAACAGGCCAACGCTATCCTAGACATTACCCCCACCCTACCCTCCCACCTTCCCCCATTAAAAAAAAACACACACTTAAAACTCGACCACATGAATCGATTAAAAATTAAAACATCATCACATCACGGAGATCAGGCAGAAGGATAGTAATAAAGTTACCAACGAGTGTCTGATTCACTGTTCATGAAACACACGATAATGCTACACTTAAAGAGGAGCAGGGTCTGTAGGTAAATGAACCTGAGAGGCAAACCATTAGAAGGGCAACACTCCTGGCAACACATGTAGCTGAAGCATGTCACCAAAGCTGTATTCTGACATCAAAACCATGTATCTTTGATATTCCATATCTTAATATTATTTTACAGTGCATTAATTCTGCATAACGTCTCAAAATTATACACTTTTTCAACGTTCAAAAAAGAAAAAAAAGAAAAAAAAGGAGAGAGAAAAAAGAAAAAGAAAAAAAGAACTAAACAAAAAGGACTAAGAGATTCCTGGGTGACTTTATATATAAATACCCGTGGTGAGAAACGTTTGAACTATATACATGCGTAAGTTGTGACAATTAGTGTACGTTGTAACACATTTCTTGGCCTTGGTCTTCTCCTAGTCATTTATTTATTTGTTTGACGAGTGTAGTTACACGTGTTCTGTACTGCCTAGGTGAAACCACTTCTGTGGTGTTTTAGTGGATAAGACACACGCGCGCACCCACACTGATAGTATACAATCGTTCTGTCTCGATGGCACCTCTGACCAATCAGTCTCACAGCCGGATTAGTAATGTCTCGTATCAATGATACAAAGGCGTTCCCTGCTGACAAAAAAAAAGTGGGTCTTTAAACAAATCACGAGAGCCGTGGCAGTACATAAACCAAACCATACAATGATTTCAGGGGCCTGCAGGGTGACGCGTTTCAGAACAGAAACCTGAGTTAAAGCCGCATAGCCAACCAAGTTTTTCGCCTCACAAACCTTTCCGATCTGTTGTTACCAGCAGCACGAAATGAAACCAGCGCCACATTATTTTGTTCATGCTCTTCATATAATGTTTTTTGTTTTTTGTTTTGTTCTATCAGCATCAGCCGGTAGTCTATACCTCAAGCGGCCAGTCAGTACACAGAGAGCTCGAGGCATCCGGTTTCAAACCCCTGTCTAATTCAACTTTATTCAACACTGTCATCAGCATGCCCCTGCTGATATATCACCGGTCTTGGACAAAGGATCTTGTTCCAAACGCAAACAGTCCTCCATTTTTCTTTCTTCAAGCCAGTCACCCAGTTTTCCTTTGTCTTTTTTTCTTTTTCTTTTTTTCCGGTGAAACAGGAATCTGTCGCCAGCACCTGGCAAGATCAAAGTAAGCGATAAAAATCGCGAAATGGTTATGTTTTAAAAACAAAACCAAATTTAGAATTCTTTTTATGCTTTTTGTTGTTGTTGCTTTTTTTTTTTTTTTTTTTTTTTTGCTTTTTTTTTCTTCGTGGGTTTGAGAATGTTTTGTTACTGAAGTGCAAATTTACATGGATTAATTGATATTAGCGCAAATAATGACCATGTATCAGTGTCAACAACATGGTCGCACAGTCTGTCGCAGACGATGAGAGGTCACGCGGCTTTAAGCACTTTTGTACTCAAGGGCGGCAAAAAGAAACTGAACTCAGGGGGCGGGGTTCAGTTTTAGGGGGCGGTGCAATTACACGAGAGGAGGTTCTCTGCACAAATATAAACCGCTAAAGCTGCAACTTTGTCGCCAGTAGCTGACATTGTTTGTAAGAAATCGCAGCATTCTGACACGATCATTGGTGGGAAAATGGACTACATCTTGCCCTGCCATTGGAACTGACGACATGCTGGAGTTCTGTTTAATGCCGTGGGTGGCCTTTGGGGAAGAGGACATCACAGTAACACAGATCGCCGTCGCGGCCAAAGTATCATCTTTACTGGCATCTGCGAAGCGCTTTGAAGTGTTCAGACAGCTTTGTTTGCAGTTTGCCCGAGCGCGCGTGCTCAAAGTGTTTTTGAAAAACGAACAGTTTCGGAGAGCTTTGATCGACTTACGGCGCCAGCAAGAACGACATGAGGAAATTTGCGAGCTTATCAAGGTATTTTATGTATTGTACATATACACACCGCAAGGTGATCAGCACGCGATTATAACCAATAATTATCAAATATGGACATTCGTGTGACTGCATTTTAAAACTTGTAGATATTCAGTATTTTGCTTTTAGTGAAAATTGTAGTGTGAACTTAATTAAAAACTTGTAAACTCTTGAAAACTGTGAGTAATAATTAAGAAAACAAAACAAAACAAAAAACCTCTAACAAGAATGACTGTTAGCGTTCTAAACCAAGATTCAAACATATGAAAGGTTAAAAAGAACGCTATTTAATATTACAAAAGAACATGCGAATTTTCGGGCTAAGCCCCCATTTCAAGCTACAAAACAACAGTTAAACGGTGAAAAAATGAGATGTAGGATGCTTGTCTGATTTTGGTCGAGCTGTTGTGTGATTTTATATATAAATTAAAAACTTTTTTGTAAATAGTTATAACAATGATAATAATCAATATTTGTAGCGCTCCATCACTAACTGAATCCCCAAGGTCGTATGACAGGCAGTACAATGGGAGCTACTGGCTATTTGAACAATTTCCATCAGCGTCAAAACATTTAGCTTTTATTTGACCTCTGTCAATTTTCC
>OY757548.1:13888149-13945649 GCA_963584105.1 Alviniconcha strummeri | reverse complement strand
CAGTTCTGCGCCGAGAAGAATGGCCGCGACCCCGCCGGCGCCAAAATGGGACGGGACTGGGTTGCCGCCGCCTCGGTGGCGGCCCGACGGGACTGGATCGTCCAAGACTAAGCAACTTCTGCAACAAACCGGCACTGCCGCCTTGGCTCAGTCCGCGAGGCGGTCGGCAGCAGCGGGAGTTTCAGCCGCCGCGGAGCAGCTCCACCAAATAGTGACGGGAATCACTTCCTTGCCGGCCCAAGCGTCCGTTCAGTCCGCGACCGTCACGAGAGCGACTCCGCTGACGTCGGCAACGGATTCAGAGGCCGCGCTGTCTTCAGTCCTCAGCCAGCTCAATCCGACGGCAGCTGGTGCCTGGGTGGCCGGTGGGACGCCGGTGATGTCACCCGCTGCGGCGGTTGCCCATCAGTCGGTAGGAGCGGAGATGCTGGGTGGCGCTGGTTGCAGCGCGGCGGTCACCCGTGACCAGCGTCTGGCCATGTGGAACGCGTCCACGGCGTGGATTAATGCAGCGCAGAACGCTTTCCTCTCGCCCACCACGGCTGCTTTTGCTGAAACTTCCCAAGGTGAAGATTTGCAAAATAATAAAATAATAAAGTTCTTGATATATCGAATTAAAATGAATTTTGTTTAAAGATACAAATGCTATTACCCTAGATTTTTTTCCCCCTTTCTTTTTCTTTTTGAAGGGTGGGGGGAGGGGGAAAAAGAATCATAGTTCAGGAGCTGTGTGAGAGTCGAGGTGGCCGTCCTGGGCTTTTCGTCCTAACGAGCCTTCTGGTTTCCGTGGACGTAAAGCTATACTGAACCATGCTTCGGTATTGGTCTCAGCTTGTCCCTAATATATCAACCGATATCCGAGGACATTAAGCAACACTGGAAGAAAAAAGAAGAAGAAAGAATAGATTTACTTGCTCCAATCTCTGTGTTTTTTGTAAGCGCTCCTCATCTAAAACCCTGAGATTGACCCTGTGTTAGGTGAAAAAGTAGCGTCGTTTTTTTTATATATTTTTTATGATACGTTTCAAATATTCACCCAAGAGGTGTACTTACTGCGCTACTTTTGGTTGGTACACAGCAGGTGCGATGTGAAACTGGTGCTGTCTCAGCGCATGTTTTGTGTACACCATACAATCATTCATAATAAAGCCGCATATGCAGGGTGCGCGTGCATTTAGCTATAACATGCCACCTGCACTTTTGGCAGAATGACTGGGATCTTTTGCGTGCTACTGCGGTAACACCGGGCTGGAATGAATACCAGTCATTCTTGTTCAGATTTTTTTTTTTATCAAAAAAAAAAAAAAAAAAAAAATCATGGCAGTACGAAAACAGCTAACAGAAGTGCGTCTATTCTTTGGTAATTATCCTGTTTGACTTGAGAATTTTGAAAGTGTGTGTATGTGGACGATTCATGGCAAATACAGAGACATCAAACAGAAGTGCGTCTATTCATTGGTAATTATCCTGTTTGACTTGAGAAGTGTGAAAGTGTGTGTAAGTGGACGATGCAAAGCAATCCTTTTTTCTTCTTCTTCTTTTTTGTAATGTTCCCCTGTACTTGCACTTCTAGCAGAATGACCGGGATCTTTTGTGTGCTACTGCGGTAACACCGGGGGTGGAATGAACACCAGTCATTCTTGTTTAGAACAGTTTGTCTTTTCAGATACAGCGGAACAGACCATCTGCATGAACCCAGACAACCTTGAGCACCAGGTTGCAGGATTTTCCCTCGTGTCTTCGGCGCCCCCATTTCTGTGGGGAGAGTTCTCTCTTCCTCAGACTCCAGAAACGTTCCTCGTTTTTCAGCCCACAGCAAGGTTGGTGAAGTCTTAGATCTCACTCGGGATGTGACTTTAACTTCATGCAGCTCATACCAACAGTTCGCATACATTATATTTTGATGTTAGTTAGGTAGTTAGTTCTTGGAGTTCTAACATCCCGTCAACCACACTGGGTCATCTCGATCAGGACGAATCACACGTGTATTCAAAATTATTTGATGCCAGTTCAACACAAGGCAAGCCACTAAATCATAAGTTTGTATAATTCAGTCACAACGTTAAGAACCAATCATCTACCCATCTATTTATCAGTGCAGAATAACATATGTTTTGGCACTTATTTATATTCCATCGGCACTCACTACAGGAACCACCCTAAATCGCTTGTGACTATGAGCTGGGTGACTCAGCTATTTTATTCTGTGAGCCCACATTGGAAACTCGGTTAGCCCAAACTAACGCAGCTACAAAAAATACCAAAAAAAAAAAAAAAAAAAAAAGCGCAGGGGGGAGGATTTGCACACACACACACACACACACAAAAAAAGGTCAATGGAGGGGGGAGGTTCAAAATTCGGAATTTGACATGGAAGAAATTCCTGGTAGTGGAAGAAGCATGCATGGCTATATTCTGACCAGACTTTAATGTGAGAAAATTTGCTAGCTTTGGGTTCTCAACAGAGGGGACCATAATTTCTGCGTCTGCAGCACCCCACTGTGGGAATATTTTGAAAATAGTAGTAGTAGTAGTAGATACTGCTAGTAATCGACATCCAGTAACAATCCATCTTTGGGTGAACCTAGGTACAGCAGTGTATTTAAAAGGAATCGGCCTTCTGAAAACAATCATAGTTCAGGAGCTGTGTGAGAGTCGAGGTGGATGTCCTGGGCTGTCCGTCCTAACGAGCCTTCTGGTTTCCGTGGACGTAAAGAATTCCTGAACCGTGCTTAGGCATTGGTCACAGCTTGTCCCTAATGTCAACTGACATCTGAGGACACTAAGGAACACTTCATCCATCTGAAAACGAGGTTCGGCCGACAAAATAGTGATATGAGGAACGTGCAGTATCCCTTCCAAGGACATGACCAGCTTCTTTTTCTAATGTTGCTTTACATCACCATAGGGACTATTACAGTATTAGGGACGGGGAACCCAGGACGGCCATCTCAATTTTCACACAGTTCCTGAGCTCTGCTGTGACCAGCTGTGTTTCACATTGTCCTTAACCCCTTCCCTGCCCTTGGGATGTTATGGGGTGTCATAGGCAAAGTATATGTGATTCCAATCTGTTTATAGGATGCTGTGAAACATTCAGCTGGAATTCTATCATCTCATGAATTTGAACGTGCAACAAAGTTCTCAGAAAATGTTGGCAGTAAAAGGGTTAATATGACCCAGAGTGTACAGTTACTGGGTGGAACTTTTTTCTTCCCCCCCCCCCCCCCCCCCCCCCCCTGCATGTACTCAGGTTTGATGCTATAGAAAACATCATAATAAAAAAAAAAGCAACCCATTAGTAAAACAAAACAAAAATGCTGATGGTAACTTGTTGTCTAGCCTGCATTGCAAACAGTGTAACCGCGCCCCAACATCTATGACTGTATGAATGCATGATGATGTGGTTAATTTCATACGCCATTGCACAGCAAGCATGCATGCTAAATGATTAGCTGAACAAATACAGCAATAACGTCATTTTAACAAATAATGTCTGAGACAGCAGTTATTTTTATTCTTTCGCACACTGGACACAAAGACACCACAGCCACAAGCAAATAAAATCCTACATTTCATTTTTAACCATTTAACTGTTGTTTAAGTGTTGTTCTGTTGCTTGAAAAATTACCCAGGAAATTTGGATGTTGTGTCATCTTACAGCTTTCTGAGCTCATAATTTTTTTCCAGTGGTATAGGGCTATTTAAGAGTTATTATTACTATGTTAAATAAGTGTTCTTTTCATTACTTCAACCTTCGATGTGTTTGGATTTTATTTCCCTTTGGGTCATGCCTTTTGACTGGCACTGGCGTTATGTCTGATTGCCTTATTTCTGCAGCAGCAGTAGCTGCTTAGGCCCTGCTGGGACAGACGTGATGATGGGGAATCGGCACACCACCTTCCTTGGCCTGGATTCTCCCATGCAATCTTCAGCTTCACTGGTCAGTCCAACTCCAATGCTGAGATTGCTAATAAATCTTTTACTGGGTTGACTGAAGCGGTTCCTTGACATTATGGCAAACAGGCCAACTTCTGTGCTGAGGCTGTTAATAAGTAATTTACTGGGTTGAATGAAGCAATGCCTTGACATTATGGCAAACAAGCCAACTTTTGTGCTGAGGTTATTAATTAGTAATTTACTGGGTTGAATGAAGCAGTTCCTTGTCTTCACAGTAAACAAGCCAACTCCTTGCTGAGATTGCTAAGAAGTCATTTAGTGGGTTGACTGAAGTAGCTCCTTGTCTTTACAGCAAACAAGCCAACACCTATGCTGATATATTATTTACTGGGTTGAATGAAGTAGTTCCTTGTCTTTACAGCAAACAAGCCATTAGCTGATGGGATCTCATCTTTATAGAAATTGTTTTTGTTTTTGTTATTACGGGTGCGGCCGATATTGGGGTACTGGGAGAGGTGGGATTATGGGTAGGTAATAATTATTATAATCAGATTTTTTCTTTCTTGTATATTGCAGCTTGTCATATGGCACATGTACATTATTTTTCTTGTGTGTGTGTATATATATATATTGTTGTCATATCTGTATTACTTGAACATGTTACCTTAAAAAAAATTCTCATGTAATGTAGAAATTGTCGGAGAATGTTGTAAAGCACAGTGAGTTTGTCTATACAAGAGAATGGTGCTATACAAAAATTATCTATTATTATTATCAAATTTGCTTTGTGAGCTGGTTTGGCCTAGCAGTAACTGGTTCGATTCTGCTTCGGCTCTCCTTTCTCTTCAGAAAGATTGCAGTTTGTGGACATTGTCTTGTGACTTTGTCCCTCACAATTAATGAAACACTAAAATGGCTCTCATTGCTGCCCATCTTAATGCAGAAGTCATTCTGGCGGTGACAGTGTAGCGATAGGTATATAATCTCCCTCTTCCCCCACCTCCATACCACCCTTCTCCCCTGTCCCTAATAAGCCTTATGGTTTCTGTGGACGTTAAGCACCATGTTTACTTTTAAATTTGCTGTACAGGCTGAAGGACAAGTGGATGAAGTGGCAGCGCAGATCCTGCTGGACCTCTCAACCACAAAGACGTACAGCTGATCAATACTGACCCAACCTCTGGACCAGATCACCAGCTGGCCAGCTTCCATCTCCTGCTGGTTCAGCTAATCACACTAGTTTGCATCTTTGTCATGAACCGTTGACACTTGTCTACAACACAAGTCAGATTCCATTGAAATCAATTGTATTGCCAATTAACCCGATGGTGAATAACTTCCTAAGTTAATGCACAAGAGTCAAGACTTTGGCGGCAATGAAATATGAGTCCAAAACCGGTCATGGCTTAACATGTTTGACCACAACTTCATCATTTTCTTGTTGATACTTTTTGTTGTTGCTGTTGCTGTTGTCTTTTTCTTCATCAAGATTGGCGTCAAAAGAACACAAACATGGATTGACATGATAGGAATAAATTTTGTTGGTGATAAATAGCAATGTAAGTTTTACACTGATGGAAGGTGTGCATCACCCTTATGTTGTATTTTATTCTTCTTTTTCCCCCCAGTGAGTTTCGCAAAAAGATTTTTGTCATTGCAAAGTTGTTGTTGTTGTTTGTGTGTGTGTGTGTGTGTGTGTGTGTGTGTGTGTGTGTGTGTGTGTGTGTGTGTTTATCAGTTCCATTCAGCATCTGATCACGAAGCATATTACGGAAAGTAATGCTGAAGTAATTTTTGTTTATTTGCTGCATCAGTATATTTGATTACCAAGTGGCTACAGTATTTCAATGAAACGTTGACGTTGAAATTAACTCTTTGTTTGTTTGTTACCGCTGCACAATAGTAATAATCAGTGGGGTGAAATGCAGACCTGAATCCAGCAACACACACATATACACACAGAGAGTGGGAGACAGGCCTGATGCACAGCATGGACAGAGAGAGAGAGGGAGAGAGAGAGAGAGAGGGAGAGAGAGAGGGAGAGAGAGGGAGGGAGAGAGGAAGAGAGAGAGAGAGAGAGGGGGAGAGAGAGAGAGGGAGAGAGAGAGAGGGAGAAAGAGAGGGAGAGAGGGAGGGAGAGAGAGGGAGAGGGGGGGGAGAGAGGGGGGAGAGAGAGAGAGAGAGGGAGAGAGAGGGAGAGAGAGGGAGGGAGAGAGGGAGAGAGAGAGAGGGAGGGAGAGAGAGAGGGGGAGAGAGAGAGAGAGAGAGAGAGAAGCCTGATACACAGCAGGGATATTCATAAATTAACTTTATTTGAACCTCCAGCATAAACTCTTCTTGAATACCAGACGTGTGCATGCAAACACACTGAAACAAAAAAAATTTCTTTGGGGTGGACGTGTACGTAGGTCTTTGCAAACACAGACTCTTTTTTTTAATTAGTTCACTGACGAGACTGTACACATAAAACATTCTTGCCTGGACAGGTATATATCTGAACACCCTTCAAGGATATGCATGTACTGTGCACTAGCAAAATACTTAAATGCTACCCTCAGGACCCTCCAGTACCAAGGAATCTTTACACCAGGTCTGATGTTGAACAAATCTGAAATAAAGGTGACTGCTAGCATTCTGTAACAAAATCAAAAACACTGCCAACATTCTGTAACAAAATCAAAAACACAGCCAGCATTCTGTAACAAGATCAAAATGCACAAGAAGTTGAATACTATATTAATCAGACAAACATGTGCAAATCTTCAGCGCATGCACCATTTTTTTTTTTCATGCTACAGGATGATACTCCCATGAAATGATGATATGAACGAAATCTGGCTACTTATCTGGTGGTTGTTGCAGAATAATCCACACGCAGCACAAATAAAACTAAAGCTAAACCCATTTGAATCAAGATGTAACAAATTCTTTAGCCAGGGTTGATGTGCCTGATGTTTACAGCCCCCCCCCCCCTCCCCCAATCATACGAATAAACAGGTCTGCTATGTACGCTGTCAGTTCATTTTGTTTTGCATAATTTAGCAAATCTGTTATGATCATCACAATATTAAGTGTCACCTTTAACAAGCACAAAGCTCCCATCTTTTTTTGTCTTGTCTAAAGAAACTGGACACTTTCCCAGCAACCAACAGGTACCCGTAAGAGAAAGTTGTGTTTTGGGCCCTTTAATCACAATTTGCTGGACAAGTTTTGAAGCAAGGGTGAATTAATGCCCAAAGCTGGCTACTAAAAACTAAGCTCGCAGCACCTCCAGTACGTTTGACATAGAACTTTTGTACACAACCAGACATTACAAGACAATATCAGGTCGATAAAAGCAAAAACACATAAAAGCGTAGACGAGATGCGGGTCGTAACAAAGCAACACTTGCAAGAAGACTAAATTTACATTTTTGATTTTCATTTTTAAACTACAGGACCGTTACATTACAAAAAAGTGTTTGTTTATTTTCAAACAAGCTACTTACACTCCCTTAAATGAAATGACTGGGAAACGCCACCACCCAATGACTGATTAATGACTATTATAACTTAGAGAGTGGTGAACAAATTGTCAACCACTGCAGGTGCAAAGTTTCGGCATCAGTCATTCATACGCGTAAACTGGGGGAAAGTATATATAAGCAATCATCAAAGAAAGTGCACGCACATTTGGGATCCACAACACACGTTCTAAGCTGACAGCTTTGTTGTTTGATCAGGTTTTTTATATTTTTGTGTGTGTGAAAGCTGTATCAACAATGAGAGTTGCATTAACTCATTAGAATGTGTTCTGAATGATGGTCAAGGTAAATATCTCAAAGAAGGCCCAAACACATTCTGAGCAAACACAGTCGCTCCAAAATAAAGAAAAGTGAAGATTTGAAGCGTGAGATTTTAGTTTCTTGAAGACAGCAATAACAACGTGCAACTGCATCACAGGAAGATTGGCATCACGGGCAACAAAAGCAGATATACAGTGTTCAAAACAAACAAAAAAGACCCTCCCACTCTCAAGCAGAAACTGCAAACAAAAGCAACAAAATGAAAAAAAAGAAAACAGATAGGGGGGCAACTCAAAAATCGTGACTGAATAGGTCTGACATTGGGAGGTGTTTTGTCTGCAGTTGTGATTCTGAATGGCAGCGCAGTGCTGGCGTGAAATGTGATCCTGATCACCTCTGTCCTGCAGGCAAGAATTTGAATTTATAAGCAAGCAGTCTATGTGGGAATTTATAAGCAAGCAGTCTATGTGGGAATTTATAAGCAAGCAGTCTGTGTGGTCCCCACAGACTACCTACCAACAGAATCAGTTGGTACTGCCTGCAATTAAAAAACAGCAACCCAGCAACATCTGACTAAATCTAACCCTCAGAAATTATCAACAGAGCTCACAACCTAACTTTGCCTGATTTTCAGTAACCAAGTTTTCATCCATACCATATACATGCAAAATAATGACTTCCGTTGATGATGATGGCTATCATTTTTAAAAGTGACAATAAATTCTCCATCACTTTGAGGGTATCTGCTGTTGCCCAAGGTGTGCTGGACAAGTTGCCTGCATGCCTAACTGAAAATGCTATTCAGCATCACAAAAGGGAACTGAAACCACATCCAACGTATGCACTGGAATACGATATCACAATACAATGAATGGTATGCCTCTGATGAAAGCAGCATCCTCATTCTAAAACAGACAAGCACACTTACAGGTTTTATTTGTGACAATGAGGCCAGTATTAGTGGGCAGATATTAGAGGCTGGAAGGTAAGAAAAAGCCAGCTTACTTACAATGCATGTGATCTGGTTTGGCCTAGCAGATGAACTTCCATTCTCGTTTTTCTTCAAAAGTTGTGGTCTGTGGACACTGTCTTGTGACTGTCCTTCACAGTTAATGAAACATTAAAATGGTTCTCATCGCTGCCTGTCTTGATGCAGGAACCATTCTGGTGGTGACAGTGTAGCGATAGGTAGATAATCTACCTCCCCACCCCCCACCCCTCTTCATGCCCCTTTCTCCATGTCCCTAATAAGCCTTATGGTTTCTGCGGACGTTAAGCACCATGTTTACTTACTTATTTACTTATCAAAATGCACACACACACACACACACACACACACACACACACACACACACACACACACACACACACACACACACACAAAATCACACAATTATCACAGGCTTACTGGTACTCTAGACTACTATCAGTTATACAGAAATGATATTCCTGGTGTGGCAGCACTAAGTTTCAGTACTAGAAACCAGCAACACTTTAACAAAAGCTGTGACTGCTAGGATGGGTACATGAAACAAAACTAAACAGCACAAGTGTCACAAATCGACAAAAACACAACAACCCCAAAACCCCGACTGTCAGTTATAGCTAGACAGATATACAACACTGTCAACTATAGCCTAACAGATATACAACACTGTAACAAATGCTGCTGCCTGGGTAAACCAAACGATGTGAGGACAAACACACTGATTTGTATCTTCGCAAAATCTTGCTGCTCTTCTGGTAAGTAGTAGAATGTTATGGTTAGTTAGTATCATTTCACAATGATCAAATTCGGTCACAAGCGAATGCATTTTTCAAAACTCTTTTCAAATTCAAAGCCCTTTTTAAAGTCAAATCTACAAAAATCAATCTGTCGCCAACCATTCCATTATACAAGTGCAAAATAGCAAATACCCATGCCATAAGGCAGCAAGCTGCACATACCACCTACCAACTATCATATCGTAGATGTTCAACAGGGGCCTATGTCTTAACGAATACTGGAGAATTTTCTGGGGAAAAAAAAAGTCAGGAGAATGGGCCATCAGCAGAAAAAGGCGAGGGCCGAAATAGCAACAGGTAAAGGCCGAAAAATAAGAGATGGGACAGGAAAGGGGAATCAAATGACAGCCCTGAGATTCCAGACAGGGGGAGGGGGAGACATCAGACATCCCCGGCCTCCCTTCAGGGGATGTTATCATGGCACAAAGTTTAACGATATTAAAAACAAAGGCATCAACAGGATAGAAGAAGAAAAAAATTACACGACAAAAAAAGTTGACACGAACTATTCACGTTGAACACAATAACAACTGATCATGTGATGAGATTAAAAACATATTTTGATACTTTGACACCCAGCTGAACCCTTTCCCCAGCAGGGAATTTGTAATGCCAGTTTTAGTTCCTCCCAAGAATGGTCTCAAAAAACAAAACAAAAACAAAAAAAGTTAGCAAACCAGAAGCATGCATATTATTATTAAGACATTTGTTTTGCATGGGGATACACAAAACTATTGAAACGATATCATGATGTCACATACGTAAATGGAAAAAGCTCTGTCAAGGAGGAAAAAAAGGGGTAAAAATGAAACACACAGACACACAAAAAATAGGACCAACACTGTGCATATAAAAAGTCTGACATCAACAATCCATGCCAACACCGCAAAAAAAAAAAAAATGACTGATCATTACGGCACAATAGATTTGCAGATTTTAACAAATCTAAAATTGCTCTTTCACAATGCAATGTGAAACTGCAGCATAAATGTGACTCTCAAATTCAAAACAAGCAACAACAAAAAGAAAAGAAAAAAGAAAGTCAGAAACAACAACAACAAAAACATTCTGTTTTCACAAAGGCTTCATGTTGCAATGTGCAAAACCCAACTCAAACCAAAATGAGACTTTACAAGGAAACCACCACCAATTAAAAATATCCTGTTCAAAATATGTTGTCAAAAATCCACACGCACCGAAAACAAAGAGCCCCCAAAACTGGTTTATTTGTTACTATGGGGAAACCAGTTTATTTGTTACTGTGGTATGCTTAGAACTGATTCACGCTGAAGAATACTATCCTCTTCTTCTGCATTCCTTAAAAAATAAAATTATGGAGGCAGCACACCTGTCTTTTGGGAAGACAAACTCTGTACGTAACTATTTTTAATGTGCTGCCACTTGGCCATGTGCATAGTTCAGGAGCTGTGTGAGAGTCGAGGTGGCCGTCCTGGGCTGTCCGTCCTAATGAGCCTTCTGATTTCCATGGACGTAAAGAATTATTGAACCGTGCTTCGGCATTGGTCACAACTTGTCCCTAATAATGCCCGCTGACATCTGAGGACACTAAGCATCACTTCTTCATCATCATCATCTGCCACTCGGATTCGTCCCTAATAAGCCTTATGGTTTCTGTGGATGTTAAGCACCATGTTTACTTACTTACTGCCACTTGGGCGGTTGAATTTTGTCTTTGAGGACTGACCTAGCGTGTACTGTAGTTTTGTGTCTCCAGACAATGGCATGGCTGCTACCAAGGCTTGGGATTTTTAACGTGCACACAGACATAAAAAATATGTGCAACCGCACACAGGGGCTGTAACAAACACTGTGAATCTGCACTGCAAGTTGAATCCAGGAAGAAAAATCACTTGCTGCACCGGGATGGGTAGTCATCAAATCATCAACTATACGTCAGCAGCGTGCCAGACCCAACGTCCAAACAGCCGAGCTACATCCCCCAGCCCAAGGATGTGCAACATCTGAGAATCCTAAATTGAGTTTTGACTGAGTTAAGGCCCTTCTTAATGTAGATTAATTGACTTGCCCATGCGCTGCTTTTGGTCACTTTGGTTCTTAATATGAAAACAGCAGGCTGTCGATGTCCCAATCTTTGCCAAGCGATTTGCCGTGAAGCTCATCCCTTCCTTTGTTTAAATTCTTGCACCTGTGATCAGGTGGGTCCCACAGCACCTGCTGAAGCTCTAGCTGGAAAGTAAACACTTCAATCCTTTTATCCTCAGTAGTGGCAAGTTTCTTTTCGCATTGTTCGCAGGTTGAGGAGCCTCGCAGTGAGCAACAGGGGGTGACCTTGTCATGGCTGACTAGTCAATCTGAGGGCAGCTTCAGATGCAGTGCCAGACCTGACCTACCAACCAGTGGTCAGCTTTGGACACAGTGCCAGACCTGACCTACCAGCAGTGGTCAGCTTTGGACACAGTGCCAAACCTGACCTACCAACCAGTGGTCAGCTCTGGATGCAGTGCCAAACCTGACCTACCGACCAGTGGTCAGCAAAGCCTGACCTACCAACCAATGGTCAGCTTTGGACGCAGTGCCAAACCTGACCTACCAACCAGTGGTAAGCAAAACCTGACCTACTGACCAATGGTCAGCTTTGGACGCAGTGCCAAACCTGACCTACCAACCAGTGGTCAGCAAAACCTGACCTACCAACCAAGGGTCAGCTTTGGACGCAGTGCCAAACCTGACCTACCAACCAGTGGTAAGCAAAACCTGACCTACTGACCAATGGTCAGCTTTGGACGCAGTGCCAAACCTGACCTAAAAACCAGTGGTCAGCTTTGGACACAGCGCCAAACCCGACTCACCTGACTAACCAATCAGCAGTCAGCTTCAGACATAGTGCCAAACCTGACTAACCAATCAAGAGTCAGCTTTGGACACACTGCTGATGTAGCTGAAGACTTCGTTCACCATGACTTGCTAAGTACAGGGAAAAAAGAAAAGAAAAGAAAAAAGACCTTTGTAAAATCTTAACAATGTGGTGAAAGGTACTTTGTGAAGTGACTTCAACGTACATTAAGAAAGGCCTTATGTCCTGCCCCCTACCCTCTCCTTCCCCCGTACAAACAAATGAAGAGTTAACAGGCAGGTCTGTGAAGCAAAATTCTTTACAAGGGCAGATGATGTGACAAGGCATGTGGGTGGAGGTGTCTGTTAACATAAAATTATACATCAGAAACAGGTCAGGTCCATGCATGAAAGAAGCAAAAAGCAACGTCACGCACTTAAAAATGCAAACAGCAAAAAACAAAGGAAAACAGACCACAATCTGTCAGCATGTTTGGGTGACCTAAAAAACACTCTTGAAAGGCCACGATAGGCCTCCTGCGCTACAGAGAAAAGAAATCACTCATGATTAAATAACAATACTAGCTGCTTGCCCATTGTCCCTTTGGAAAATCTTAGCAACTACAGTACTTGTTACATGGTCAGTGTGTGTGTCAAATATTCTGGTTCCAGTGTTATCTTGAAAAAAAGAGAGAAAAAAAGTGAAGGGTCTTTTAATGCCTCATCATATCCCCAAAATGCGGATGGGAAAAAGTATTTATGTGCAAGCTGTATGTACATTGTGGTGGTGGGGGTGGGGGGGTGGGGGTGGGGGGTGAATAAACAAAATGCTCATGCTAAAAAAAAAAAGTATCACTTTGAAACTGCACCAACGAAATGCTACATCTTACCAATAATAGGTACAGACTTTCCACCTTCAAATAATGGCACAAGTCTCTCACAGCAAGCGTACAGTTCATGCAATGAGGTGTCTGAAACGAAAACAAACCGCCAACATTGTGAAAATGGGTGGCAAAGTGGAAATGCTGAGATTTATTTCTGTTGCTCAAAGCAGCACGCCTAGTCTCACTTTCTTTTGCCCAACAATATTTTTGAAATACTCAAACAGTACAGGCATATATGCATAATCACGACTGTAAGATTTTCAGGAGGCTGAATGGCAATTTCTTGGTGCAATATAAAATGTTTTAGCTCCAATTGTTTTGGCTCTAACCCCAGGAAATGTTCAAGTTTTCTTTTAATCATTAATGACAACGATGTCTACTTCTACAGTGCATCATTCATTAACATGTGATTCCATTAACATGAATGCTCAGTGCGCTGAATGGAGGTGGGGGGGGGGGGGGGGGGGGGGTAGAGAAAAAGTCATAACAATTAAAATAAAGAAAAAGAAAAAGACACATGGTGCAAATAATAATTAAAGTAAAGAAAAAGACACATGGTGCAAAATAATGCACTGCACAGTAACCCAGGCTGATTTTGGACGTTTTTTTTGTACATGCCACGCCTTGTCTCACCCACACAATACACGCACGTGAATCACTTGTCCTCACCAGTCACCAACTAAGGCAGTGTAAATTTCATCAAATAGCTTTAGGCACCTGTACCTGTATTTTTTTAATTTACTTTTTTAACTAAGTGATATATCACTGAGGTCCACTACTATACTTTAAAACCCAAATCTTTTTGAGAACATGGCCAAAACTGCTGAAGATAGAAACATACCGATTGAACTGAAAAATTGCTGTTCTGCCTTCCAGAAAAAAACATATTCTGTTACAGTGATGATTCAGTTCAATTCAACAACACTCTTTCATCCCACAAGGTGCAATCCAATCAGATGGGCCCATAAGTTATGTTTTAAATTTTTAAGTCAGACAGTTTTCAAGCATTCTGATTTATTTATTTTTAAAGTGAAATGACACATACTGTCCTTTCAATGTATGTGTAACCCATCACTGCTGGACTTCCTGATTGCATCCCATCACTCATGTCCTTAGTTTTGTCAGTCACTGGGAAAGAACCTGCTTTGCTCTTGTACACCCTAGCACACAAATAAGTGCTCCAAAGAACTGCTGTGACTGCTGCTCTAAATGGCTGGCTAAACCAAGAGTTCCCAGGATATGTGCAAGGTTTACTCACGGTAACTTTCAAATCTCTAAGAGCATGTGTGTGAGGGGTTTACAAACGGCAGTTTGTCTAAGCCTTCACAAGCTGCAGCAGGATAGGCCTATTGTTTACAGGTGGTAACTAAGACCTCTGAATCTGTAAGAGCGTAAATATGCGCACGGTTTTATGGGTAGTGACCCACGACTTCTAAATCTGTAGGGGCGCATGTGGGAGTTTTACATGTGGTAAACCTGCCTAAGACTTCGGAATCTGTTGTGCATGCGAGTTTCATAGTCATTTCATAAAATTTCATAAAATTCATTTAAGCACGACTTTTAACTCTTTCATCCCTGAAAACCGCTACAGCGGTTGAGAGAATCTTTCCCTTCATTCCTGAGAACCTCTAGAGCGGGGCAGGCATAAACACTCCCTTCCTTCCGGCTGGCCGCTGCAGCGGTTCTGCCTTTGAAATCCGCGCCTATCTGTCACATGGTCAGCATGTCAGTTCCCCCTGGCCAGTGTAACGGGACCTGAGGAATGTTTTGATAAGCCGCACAATGCTTTGATTAGCCGTGCCTGGCCACTGCCAGATTGTGGGAAAGTGTCCAGTGCACAAAATTTGTCCATTTCTAGGGATGGGGTTAGGGTATTCTGTACATTTGGAAAGATGGCTGTGGATGAGTACAATGACAGTGACCGGTTCTCTGATGATGATGTTTATGACAATCTGGGCGAAAATGATTTTGATCTGTTTGAACTGACAGAAGAGGAGATAGCAGAGCTTGCAAATGCATTTAAAGATGATAGAGTGGTGACGAATTGGATGATGAAAACCTGCCATTGTTTTTTACTCAGCCACGTTTTGAGTGGACAGGTGGGGGACATGCTGTGACACGAGACTTACCTCTGATGTCCAATGAAGATGTGTACAGAGACATAGTAAATATAGTTGTACAGAGTTACGGTGGAAACATTATGTATATATATGATAGAAACGGCGTATGGATTACACTAAAATGAAACAATCATACTGTGAACTCATACTTCCTACTCTTGTGCAAACCGTCACCTTTTCATCACCATTTCAAGGACGCAGACAATGTGACAAACTGAATTTCTGGAGACAGTTTCTATGTGGATGTTATCTGGGACATCAGACTGTAAGTAGGGAGCATGTTCCATTTCTCTTGGCATGTTCTGTGGGCCTGCAAATGTTGGTTTCGTCTGTTTGTCTTAAAAAGGGTATGTGTCACCTTTATTTGCACCTGTGTGTCACCCTCCTGGTGACAGTGACTCTGAAAGTGTGACCATTGTCTTCTGACTTCATTTACCTACACAGCGATATATAGGTTGCCATGGTTTTACTAAGAGCTTGCAGACACAGATGACTCAAACCCACATACCCTCTTTCACAGATTTTTTCCTTATGAAAACCCAGGAATGAAAGGACTGTTGTGCATATAGGAACATAGGAATAAGGGGAAGTAATGCCAAATACGAAACAGGGATGAAAGAGTTAAGTGATCTGTAAATGTGTGTGAAGGTTACAAATGGTAACTTACCAAACACTTTACAACCTGCATGACTGTATGCGAGGTTTACAAGTGCTTGAGCTTCACAGGTGGTAACCTAACTGACAAATTCCAAATTTGTAACAGTTCACAGGGGGTCACTTACCCAAGAATTGTGACCCCCCCCCCCCCCAGTCAATGTATATTGCCAGTCTACTGATGGTAGGTTACCCAAGTCTCTAAGTTGAATATGTCATGGAAAAAGCAGAAGATGTGAAATGAAACACATATCCTAATCCCTTTAACCCTTTCCCTGCCATTTGGAAGACATCACATGGTAAATCCCTCCCACTTTGCCTAAACAATGCCATATGATGTCATGCTTGAAGTCCGACTCTTCTTGCACGCCGACATGTAGAAAAGTTCAAACTTAAAAACTGAAGTGACCGAGCAGATAAGACTGGCGGGCAAAGCAACCCTCACAAGTGGCTTGTTTCTGGGAAGATCTCGAGTGTTGAGAAGCTTCAAACACAACCTGCAGGCACAAGGCCAAGGACATCACACCACTGATTGCCTGGAGGAGAGAGGCATTGAAAGAGGAAGCGCTAGATGACCTTTTTTGAAAGGCTGAGAGAAGGCCATTGTCAAACGGACACTGGAACTGTTTGAAAGGCAACGATGGGGAAACTTCTGTGAGACGGGGTGGAGTGCATATGGGCTTTTCTGAGCACATAAATACCATCTTGAACTGAACTGTAGCAAAGAACTCAAAATGGGCGTTTGGTGGGAGGGTGACCTCTCATCAAGACCAAAGAAGCTGCAGTAACACTTGCAATATCTGGCAGGGAAGGGATTAACATAAAATAAAGTTCTGTGTGAGACCATGACCCTGCCTAAGAGGCCCAGCTGGTGAAGCAACAATCTCCAGACCTGTTTAGAGTCAAATGCAGACAAGAGTACACTTCAAGAAAATTGTCGTATTTTAAGATTTTTTAAAAGTTTTTAAAGTTTTTAGCCGCAGACCAGGGGCAATACTTTTTACTGATGTTGTTTTTGCTGCCATGGGCTACTGAAAAGTCCCAGCGCCAATACTGGTAGCATGTAGACGATTTGGAAACCGAAAACTCCGCTGTGCTGGGCTCAGATTTGTATCTCGACAGGAACACTTCTTCCCTCACAGCTTTGGCACTTTTTCCATCAGTTCTTCTCTGTTTTATTTTGTTTTCAGTGAAAATAATCGGAGAATAATTTCACCGTGGCTTCAGAAAAATGGTAAACGCTCGTACTTTGCAGCAGAAATACAAGCCTCACCTTGAATTGCCCGAGAATTCAGTGCCGGGACTATACAAAGCCCAATACACAAACTGAACCTATGGCAGTGAAAGGCTGCGGGACTTACACAACCCAGAAATTGAAAACCCAGAAACTGGCATGTTTCAGACTGGAAAACAGACGAAGCGCAAAATATGTCTAGAAATATTTATTATTGCATTTTTTAACGATTTTTGTATGCTGAAAATTTTGGCGCACAAAACGTGCCCAAATCGTATCAGTAAACAGGTCTGAATCTACCATGGAAAAAAACTAGCACTGGCCAGTGTATTTCAGGCTCTGCAGCACAGGTTAACCAGCTGGGCCTTTAAAGGCACTGACAGAGGTCTGTGACAAACATTGTATACTGACCGACATAAATACGGTGAGCAGGCCAAGAAAGCTGGATTGAATTTGTTTGATTCATGGCGAGGTTCAATCATTCTGGGACTGAATTTGTGGACAAAACATGCTGTTAAACGCTATGCTGGGTGGATCAGGGCATGTATCCGATTACACCCAGAAGTGAAAGTCTGCAGTGAAGTCAATATCGCTGTGTGGCTGCCATTGGCATTAATACAGGCCTGGCAGCTTCTTCCTACTGAGTACACAAGATGAGCAAAGAAAGTCTGAGGAATGTTTTGCCACTTTTGGACAAGCACCTGCTTTAGCTCACCTGATATTGCAGCTGCTCTGGGATAGTGCTGAATTCTGTGCTTCATCTCATCCCTCACATACGTGTATGTTCAACGGGCACCATGTCCAGTGAATTTGCTGGCCATGGTGAGGTGTCAATCTGGGCTTCCTGAAGCTGTTAGCAACTTTAGGACTGGCCTTGTCCTGTTGGAGTTAAGGATGGGTGCTGTCCTGTTGGAGCTAAGGACGGGTGCTGTCCTGTTGGAGCTAAGGATGGGTGTCGTCTGTTGGAGCTAAGGATAGGTGCTGTCCTGTTGGAGCTACATATGGGCCCTGTCCTGCTGGAGCTAAGGATGGGTGTCGTCTGTTGGAGCTAAGGATGGGCCCTGTCCTGCTGGAGCTGAGGACAGGCCATGTCCTGTTGGAGCTAAGGATGGGTGCTGTCCTTACACTCCTTGTCCTGGTGGAGCTAAGGACAGGCCTCCGGCTTTCCTTTCTCGTCTCATGTGCTCAGTGAAAAGAAAGGCACCAGGTTGGTGCTGATGCAAGTCGTGGCCACACACAAAATTGACTTTGCAAACTTTCGCTCTCAGGTGTAATTGCATGGATGGCCTGATCTGCCCAGCCTAATGTTTGATTTTTGTTTCATTAATGAAATCAGTCAAAGAATAACTGAACTTTGTCATGAAACAAACTGTTTCCAATTTGTTTGAATGAAAGTCAGCAGAGCTTTCTTTGCCTGGTCACTTATTTGTGTCTTTCAGCATAAAACACAAGCAGGAATCTTGTGTGTTTTTTTACAGCCTTTCTTCCCCAGCACAGTCAGCCAAGGAAATCGCATTTGCATTCATATCTCGATTAAATGACTTTGTTTGTTTGGCCCAAGAGCCGGTGAAAAAAAGATCACTCCTGCTGTACCACAATCAACAGTTTTACCACACGTTTTGATTCATCACATCATCCTTGTCACCAGTTCTGTTGCATGCACGAGACCAACCACGGCCAGGTTAGTTGAGAGCGTTGGTCATCTGGAGTTTTTGGGTGTGCTGGATACGCTCCGATCACTGTGATACGACTTGGACTTTGAGCGAGAGTGGGAATGGTCACGTTTCTTTGGTGTATCTCGAGAAGAGCTGCCATTGGGAGTCAGGGATCGAGATCGAGTCACTCTGCGCCTGAAAAAAAATGCAGCATAGGACTTTATGTATACGTAGAAATAAAGAGCACCTTACCATCCAGCATACATGTATGCGCCTTTGCTCTATTTAATACTGCTGGTTACCTCCTTGACTTTCTTCAGAAACTTGCTGTTTTGGCCAAAAGAGAGAACAGGTAAACTGGCACAAAGGAAGAGCAAAAAGAACCCTATTTCTATCCAACACCACAATTAAAAAAAAAAAAATATATACATATTTTGCTCAAAACCATTTATGTGCAAACACATACATTTTATCTACTGTGTTTCCATGCTATGATGTCAGAACATGAATCGTAACACAACAGTGCTTGAATAAAACAAGTTAGAATTTTTTTTACTTTAAATGTTGTGAAATATCACCAGAAGAGAAAAGAAACTGATAGACCAGCTATGAGCTATTTGTGCTGAAACCTTGTACTCTTATGACCAACTGCTTTGCTGAAGGAGAGAAACAGCGGCCCTTTAGAATCAAGCATCTGGTGTTAGTGTAGCCAAAGCTGAGACGCTAAACAAAATACAGTCAACCAATAAGGTAGTAACTATTGCAAGAAAGAAAAAAAAGCACCAAAAAAGCCAACACTCCCTAAACCCATCTTTTTTACTAAACAATCTGAAGAAGACTTTACCTTTTGCTGCTGCTCTCTGATTCAGAATCAGGGTCAGAGTCTTCACTTTCATCGCTGGATGAAGAAGATGAGGATGAGGAAGATGATGCAGAACTGGAACTGTCAGAGTTGAAGCCAGTAGGCTTTTGGAGATCCACACTCTCTGCCAAAGCTGCAACATCTGGTCGCAACTTCTAGAAGCGACAAAGTAAAAAAAGAAAAAAGAAATTATGGGTTGTGACAGAGACAAATAAACTAAAGAGAAGTGGTGAAATTTTTTTGGTGTTTCTTACACTCCTTGACTTGAACTCTGAAGACAGAAATATAATTTTTTTAAAGCCAAATTCCTGGCAGCAGGTAAAGCATGAAAAGCTGTTTTGACTACACCAGGCTTTAATAAGCAAGAACCATCGACACATCTGGGTTCTTGGCTCTGGGGACCTTAACACTTTTTGTGCCAAGTAATTTCGACTGAGTTCCTTCCCCTAACACAAGTAATTCTGGGGCAAAGAGGAACATTTAGGTGGGGCAGAAAAACAAACAAACAAAAAACATGCCAAAAAGCAAACAAACAAAAAACCCCAGACATTTTGACATCACTCTCTGATACAGTTTCATTCTCCTCCTCCCCAATTTATTCAGAAACAAGCACCCAGCCATCATCAGTCTCAGCTTTATGCTCACCGTCATCCTCCGTTAAAAAGCCTATCCAGAGCTTCAGAAGACTAATATTTATTTGACTAAGCATCCTATTTTGGCTGACTGGAACATCAACATGATGCATAAGAAGTGTTAAGTGTTGTCTCCCTTCATTGGAAGGAAGTTCATTTTAAAACCTGTTTCAGTTTGGCTGTGCTTTCCAAGACAACAAAAGTACAGTTTGTGGAACAAAGGGTTTACTTTGCAGGGCAGCGGGAGCACAAAAGCGATGAATGAGGGACTCATTCTCCAGTACGGGATGTGTTCATTTCTTTATCTATGGAATCCCACCATGGACCCCCCCCCCACCCCTGACCCAGCACCCCCCCCCCCCCCCAAAAAAAAAAAAACCCTGCACAGAAAACAGAATAACTAAGCAAAAACCCACCCTCAAGGTCTTGATCCACTTGCGGGACAGCTTGGGTCGGCCGCGCACTGTCTTGTGCCAGACGATGGGAAAGTTGGTGACGCTGCAGAAATTCTGTGTGACGGCAACAGTGTCGTCCAGGTTCACCACCACGTGCCACCAGCCACCCGGCACAAACACAGTCTCTCCCGGTTTCTGTAGAATCTCCAGCTGAGGAGCAACGCAAAACAAACACATCATGTCTTTCTGGCCCTGAAGAACCTGTGACAGTCTCTCTCTCTCTCTCTCTTTCCCACCAACCTGACACCACCAACCCCTTCTCTCTCTCACCCATAAACTTTACTTGCCTGTTGTTAATGTGGAGTATTTGTATGTAAAAGATTCAGTTGACTTTGACGACGTTGCAGCATCAAAAGCGGCGCCGGCTGCCGGAGGACTATGAGGTGCCCAGCTATTTCTGGGATGACCTTTTTAAATACGCTGGTGAAGCTAAGAGGCCATATTACAGTGAGTCATATTTCCTTGGTCTGACCAAAATATTTTCACTCAGTCAAGAATGCGAGTCTTTGCGGTGAGCAACATTACTGTTACACCATCAGATGGAGTACACGTGCATGTGCCTGTGCACGCACACAGAGTCCTGTGTTGTCCAAATAATATGCCCAGTGAGCTTCTGCTCCAAGACTGCTCACTCCATGACACGTCAAACAAGTGCAGCCTGGCCAAATAAGACAGCTCTAAGGGACAAGCTGCACTCTGCAACCTTACAGCCTTGGTGCATACTGGCAGTATTTGTGGGGTCTCCATCTGATAAGTGAACAAAGAAGAAGTCCTCAAATGTGAATCTATTTACTGGTATCAACCCTCTTCCTTGCTGACAAACTCCCAATGCCCCTCCCCCCCGCCATCTCCCAATTTTGACACAGGGAAACCCGCTTCACTATCTTACATTATTTGTCAGTTCTTTTAAACCTTCCATGAAACCCTTGCTTTTCAAAAACGTTTTCTTCAGTCCCTTTGCCCTGATACACGACTTTGTGTGTGTGTGTGTGTGTGTGTGTGTGTGTGTGTGTGTGTGTGTGTGTGTGTGCGTGTGTGTGGGTGCGTGCATGCATGTTGTCTGCGTTGAATCTTGAAAACATGTCCATATAAAGAAAGTGCAAGCGCTTAGAGCCTGTGGGTGTTAGGCGCTCTATGTACCCGCTCTATTGCTATGGTCTGGAGGTGCAAACGGCAGTGAAGAAGAGCCCGCCTGGGGCATGGTACGCAGCAAATTACCGGTAGCAGCTCGCTGCCTCAATTCATTTTGCTGTCTACAGACAACCTTGCAGAGTGGAGCTACCTGAACGATGGCGGACACTGCCATGAAAAAGTTTGCGTGAGGAAAAGTGCAGCACAGTCCTCCCAAGCCACGCGACAAGAAATGGAGAGTTCAGCCAAAGCATGTGTGGATATAATACACGTGTTTCATGTCACCCAGTTTGTACTCCTGTGAACTACATGCATGTAAACCAGTTTGCTTTCATGTGAATGAAATCGATGTAAACCAGTCTGCCTTCCTGTGTAATCTAGGGCAGGCATAAACCAGTTTGCCTTCCTGTGTAAACCAGGGCACACATAAACCAGTTTGCCTTCCTGTGTAAACCAGGGCATGTGTAAATCAGTTCGCCTTCCTGTATAAACCAAGGCATGTATAAACCAGTTTGCCTTCCTGTGTAAACCAGGGCATGTGTAAACCAGTTTGCCTTCCTGTGTAAACCAGGGCATGCACACACGGTGTTGCCCACTCTGCCTGTAAACCAAGGTCAGCATACTGCCCTGCTTGCCATCAGTAAACCAAGGCGTGGTTACGTATCTCAAGCAAACTGCTGTTTAACCAAAGCATGCATGCATGTCTCCCTGGTTGGCTTCCCTGTTGAGTAACACTAATACTGACTGGTTTGCAGTCCTGTGGCCATGACGGAAGCTGGGTGAGGGGGTAGATGTGCCTGAACCAGGTGATGGCCTCGTCTTTCTGCTTGCCCCCGATCTCCGCCTTCACCTTGATCAGCTCGCGGGGTGTGTTGGTAGGGAGCAGGCACCACCTGGTATGTAGAAAAACAGATGTTAAAAAACACACAAGAACCCCCCCCACCCACCCAAAACAACAACAACAAAAACTATTTTAAAAAAACTAAACACACACGCAAGAGAATGAAGGTTAGAAAGGACAGAAAATACTGACATTCATGTTTTTTTGCTTTCTCTTCCTAGCACAGAACTCAGACACAACACAGAAATGTGCACATTTTGAGCACATATGCCTTTATGGGTCTTGTTTTTTTTAACAGGCAATGAATAAATGAATGAAACTGTGACAGAAAACAATGCCAACCCAGGTGGGTGGGTGGGGAGGGGGGACGGGGGGGGGTGGGGGGGTGGGGGGGGGGGAGGGAAGGAGGAAGGGGAGGTAGGGGTAGCAGAGCAGAAGAACTAAGCTGATAGTGATGCATTTTAGGCTTACCAGTCTGTTTTCCAGTCCTAAACACCAAGAGCAGAGATGCACACAATTCTGGGGGACAAGGTAAAGCACAGCCATGCTAGAACTAAAATACCATGCCGACTTCATGGTTTTAAGGGCAGGGCTGAGAGATGGCCAAAGCAACAACTAAAAGGGATTTTAACTAGCAACCTCCTCCCCTCTCCGGAGAACGTAAGGTTAAAAATATGCAATCTTGTAAATTTTAAGTTTCAAATAATTAGCTTTTTTAACCAAACACTGATACGGCCAGAAAGAGGAGAGAAAAAAAGAAGAAAAAAGAAAGAAGATTTCCCTCTGCGTAAAAGCATTTGCTATACATGCAGAAGATAAATCTCATGGTCAGACATGCAGAAATCAGCCAAGCTGCAGAATAGTTTCCACCTTTTCTGAGGCCGAGAGATTCTTAATGACACAGGACTGCCATTATGTAAAGCTGATGTCAATATGTAATGTTAATAGTATTATGTAATGCTGATGTCACTGTGTAATGTTGACATAATTATGTAATGCTGATGTCATGACATAATGCTGATGTTACACGAACAAACTGCATACCGTTTGTGCCCTTTGACAACAGCATTCCAAGCGCTTGTGCCCAGGGGGTCGATGTGAATACCAGTGCCGGATCGTGCTGGCCCCATTACGAACCACCTGAAGAGTAAAACACACACACAGAGTTATTAACGATGTACACACTATCACTTTGAAATGAACTGACCTTTGATTTTGCATTGAAAAAAATATTCTTAGGTATTTAAATGTGTTTCTAAATGCATCACGCAACATAAAGCAATCAACCATAGCCATTTGCATCATCAGTCAATTGCTCCTCTGGCATACCTTTTGCTGAAACTAAAAATGGTATGCAAGTGTAACTGTCAATATCATTTGTTAAATATCTAACAATCTCACAAAATGAGAAGTGAAAAAAATCATCTTAGCTCCAAAGCACTGTAAGAAAAATACGACTTTTCGTTTTCCTTTTCAGGCCTGCTGTGGTCTTGGCGCCCTACCAGTGGTATAGCTAGACACATCTGATGTATATTGTGTAGGGTCTTGGTACACCTGTGGTCTTGGAGCCCTGCCAGTGGTATCATTTTTGTGCCATAGCCACACACATCTGACGTATATTGTGTATGGTCTTGGTACATGTGTCGTCTTGGAGCCCTGCCAGTGGTATATTTTGCTATAGCCAGACACATTTGACGTATACTGTGTATGGTCTTGGTACACGTGTGGTCTTGAAGCCCTGCCAGTGGGATCATTTTTTGCCATAGCCAGGCACATCTGATGTATATTATGTATGGTCTTGGTACACATACTTCTTGGAGCCCTGCCAGTGGTATATTTTGCCATAGCCAGACACATTTGACGTATACTGTGTATGGTCTTGGTACACATACTGTCTTGGAGCCCTGGCAGTGGTATATTTTGCCATAGCCAGACACATTTGACGTATACTGTGTATGGTCTTGGTACACATACTGTCTTGGAGCCCTGCCAGTGGTATATTTTGCCATAGCCAGACACATTTGACGTATACTGTGTATGGTCTTGGGACACGTGTCGTCTTGGAGCCCTGCCAGTGGTATATTTTGCCATAGCCAGACACATTTGACGTATACTGTGTATGGTCTTGGGACACGTGTCGTCTTGGAGCCCTGCCAGTGGTATATTTTGCCATAGCCAGACACATTTGACGTATACTGTGTATGGTCTTGGGACACGTGTCGTCTTGGAGCCCTGCCAGTGGTACCATTTTTGCCAAAGCCAAACACATCTGACATATATACATACATCCTTTTAAAAATAAACAACTTGTGTCTGTTAGCATCACCAGTTAAAGGGATTCCACGTGTGCATTTGATTTCAGCCCTTTCCCTGCCAAAGAATTTGTGCTACTCTTTCAATTCCTTCCAAACAGTTTCACAATCACAGACATGTTACACCCAACTCTAAACCCTTTACATTCTAGAACTTGGCCTCTCTGGAGCATCTGGAGCATGCGTGATCAGCCAGAATTGGGAGCAGGGTGTCCTGTAGATGACGTCTTTCTGGCAGATGGAGCTAGACGTTTCGCAATGCTGTCATAAAGGCTGGGAAAGGCTGTGCAATCCTAGCTTAGAGCTCTTTAAGCTTCCCATGTTGCTGAGGAGGAGAGTAAAGAGACCGCCACTGCTCTGATCTAGGTATGCAGACCAAGCTAACTTGAACTTACCAGTGGGGGGGCAAGTACTAGCACTCAGTTTAAGTGAGCTGATTTAAATGATGTCCGAGAAAATAACGTCTGTTCAGTTTTTGGTTGTTTGTGTGTGTGTGTCCATGTGTGAGTGAGTGAGTGAGTGAGTGTGTGTGTGTGTGTGTGTGTGTGTGTGTGTGTGTGTGTGTGTGTGTGTGTGTGTGTGTGTGTGTGTGTGTGTGTGACTGTGTGTGACTGTGTGTGTTGCTAGGTACTCCAACTAATGGTGTCACAGTAACCTTGCTCGCCGCAAAGACTCACAATCTTGACTGAATGAAAATGTTTCAGTCAGACCAAAAAGAAATATCGGGACTCTCACCTGTAAGGTGGCCTCTTAGCTTCACCAGCGTATTTAAAAAGGTCATCCCGGAAATAGCTGGGCACCTCATAGTCCTCCAGCAGCCGGCGCCGCTTTTGATGCTGCAACATCAAAGTCAACTGCATCTTTTACATACAAATACTCCAACATTAACAACAGGCACATAAAGTTTGTGGGCGAATGAGAGAAAGATAGAGAGACAGAAAGACAGTGGGTGAATGAGAGAGAGAGAGAGAGAGAGAGAAAGAGAGAGAGAGTGTGTGTGTGTGTGTGTGTGTGTGTGTGTGTGTGTGTGTGTGTGTGTGTGTGTGTGTATGTTGTGTTTGTGTGTGTGTGTGTGTGTGTGTGTGTGTGTGTGTGTGTGTGTGTGTGTGTGTGTGTGTGGCTGGTTATGTATCCAAATCTACCTATAACTGTAAACACACCACACACATACTCTCTCTCTCTCTCTCTCCAAAGCCCTTGGGCTTGGAGATCTAATGAGTACAAAATCACTTTTCATAATTGTTATTATTATATCAACACATTTCAGCGATAGGCTCTTTTCAGCGTGGGACATGCATTAAAACATAACCTGATTTAATATGACAGTAGCGATAACACTAACACTGTAACAGTGTCTACTGAACCAACCTCTCCATAACTGCTGTCAAAGATGTACAGTGGGCTGTCATCCGTATTGTGCTTCATGTACGCCACAAAATACTTCATCTTCATCTTGACAGAGTACCCTTCGTCATCCTCTCCACACTTGAAGCGCTGATTGCGATACTTCTTGCCCAGACGCTGAAAGGAAGGAAAAAATAATGAAGAATGAGAGCACTCACTCTCAAAAGCTAAGCACTTGGATACAAAATTTACTTGCATGCCAGGTGAGAGTTACCATAGGTGACAGGTCGTTGTCGCAGTGCTTGTGTGATGTCTTTCGAGCGCTAACTAAGTCCTGTTGCTTGTTGATTCAGTCGAGTGTGCTCACAGTGATTACATGACCAGTTTTGCTAATTACGTCCCGTTTGTTGATTCAGTCGAGTGTGCTCACAGTGATTACATGACCAGTTTCCATCAACCACTTTTGCCACCTTATCGATATTGTCATGCTGGTTTGAAAAATGTCTAGCGCGGTCACAGGTTTTCAAAGCAATCACGACATTCAAAACTTACCTCCAAGGTCCACTTGTAGTTGGCAGGCCAGTCATTCTGGGCATTGGTCAAGACCACAGGTGTGTAGGTGCTCTCATAGCGAGTGATGAATTCGTCTGTGCTCAGTTTTGTGGCATCGATTCGCTCAACATTGTCTTTCACTGTGGAGAAGGACAGGTCAAAGGTCTCTGCGTAGTTGTAAGTGTGCCACCCATGCTTCTCTGATGACAGCTCTGTTGGGGACAAGAATGCTTGAAAATCAGCAATGAACGAGGCCAAGCTAGATTTCTCACTGGCAAATCACGGGTTTTAAATTTAATTTTTAATTTTAGTTTTACCTACTAACTCTAATAGTAATACTGAGTACTGACAGTAATATTCTAATAATATACTACTTTGGTACTATAGTTAATAGTATTAGAATTATATACAACTACTATGTAAAGAGAGTACTGACAGTAATAATCTAATATTCTAATAATATACTACTTTGGTACTATAGTTAATTAATAATAGTAGTAGAATTATATACAACTACTATGTAAAGAGAGTACTGACAGTAATATTCTAATAATATACTACTTTGGTACTATAGTTAATAGTAGTAGAATTATATACAACTACTATGTAAAGAGAGTACTGACAGTAATATTCTAATAATATACTACTTTGGTACTATAGTTAATAGTAGTAGAATTATATATTACTATGTAAAGAAACTTATAAACTGCAGAAACTTATAAACAAACCCTATAATATACATATAATATATAAAATATAATAAAACCCAATAGGTAAATTACAACTTCATCTTTTTGATAAAAAAAAAGGCCTCCAAAGTGTCCTATGACCTATACTGCATTAGTGAGTTTAGTCTATTACTATTAATGTATACCAACATGGCCATATTAAACAGATTACACTGGGATTCATATTGCTGTGTGGGTAGAAACTAGAAAGCAAAAGGGCAGCAATGTAAAATTTGTGTGTGTGTGTGTGTGTGTGTGTGTGTGTGTGTGTGTGTGTGTGTGTGTGTGTGTGTGTGTGTGTGTGTATGTGTGTGTGTGTGTGTGCGTGTGCCGACACCAGGTAAATCACTAAATCAATGAGCTCTACTTCACAGTATTATTATCACTATGGACAGCAATGCAATGTACAGCCATCATGTCTAACCCAAAAGCACACATATTTACATGTGTGCACTATGCAGTCAACCAGGGATTAAAAAAAAAAAAAAATGTGCAAATGTGTCCAAAACAACAAACGCATAAGGCCTATCAATCACTTTTGCACCCTGAATAGTACGGAAATTTAGCAGAATGTGATTGTGAAGCACACAAAAATGTGAAACTCATTATAAATTATAAATTTATTAGAATAAATCTGACTCTGAATCTGACTGAAATTTATTATAAATTAAAAATTTATTTGAATAAATCTGACTCTGAATCTGACTGGTCCACAACTGTGTGAAATATACATAAACATGCATAGAAATAAACCAACTTTCAATTGTTCATAATTTTACATATATATATAATCATAATAATGACCACTTCTTGAGGCCTCATCTCCAGAAGAGCCCTAAGGCTAAGTGCAGACCCATTACGCTCTAGTTGCATGTGACTTTGTCTAAGTGAGTGACTGTAGCTTTGCACAGTGTGCTGTGAGTGTGAAGATCCACTGATTACACACACATGTATACTCTGATACAGCAAATTCTGTGTACACCATACAACCATTCACCTGTTTACAGTGTCACTTTTTGCCGAGAGTCAAAGTCATATAAAATATATAAATTATAATACATAGGGTTCAAGTGAGCCAGTTTGGCCTCGCGGTAAGGCATTAGGCTGGTAAGCAGAAGGACCTCAGTTCGATACTGCTTCGGCTCTCCTTTCTCTTCAAAAAGGTTGTGTCTTGTGACTTTGTCCATCACTTCCTATTGAAACATTAAACTGGCCCTCATTGCTGCCCATCTTAATGTAGGAATCATTCTGGTGGTGGCAGTGAAGCGATAGGTATATATTATATAATCTCCCTCTTCCCTCACCTCCATACACCCTTTCCCACCTTTTCCCCATCCCTAATAAGCCTTATGGTTTCTGTGGACGTTAAGTACCATGTTTACTTACTTATTATAGGGTTCATGTATGTTTAGCTGTAACCTGCCATCTGCACTTTTGGCAGAATGACCAGGATTTTTATGTTTTACACATGTGCTACTGTGGTAACACAGGGGTGGAATGGATACCAAAATAAGAGTCAGCACAGAAAGTTGACCCTGGAGAAGAAAATTCTTCCACTGCTCCTGCCAGGATTCAAACCTGAGACTTTTTGATCACAAGTACGGGAGTCACGTGACTCTACCATTGAGCTATCCCCACTCCTGGCTAATGATTAATGCTGTCCCAGTGCTGACTGGCTCTCATGGATGGCTGCCTGGTTTTCATGAGCATATGCTGCCTGCCAAAAATGTGACACCGATTTGAAAAATGTCTAGCGCAATCACTACTCTCTCTAGCCATAGCCATTACTCATCAGGCAGCATACAATTTATAAACAAATGGGGGAAATGCCAAACAGCAAATAAGTAACATTTTACATCTAATAGTTTTAAAATTTAATATTCTATTCAGTCAGTTATACCGTTTGGTCATTTCATGAGCCCTGCTGAGTGGTTGATTGTTTAGAAACAACAACAACGTGTCCTTTCGAGTGGGCAGACTCGATTGCTGTTGTTTTCGGGGTCTTGACAACAGCAATCGAGTCTGCCCATTCAGAAGATCAAGTTTACACAATCAACCACTCAGCATGGCTCATCAAATGACCTAACGGTATAAATGACTGAACAGAAAATTATAAATATTAGAAGTAAAATGTTACTTATTTCCAGTCTTCTATGCGTGTGCTACGTGCGCACTTGCACGTTTCTTGCCATGTGCAAATTTGCTAAAACAATCGTGACAAAAACAAACCTGGCCGAGCTTTCGATTTCGCCTCTCTTATTCTTTTACGCACTCTGTGCTCCATAGAATTCAACAGCGATGGTGGTTATGTGAACCTGGACGATCACAAATGTAAAATTCTGCTCCCAAAATTGCCACAGAACACAGGTAGCTCACAGAAAATCGGAACAAACTGCTGCAAACAGGCACCTTAACGAACTTTCTTCGTGGAGAACTTCCCAGGGGAAATAACAAGACTACGGAATGTTTCGTACTTCGGGGTTTCGTACCCGGCAGAGAAGAGTGCGAAATCCACAGGTGAGGAAACAAATTCTGCATGACTGTTTTAAACATGAACACACGCTGCATTAACGCAATGAACTGAACTATTAACTGACATGTACACCTGCAGTCAAACACACACACACAAACCTAGCAGACAAAACAAGGGAGTGCACTTCGTTTTCCGGAAATGACCAAATCAGGCCAAAGGAGACTGACACTATTGATGGGTGCATCATTTCACCGAAAGTCTTCTCAGTCTGATATCACAAAACAAATCGATAGAAGTCAAAACTTGAAGGACCTAAATCATGCTATATTCACGCAGGAGACATAACGTAGATACGTCTGCGTGATGAATTCTTCGAAAAACTTGGAGCAGAGGCGTGAGTCTCCCGAAATGGATCATTTGGACGAGGCGTCTGCTACAGGTACTGGTCTGCCCACCACGAATTTTCTGATTTAAAAAATATTGCTTATGTACAGATTATTGTTCACTTACTTTCGGTAAATTTAAATTCATTGTACAATGTGCTTGTTGCAGGAAAGAGAAATGTGTGTGTGTGTGTGTGTGTGTGTGTGTGTGTGTGTGTGTGTGTGTGTGCGCGTGCGTGCGTGCGTGCGTGCGTGTGTGTGTGTGTGTGTGTGTGTGTGTGTGGTAATACAGTAACACAACAGATTCATTGGTGCGCCGCACAAGTGTGTGCAAACCCACACTCAGAGCATAATATATATGTGCCACGCACATTGAAAATTCCATGTGTACCTTTTAATAACTGAACTTGCAGGCCTTACCAGTAATAAAAATATGATTATATGAAGTTTCAAAACAACTGGTTACTAATACTATCATATAATAGTAATAATAATGATAATATTACTAATAATAAACAACTAAATAAAAGTAATAATAAAAAATGACTGTATATTTATAGTTACCAGTGGTTTAGAAACTCAGAGGTCACACACACACACACACACACACACACACACACACACACATCTTTTTTTTTTTAATGTAACATAATGGTAAAAACAATGATCGTGACTGCTTCTACAGTTCTAGAGGACAAGAGAAGAAGATGCAGTGGAATGTTTTCAATGTTTTTCACTGCACGTGCAGACTTTAAGTTTGTTGAATTTTACATTATTACATTACTTTCAGATTCCGTTTCCTGTGATGTCACAGATACACCAAATGAGATGATCAAGGATGGACCAACAGACACAGGGCGTCCTGACCAGCCTGAGAACAATTCCTCCCCACCTGATTCAGGACAAGGCACTGCCCATGTGCAGATGGAACAGTACAGCAATGCCATCTCACCAGGTCATCAGGCAGCCACTGAACTTCGAAAGGAACTACCTTATGCCAGCAGTGGAAATGACATCTTTGGATCAGGTGACTCTGACCTTGAACAGTTCTATCGAATGTCTGCTCAGAGGTTCCACGGCCCTGGAGTAGGCCATGAGGGGCAGTATGATGATTTGCCATTGTCTTTTGCATTTCCAACCAGCGAAGATGACAGCTCCAAGGTGTACAGCTGTAACATCTGCAACTTTAAGACAGCATTCAAAAACAGTCTGGTCAACCACCAGGCCGTGCATTCTGATGCCCGCCCCTGGATCTGCGACATCTGCGACTATGCTGCCAAAAGGAAACAGGACTTGAAGAAGCATTTGCAGACTATGCATGGCATGATTGTGGACTCCTTAGCCTTAAAGCCTGGAGTCAACCCTCCAGCATCTTCTACTTCATCGAGTGGCCTGGCAAGTCCAGTGGACGTCAAGCCAGTTATCGTGAACAACGTTGTGGTAACTGGCACCGACCACTGCAGTGGGCTGGCAGGCTTTGGGGGTCCTCTCGCTGTGAGCTCTGCTTCCCTCCTGGCTCAGCAGCAGGCAGCTTTGGGATTGGGGCAGCCGCTTCCGTCCTCTGCCAAAATGAGCCAGATTTCAAGATCACTGCCGATGCCAGTTGTTGGTCAGTTCATTGCGGACAAATTTCCCTTTAATCAGTTCTGTGGCGAAGGCGGGATGACGAGCAGGGGAATGCCCCGCTTTTCCACAGACACATTTGCGCACCATTTTCCATCCGGTTTCAGAGCGGAATCAGATTCTGACAGCACTGACCGGGTGGCTTCTGGTTCAGATGATTTTTCTTCGCAAAGACTTCATGAGCATGGAAATCGGGCCAGCGGACAGAGCATGGTTAAAAAGCTTCACCTTAGAAATCCGGGGCCGGATGATGATGGAGAAGATGGGCAGCTACCCTCTGTCAGGGAGATGTTATCCAAAAACAGAGAACAGCACCATTCTGTCTTGGATGAACCGGTTGCAAGGAGACGGCTGGAATCAGGAACCAGACATTCAGACATGGGTAGCAGTGAAGTGGAAACTAAGTCAAACACTCACAGTCACCCCTCGTCGGCAGCGACAACACTTTCCACTCAAGAAGAAGAAATGGAACTGATGCAGAGGAGAAAAAGAATTTCTTTTGAGTCCTCTGGTGACAGGATTTCAGGTTCCGACCCAAGTTCTGTGCCTGCTAAAGTGACGAGGTTCCAGTCCCCCCTTTCCGACTCAGACCGCTCCCCCCAGGTCAGCAGTCAGAGCGATCACAGTGGAAGCATTGAGCCAATCAGCAGCACCGTCTCGCATTCTTGCGCCCTGGAGACCAAAAAGTCTTTCCACTGTGTTCACTGTGATATTCTGTTCTTTGAGAATGCACTGTACCTCATGCACATGGGTCTCCATGACAACAATAATCCCTGGAAGTGCAGCATTTGTGGGAGAACGTTCTTTGAGAAGTACAGCTTCACTTCCCACTTTATCAACCAGCATTAACAGTACAGGTGGTGAACAGTCTTCTACCAGCCTTGATGATACAAATGGCGAATAATCTTCTGAGCCTGGATTGGCAGCCTTGCATTTCTTTTTGCCATTAGTGTTAATCATGTTGCAAGTTACCACTTCTGTGGATGAGAGAGAAGATGGTAAAATGAGTGTAATGTGTAAAATATGTTTATTTTCAAAAGGGTACATGTACTGGTCAGTAAGAGGACATTTAGGGTAAAGAGTATGAGGCTAAGACAGTAAGAGAATTTTTAGGATATATATATCTGTAACACTAACAGGATATTTGGGATTTAAGAGTATTTTGTTTTGTGAAGTTCGAAGCAACAAAATTGTTGTGTAGAGTTTGGTAATATTATATATATAAAAGTTAGTCCAGCTCATGAGAAGGATTATATTTATGAATTTATGCTAAAGTATCATATATTAGTTTTTAAACAGAAGTGATGCAAACAAGGAAAGATCCGAACATGAATTATCCAGGTCTCATGATGTGCATTCATGTGCATGATGGTAAGTTTCTATTTGTAGTGTGCAGATAAAATCCATGTACAGCATGCTTGTGGTGTGTAACTGTGAGTGAGCATGTGCACAAACCATTTCATTCCTAACTGGAGCTGGGATCTCCTTGTGTCCAGCCTCTTCCAGTTTTGCAGGTGGGAATTCAGTTGACCTGTTGGCACCCACCACCTGACAGATGCTTTTCAGTCATGTGAACAAAACAGCTTTGTAAGTACACCACTTTGGTGGATATTTAAATTGACTGTGTAAAGCTACTACAGTCCCTCTTTAAAAAAAAAAAAATTGTGAAGAGATGGAAGGACTGGATAGGGACAATTCGGAAGCTGGAGAGTTATATATCATCAATTGACACACTGTCAAATGAAACCCATACTCACCCTAGAGGGCCCATTGTAAAACTTGCCAGTGTCCCATGGGCCAATAGGGACCAGAATGGCCCACCTTGCATCGTTTACACCATTTCGGCGTTTGCCTTAGGTGGGTGGAGCTTTCCGGCTAAAATTGAGAGATCAATAGATCAGTACTTTGTGGGTTTGCTGTGCACCTGTCTAGTGAAAGCTGTCAGCATAATAATAATGAATATTTTAAGCACTTCATTCTGTGAATGAGCCCAAGCACCATAGGGTTGGAAGCTAATGGAAACTGCTGCCGACGGATGATACTTGGATCTGCAGTTGTATAAATCAACGTTACATTACAGTTGCTGCCTTTCTGTTCAGTTCAGTTCAAGATGGTATCTGTGTGCTTGGAGAAGCCCATATATAATGTACTCCACCTGGTCTCTCAGAGGTTTCCAGAACATTGCCTTCATCTGACCGTCACAGTCATTACAATGCCCTACTACTTACAGTAACTGAGAGAAGTCCATTTATCTTTCTGTAATGATGTTAATGAGAATTGAGAATTTGTTCAAAGTGCAGGTGAACTGAACTGTGCCGAAGGTGGGTGGGTGGGAGGGTGGGGGGAACCAGAGTACCCCCCCACCCGCCCACCACCACCAACAGGCAGGCTGAAGATCAGTGTTAGATAGTAGAGGTGATCACGGTCTGAATATATCATTATCATTATACAGGTTTCTGGTATGATGCTGACCGAGATTTTTGATTGTACTGCTTTGCTCCCAGCTGCTCCTACAGTTGTGATAGCTCTGCGGAGCACTAGTCTTCAAACACACGTGTAATGATGTATGATATAACGCTCAGGTTTTTTTAATATATAATCTATCTATTGTTTATCGTTGATCACTTGATGTTTTTGTTCCTGACATGGTCACCTGAATCTGTCGTTGCTGAAGATGCATGAGCATGCATGCAGAGTAATAGACACAGGATGCAAAACGTTTTCATCATGTACTGTCTTGATATTATATGAGCTTGCATTTAAACCTTGCAAATGGTACGCAAATCAGTCAATGTGTTTGGAGACGTCTACTGGAGAACCTGTATTGTGTTTTGAACTACCTATCCACCAACTAACAGAATGCCAACCCTGAAACAAAAGATGGATGCTATTGGTCACAGCAGTACAGGCAGCATCTGGCTGCTGGATGTGTTTGTGTGGTTAACACAGTGTGTGTGTGGAGGGGGAGCTGAGAGAGAGTGTGTGAGGCTGTGTGTGTGTGTGTGTGTGTGTGTGTGTGTGAGAGAGAGAGAGAGAAAGAGAGAGAGAGAGAGAGAGAGAGAGAGAGTGTGCACGCGTGTGTGTGTTGGGAGAGGCAGGAATCGAGAAATATGCCATTATCCTTTAGTTTACTTTGCACTTCTGACTTGTCTGCAAAAGCTGACATGTATAAATTGTGTGGATGAATATTTGTTAACCTGTCACTGGCATTAGCAAGGTTTGGTGAGAAGAAAATTGCCGCTAGCTTAGTCCTATAAATTGCCTTGTTGCGTATCAGAAAACTGGAGCTGTACTGGGCCCCTATGACTTTTAAAAATTAAGTTTGCAATAGCACAAGTATGTAACCTTACACAATACAGGCCATGGTCAAGTCAACTGTGCATTCATATAGGATGCTAATAATATAGTAATAAAAATGGGGGCAGGGATAGCTCAGTGGTTAGAGCGCCGGACTCGTGATTGAAAGGTCGCGGGTTCGAATCCCTGCTGGAACGGCGGGAGAATTTTCTTCTCCAGGGTCGACTTTCTGTGCTGACTCTTATTTCGGTATCCGTTCCACCCCCGTGTTACCACAGTAGCACGTAAAAAATCCTGGTCATTTTGCCAAAAGTGCAGGTGGCAGGTTACAGCTAAACACGCATACACCTTACGTATGTGGCTTTTATTGAACCGTGCTTCGGCATTGGTCACAACTTGTCCCTAATATGTCAAATGACATCTGAGGACATTAAGCATCAACTCATCATCATCATCATAGTAATAATGATTTTGCTATCATCAAAATAGTGTTGTTGTTTTTATGTACTGGGTGACTGGCATGTGCTGTTGATAGCATCACAGTTCTTACACACAAAAATAGGGGGGCAGGGCCTATGTCTTTGCAAAACGGCTAGTTAGTTAAGTCTGGAATTTCATGGAACCAAGAACATTTTGGGAACTCTAGGACCCTTCACACACACACACACACACACACACACACACACACACACACACACACACACATATGAAGAAACTTCTGTAGGGGGGAATACCAATGTATTCTGATTTAAGACATAAGCATTGCACTTCAATAAAGTTCAACATTTTACACAGCTAATTTTGCATGTGTATGAGAACTGCTATACATGTATAAGCTTAATGTGTGATCTAATCATCAGTGTGTAATGATGTAGCAAACTCAGAAACCTGAGGATGCTGAGATCCCTGTAAACTGCTTTGCAGGCAGTGAAGTAGTTTATCACGCACACATGTGCTGCAACTTGATGAAACTGAACTCACAAGTGTCAATCTGTGTGAACATGCATACTCTGCCCCCCACCCCCACCCCACCCCTTGTGGAAATTTAAAAAACATGAAAGATTTCTGGAAATGCATGCAATGACCCCAAACAGCACATGAGCAGGAATGTACAGTGGAATACAAGCAGCCTTAAAATGAGTGAGTCAGCAATGCTCTCTTTCCCTCTCTTACACATGCATACACACACAAACGCTATCTCTTTCTTCTTCGTCATTTGCTCTTCTCTCTCTCTCTCTCTCTCACTCTCTCTCACTCTTTATCTTTGACTGAAGGTTCTCCAAAATGTACAACTGCTTGATGCCATAAGATTAGGAATAACAACAATACTAACATGGGCAACTGAAAATGAAACAAACAGCATGCAGCTGATAAATTAACCAATGATAAACAAAAATATACACAAAATCAGCACACCACTCTGTGTGATATTTCAACTTTTCAAGTTACTTGGTGATAGTCTGACAGAAAGACACATATTCCATCTCTCCACTCCTATCTCAAAGAAAAGGGTTCATTTTTAAAATATTTACTCACACCATGCCATTTACATCATGTTATCTGCACTGTTCTGTAGCATTACTTTTGATGATGCTGAGCACGTAAGCTTTTTTTCAAATGAGTCTCCTGTCACTGAGCAGCATTCCGGTTTTATCAGGTCTGTGGCAGTCTGCGATCAGTCATCTGCAGAGCTGGCGCTGCACTCACAATTGACAGTCGAGTCCCATTCTCTGACCGCACCTGCCCATTTCTCTTCCTCTGTAAATGGTTCATCCACTTATAAACGGTTTATCCATGTATCTGTTCTCAGTGCCAGCACTGTGCACAGACTTGACAAGCCCTCTCCCATGCAACTGTGGTGCCTTCCCAGTTAGCTCTCTTCCTCTGTAAACAATTCTGAGGTGCACAGTGCTGACAAGCTAATTTTCGTACGATAGCAAACACGGTATCCTCACAGTTCTCTTCCCCCATAAACAGTTTGTCTACACATCTTCAGCGCACAGCATAGAAAAGCTCACTCTCACATGACACAAAACACGGCAGCCTCATAGTTCTCTTCCTCTGTAAACAGTTTGTCCACTTATCTTCAGCTCTGAGTGTTGACAAGCTAACTCTCGTATGATGTAAAACGTGGCATCTTCCAAGTGGTCTTCTATTTATAAACAGTTCGTCCAAACGTCCTCAGTGCTGGAAATGTGTGCAGAGTTGAGAAGCTCTCTCCCGTACAAACATGGCACCCTCCAAGGCTCTTCCTCTATAAACAGTTCAGCCCTCATTCTGTCTTCAATGCTAGCACAGTGCGAAGAGCTGACAAGCTCATTTCCATACAACCATGGCAACCTGCCAGTTCTTCCTCTGTAAACAGTTCAACTAACTGTCTTCAATGCTAGCACAGTGCGAAGTGCTGACAAGCTCATTTTCATACACCCATGGCACCCTCACAGTTCTTCCTCTGTAAACAGTTTGTCCACAGGTCTGTGATGATGGTACTGTGCACAGCACTGATGACACTCGCTCATATACAACTGTGGCACCCTCCTGGCTCTCTTCCTCTATAAAAACGGTTAGCATTTCACGTCTTTAGAGCTGGCGCTGTGCGTAGACTCAACAAGCTCATTCCCACACGACCATGGCACCCTCCCAGCTCTCTTCTCTGTGAACAATTTGTCTTCATGTCTTTGGTGCTGGCACTGCGCGAAGACTTGACAGGCTCATTCGCACATGGCCACGGCACCCCCTCCCAGTTCTTTCTCTATAAACATGACATTAGTTCCGGCATTATACACACAGCGTTTGCAAGCTCACTCCCATTCGGCAACAGCGCTCTCCCAGTTCTCTTCCTCCACAAACAGCTTGTCCACACATCTGACAGGGAGAAAAAAAGAAAGAAGAGATGTTAAAAAATAAACGAGTAACACAGGACTATGCAGTCCACTGAAAGGAATAATTCCAATCCATTGATCCAGAAATCAATCAACTGATTTGATCTGACAATAAATCTATCAGTCATGACAGTTGCTATACACCAAATGCACGTGTACAGCTACCATACACACTTGTCAATCAACTTATTATCGATCAGGCAATAAATGTATCAGTCATGACAGTTGATGTCCACCAAATGCACATGTACAGCTACCATACACACTTATCAATCAACTGATTATTGATCGGGCAACAAATCTATCAGTCATGACAGTTGATATACACCAAATGCACAGGTACAGCTACCATACACACTTATCAATCAACTGATTATTGATCGGGCAACAAATCTATCAGTCATGACAGTTGATATACACCAAATGCACAGGTACAGCTACCATACACACTTACACCAAGCATACTGAGTCATGACAGCTGATATACACCAAATGCACAGGCACAGATACCATACACACTTACACCAAGCATACCGAGACAGCTGATATACACCAAATGCACAGGCACAGATACCATACACACTTACACCAAGCATACCGAGACAGCTGATATACACCAAATGCACAGGCACAGATACCATACACACTTACACCAAGCATACCGAGACAGCTGATATACACAAAATGCACAGGCACAGATACCATACACACTTACACCGAGCATACCGAGACAGTTGATATACACAAAATGCACAGGCACAGATACCATACACACTTACACTGAGCATACTGAGACAGTTGATATACACAAAATGCACAGGCACAGCTACCATACACACACTGAGCATACTGAGACAGTTGGTATACACTAAATGCACAGGTACAGCTACCATACACACTTACACCAAGCATACTGAGCAATCAACAGGCCAGTCAACTGAACAATCAATTGATCAGTTTTACAGGGACTGCCGCCAGACATTCAGAGTAAACCACACCAGCACTGAGCAACCAGTTAACAACAGCTGTTATACATCAAAACAATGAAAGAAATGAAATGGCAAAAAGATAAAGACATTTCATTTGTGTGTGTGTGTGTGTGTGTTGTTCACAACGTTTTGTAAGTTATGTTTTCTAGTTGTTTGTTTACGTACCATTAATTTGTATATGGGTATTTGCATTTCCATGCTTTTCTCTAAGCTGTGAAGTGCTTGGACTCTGAAAGTGCTCTATAAAGTCCCTATTATTATTTTCCTACACCATTTACTTGAGTGTATTGCTGAAAACTGGCAAGATGTTTTGTACTGTCCCATTTCAACCTTTTGTGTGCTTTGAACTTTCAGAACGCTAGTAGTCATCTTTGTTTCAGGTCTGTTTTTTTTTGTTTTTGTTTTTTTACAGACAAAGCTACTGACCTGATCATGAAATCCCCGCAGTAAATGCACTCTGATGACACCAGATCATCCAGCTTGAGCTGTAGCACGAACACAGGCACAGAATTACACAATCAGCAAACTAATGTAGCACTTACAAACACGACCAAATGGGTTGCACAATCAGAAGAACAAAGAACTTGTTGCTTCAAAAAGAGTGAAGGGTGTATACATACACACACACACACATACACTTCCATGTACATATATATACACACTTCCATGTCTCTCTGTCCCATGTCTTACCTGGACTTCCACACACAAGCACACACCCTGTCTCTCTGTACCCTGTCTCACCTGGACTGCCACACACAGCCACACCTTGTCTCTCTGTCCCCTGTCTCACCTGCATTCCACACACAGCCACACACACACACCCTGTCTCTCTGTCCCCTGTCTCACCTGGACTTCCACACACAGCCACACACCTTGTCTCTCTGTCCCCTGTCTCACCTGCACTTCCTCACACAAGCACAGACCCTGTCTCTCTGTCCCCTGTCTCACCTGCACTTCCACACACACAGCCATGCACACCCTGTCTCTCTGTCCCCTGTCTCACCTGCACTTCCACACACACAGCCATGCACACCCTGTCTCTCTGTCCCCTGTCTCACCTGCACTTCCACACACAAGCACACACCCTGTCTCTCTGTACCCTGTCTCACCTGGACTTCTACACACAAGCACACTCACACCCTGTCTCTCTGTACCCTGTCTCACCTGGACTTCCACACACAGGTGCACACCCTCTCTGTCCCCTGCCTCACCTGGACTTCCATACGGGCGGCATCGGCAGGTCCCCTCGTGGGTCGGCTGCTGGCTGGGCTGCCATCCGTCTCTGCCAGCTTCCGCTGCAGCCCCTCCACCTGAGACTTCTTGGACGTCTGCAGGCTGGGCAACACCTGGTCAGAGAGAGCGAGAGTTCAGTTCACTTTACGAACGAATGAGCAAAGAGAAATTAACAGTGCTGCACAGCCACAGGCAATAACGAGGGGCGTGGCATCAGAGACCTGACTGGATCAACTACGGTAACTCTCACCTGGCATGTGAGTAAACGGAAGGTGGATGAACTTCACCAAAGGTACATCCTGTAATAAAAAGGATGCCCCCTTTCCCCCTCTCTCCCCACTGGTGGCATGTGTAACCTCTATTTTAGGCACACTCATCTGATGCGTAGGCATCAGAGAGTGTCAACATTCAGTTTACTAGTAATTCTTGTGGGGGTGGGTGTGGGGGGGGGGGGGGGGGGGGTAAGTGTCAAGTCATGAGCTTTACTGATGCTATGTTGGTTTGATGTCCACAGCAATTCTGCTCACAATCGGTCATTCATCAGTTTGTTGGGTGCTTCATGTCTGTGTTTTTCTTCTTTCCTTTTTTCTCCAGCTTTACTGACACTATGTTGGAAACAACAGTTACGTCACATCAGCAATCAATAATAAAAACATTCTTTCCATTCCCTTTCACGAGGCCCTTCACACTCCCTCCATCCACTGTCCTGCCTCCCCTCCCCGACACTTCCTCCCCTCTACCAACCCCCCCCCTTCTCTCTCTCTCTCTCTCTCTCTCACATACACACACATTCACCAATGCCCTCACAAATCCTAATTTGCACTGATGCACACACACAAACACCAACCCACCCACCCATATTCGCCCTCTCTCTCTAAAGTAAAGCGTCATTCATACCTCGGCTATGAGGCAGTCCATGTGGAACTTGTGCGTGCAGGGAAAGAGGTAGAAGGAGCGAGTCATCAGAGGATACGTGCACACTGTACACTTGTCTTCCGCCTTCACCAGCGTGTACCTGCAACCCACAGCAATGCGAGGTGATCAGGGGTGGACACCGATACAAGTCTTATGAGATCCGATCAAGGGCGGTCACTGGCTCAAGTAAACAGGATACATGCGCTCCGTGCACTTGTCTTCAGCTTCACCAGCGTGCACCTGCAACCCACAGCTTTGTGAGATTTGACCTGGTGGACACTGGTCAAGTAAACAGGATATGTACTCTGGTCCTCAGCCTTACAACACAGTGTACCTGCAACCCACGGCACTGCGACAAACAATCAGGGGTGGATGCTGGGCCAAGTAAACAGGATGCATGCACATCATGCACGTGCCTTCAGCCTTATACCACAATGTACCTGCAACCTGGGGCAGGGATAGCTCAGGGGTTAGAGTGCTGGACTTGTGATTGAAAGGTCACGGGTTCAAATCCCTGCAGGAGCAGCAGGAGAATTTTCTTCTCCAGGGTCGACTTTCTGTGCTGACACTTATTTCAGTATCTGTTCCACCCCATGTTATTGCAGTAACATGTAAAAGATCCCAGTCATTCTGTCAAAAGTGCAGGTTACAGCTAAACATGCATACACCTTATGTATGCAGCTTTGCACGAAGTGACATGGAGCATGGTTGTATGGTGTACACAGAACTTGCACCGAGGCAGCAGCAGTTTAATGTGGCACCAGCCATGCCAGCCCTTAAGTATACCACTTCAGTGGATATTAAAAAATTGCGCAATAAAATGCTTGTCACACATGTAGAATCACATGCGAGCGCAGTGAGTCTGCTCAAGAGAGCAGAGAATAGTGCTATATAAGCGATCATCAATCATCAATCAAAACCGATAGCACTGTAAGAAGTGATCAGAGGTGGACACTGTTGGTCCAAGTAAACGGGATGAGTCTTCAGCCTTCACCACAGTGTACCTGCAACCAACTGCACTGAGAGAAGTGGAGTGGACACCAGTCCAAGTAAACAGGACATGTGCACACAGTGCACGTCTTCAGCCATCACCACAGTGTACGTGCAACCAACAGCACTGAGAGAAATCACCAGGGTGGCCACTGTTCCAATCAAAAACAAGAAAAGGCAGCCCCACGCTGCCACAGGAGTCCAGGGTTAGGATGTTAAAAAGCTCTTGGCGCAAGCATGATGATTTTAAGCTGACAAATTCAGGGCAAGGGTGGGAACTGGAAGTGCAGTGGTGCTGGAGGGAAAGGGTTGAGAATCGTTTCATCCCACAATTTTCAGCACACCTAGAAAATTAACCTTCATGGAAACCAAGAACAAATCAACCCAAAGATAATTTCAAAAGGATTTTTTTTTTAAATGCACAAAAACACAGTAAAAAAAATTAATTTAAAGAAAGGACAGAAAAGCAAAACTCACTTGTTTCGAAAACTTTGTATTTCTCGCCGTATTTCCTCGGCGCTCTGGGTTGCCTCTTCCATTTCATCCTTCAGAGAGTCGATGTGCTGGTTGTACTCTTGAAGGGAGGAGATGATGGCATCCTGAAATTGTATACCAAGCAACTGTATACCAAGCAGTAACCTTTGCTTGAGATTGTTCTTAGAAACTGTATTAAAAATGTAAAAAAAAGCAGAAGAAAAAGCACACTTGTTGGCAGTTGAATCGGTTAAGCAGCACCTGAAAAAAACAATCAGTTTTCTTGCTAAGGCCTGATACGCATCACATACCTTGCATATATGCTAAAGTCAAACCAAACACTGTGCGTCGTACTGTTCACATGAGTAAAATGCCTTGATACAAAATGTCATCTGATGTTACTTCACATACATGCCAAAGCCACAGAAAACACTTTGTGCATCATACTCTTCACATGAGTAACATGCCATGAAACAAAATGTCATCTGAGGTTACCTCACATACAGGCCAAAGCCACAGAAAACACTTTGTGCATCATACTGTTCACATGAGCAACATGCCGTGATACAAATGTCACCTGACTCTGGGGGTACAACGGTCATCTCTTCCTTAAAAGAAATTACATCTTTTGCAAGGTCCAAAAACACAACATGATGACTGGATGCACACAAAAGCTATTTGATGAGAGGGAACTGAAACATCATCTGATGAATCACAGGGAACACGTCTCCTCTCCTACAAGATACCTTAAAGTGGTCAATGGTGACAAAATCTGGGAAGAAGGGCAAGATGTCCTCGATCTTCAACAAGTCGCACTCGTGCAGAAACTCCATGGCTCGGCGAATGTCTTTCTGATCCTGCACCACATGGCGAGCTGAAACCACACACAGTGGGCTGAAGGAGTCACCAACAGTGAAAAAGATCCCTTCCCTCCCCACCCCCAACTGTGGGACCAAAGGACAAAAATGGGTGGGCTGGGGTGGGGGGGGGGGGGGGGGGGGTGTGGAGAGAAAGAGCAATAACAAAATCACTTTTTTTTTTTTAAAGCCTAGTTCCTTGGCCCCACAGAAACAAGTCTTTATTATCTTTTTTAATTTTATTCTTTGCTGAAAATGATGGGGAGTCCAGAAAAAAAAGGGTCCTGTTTTGGGTTGAAGCCTTCATAAAGCGGGGGACGGGGGGTGGGGGGAACCTTTCTTTCTCCCTCCACCCCCCACCCCCCAACACACACTCACATACTCTCTCCAGTTAATGCTGGCAGGTTAAATAAAAAAAAGTAACATAATTATCTGTCATTTCCAAATTTTAAAAAAGAAAAGAAAAAAGGGGGCAGGTGGCGGGGAGATAAGGTGGGAAGGCGGATTGGTTGACTGACTGATTAATTGAACTTTAATTATGCAAGGATAAAGATTCAGGCATGAATGCCTGTCAGGCAACCTGTCCTTGAAACAGTTACAAACACTTAAACACATACACACATATATATATATATGATCATGGGGGGAGGGGGATCAATGTCAATTGACAATAATGAATAATATAAAAGAGTAATAAATCAAATCATAATAGCACTGGGAGACTATACATGCATGCATACGCATTAGAAACCAAGAAATAGATTTGTTTGTTTGTTCTTTACAACAAACTGCTTCTGAACCATTTGTGGTGCTGTGTTTTGAAGCTGTAAGTGAATTGCATGACTTTGTTTGAGTTGGGGGAGCAAAAGACAAAAAAACTAAAAGCATCAACAAATCCGTAACACCTAAACAAACCAGCAGATCAACTGATCTGAAGATAAACACCCTCGAATTGTCCATATTCTGTACTGTGTTCACTTTCATCCCTGTTGATTTTACAATCACATAAGCAGACAAATTCTCTTCAGACCACACAAAGGGGACAGGACTGCAAAGGGCTCCTAACTGAGGACTGTACACACAAAATCCAGAGTCAGACGGTACAGACCAATGCGCAGCCACAGCTTTTTGCGTAGCTCCAGGTCGTCTTCATCTGGTTTGTTTGCCTGCTGTTTGGCCAATTCCACATCCACCTGGAAGAGAAAAGTATAATGTAAAGTAAAACTTGATGTACAGCAAGATGCAAATCTCTTCTGGTCATAATCAGAAGAAATTTGCAGATACTTATAATAAAATAATAATAATAATGTAAATTTATCATGCACTCATCAACTTATACAGTAACATGGCTGCAACATCAGGATCAGGCTGCATAAAGTTTTTAATTTGACACAAAGATCTACAAATGGATGACTGTATTTTACAAAATGCAAGTTGCTTAAAAAACAAAACAAAAAATGTGGCCAATACCGAACATCAAAAATCCACACAACTTTATGCCATGATAAATAAATAAAAGATTTGTCTTCCAGTACAGAAATCTGTAAACTGAGGCAACATTTGACACAAAGGTTTTTATCTTAACATGCACATGGATTTTAAAAACACAGAAAAAAGGCCAATGCTGAACACCCCAAATGCATGCAAATCCATGCTGTAATAAATAAATAAATAAACATTTGTTTTTTCAATACAGAAATTCATAAAATAAGGACACCTTGTTTTTCAGTTGGAAAATATGTAAAATATGGACAGCAAAGCACCAATGTGAATGCTCTTTGTTGGTGATTTAGTTCATTATGAGGAAAGCAAAAGGACAATACTCTACCTCCAATGCCATGTCGACAGCCTCTTCATACAGGCCCATCAAGGAGTAGACGTGAACGCAAGCGCGTTTGTGCTTGCACTCGGAGCAAACACGCAGTGCGTACTTCACATCATAGCATATGTCGTCCAGGTTCTGCAAAACAGTTGCTGAGAATACAGCACACTCTAGAATGCCTTGTTTCGGGTTCAGGTTCACAAACAATAAGAGTGCATGCATAAGGGTGTGGTTGACAATGCAAATACAGCTGATCTGTTTCATCTGTTTGTTTGTTAAGAGTTCCACAGGTAAACCCTTGAGCTTTACCCAATGTTGTGTGAAAAGGTAATAAGTGCAACTACCCCCCCACCCCCCCAAACTTGTACACACTGTCATATACTACAGATGATCTAAAGTTGAAGAGAACACTGTGGTATAAAGACAGAAAGTAAGAGATCGTTTAAAGACAGACTTTAAGAGATGGTTTAAAGACAGACTTACCATGGGGTAAAGGCAATGAGTAAGCAATGGTTTAAAAGTCAGAGTGAGTTATTGTTTGTGTCCAGAGTAGATGATGATTTGAACACAAAGAGTTATCTGTTACGGGGTAAAGAAAGTGTGAGCGATTGTTCAACCTCTCCCTGCAGCTGTAAGTAGGTCATGAGGTTGTCTGGCTGCAGCTTGGCGTACAGGGACAGCAGGAAGTTGTGGATGGCCTGGTCATGGTTGTCCAGCTTCTGGACGCACACCTCCAGGTACCGAATTGCCTCGTTCCCCTGTGAATCGTCATCATTGCTCGTGAAAGATCCCATCCCTGATGCGAGCCCAGTCACACACTTTGAGCCAATCACACACAGCGAGCCCAATCACACACAGCGAGCCCAATCACACACAGCGAGCCCAATCACACACTTTGAGCCCAATCACACACTTTGAGCCCAATCACACACAGCGAGCCCAATCACACACAGCGAGCCCAATCACACACTTTGAGCCCAATCACACACTTTGAGCCCAATCACACACAGCGAGCCCAATCACACACAGCGAGCCCAATCACACACTTTGAGCCCAATCACACACTTTGAGCCCAATCACACACTTTGAGCCCAATCACGCACTTTGAGCCCAATCACGCACTTTGAGCCCAATCACGCACTTTGAGCCCAATCACACACTTTGAGCCCAATCACGCACTTTGAGCCCAATCACACACTTTGAGCCCAATCACGCACTTTGAGCCCAATCACACACTTTGAGCCCAATCACACACTTTGAGCCCAATCACACACAGCGAGCCCAATCACACACAGCGAGCCCAATCACACACTTTGAGCCCAATCACACACTTTGAGCCCAATCACACACTTTGAGCCCAATCACACACTTTGAGCCCAATCACGCACTTTGAGCCCAATCACACACTTTGAGCCCAATCACGCACTTTGAGCCCAATCACGCACTTTGAGCCCAATCACGCACTTTGAGCCCAATCACACACTTTGAGCCCAATCACACACTTTGAGCCCAATCACACACTTTGAGCCCAATCACGCACTTTGAGCCCAATCACGCACTTTGAGCCCAATCACGCACTTTGAGCCCAATCACACACTTTGAGCCCAATCACGCACTTTGAGCCCAATCACACACAGCGAGCCCAATCACGCACTTTGAGCCCAATCACACACTTTGAGCCCAATCACACACTTTGAGCCCAATCACACACTTTGAGCCCAATCACGCACTTTGAGCCCAATCACACACTTTGAGCCCAATCACACACTTTGAGCCCAATCACACACTTTGAGCCCAATCACGCACTTTGAGCCCAATCACACACAGCGAGCCCAATCACGCACTTTGAGCCCAATCACACACTTTGAGCCCAATCACACACTTTGAGCCCAATCACACACAGCGAGCCCAATCACACACAGCGAGCCCAATCACACACTTTGAGCCCAATCACACACTTTGAGCCCAATCATGCACTTTGAGCCCAATCACACACTTTGAGCCCAATCACGCACTTTGAGCCCAATCACACACTTTGAGCCCAATCACACACTTTGAGCCCAATCACACACTTTGAGCCCAATCACACACTTTGAGCCCAATCACACACAGCGAGCCCAATCACGCACTTTGAGCCCAATCACACACTTTGAGCCCAATCACACACTTTGAGCCCAATCACACACAGCGAGCCCAATCACACACAGCGAGCACAATCACACACAGTGAGCACAATCACACTTTGAGCACAATCACACACAGCGAGCACAATCACACACAGTGAGCAGTCATACACAGCGAGCACAGTCACATACAGCGAGCACAATCACAGACAGCGAGCACAATCACACACAGCAAGCGAGCACAATCACACACAGCGAGTGAGCACAATCACACACAGCGAGTGAGCACAATCACACACAGCGAGTGAGCACAATCACACACAGCGAGTGAGCAGTCACACACAGAGAGCACAATCACACACAGTGAGCAGTCATACACAGCGAGCACAGTCACATACAGCGAGCACAATCACACACAGTGAGCGAGCAGTCACACACAGAGAGCACAATCACACACAGTGAGCACAGTCACACAGAGTGAGCACAGTCACACACAGAGAGCACAATCACACACAGTGAGTGAGCACAATCATACACAGCAAGCGAGCACAGTCACACACAGTGAGCACAATCACACACAGCAAGCACAGTCACACACAGAGAGCACAATCACACACACTGAGCACAGTCACACAGAGTGAGCACAGTCACACACAGCGAGCAGTCACACACAGTGAGCACAATCACACGCAGTGAACACCATCACACACAGCAAGCACAGGCACACACAGTGAGCGCAATCACACACTCTGAGCACAATCACACACGGTGAGCACAATCACAGACAAATATGCTCCAAAAATGAGCTGAAAACTTATTGACGAGAAGGGCGACGGCATGGCTGGGGGCCATTTAACTGTCGTTCAACTGTTAAGTGTTGTTTTGTAGCTTGGAAGAAGGAAAAAAAAAGGGGATCACCCTGAAAAGGCGCATGTTACAGTTTGTCATAAAAAACTGTTCTTTTCAACCTTTTATGTGCTCGGATCTTCTTCTTTTTTAGAACATTAGCAGTCATTCTTGTTTCAGATTTTTATATACATCTCTTTTTTACACTCCAGCACAGGCCAGACCTGCTCACGACTCCTCTGGTCGTACTGCACGAGGGCTGGAATCAGCCTCTTGGGGTCCAGTTGCTTCCCCTGCCGTATCCAGGCGTCCACCGTTTCTTTGGGCAGGTACTGCATCAGCAACGGGCTGAACTTGTAGTACACCTCCAGGTCAGGCTGAACACAAAAAAATTAACTTGCAGTACACACCCAGGTCATGCTGAACACATAAACTGAACTTGTAGTACACCTCCAGGTCAGGTGAACACAAAAAGTTGAACTTACAGGACACCTCCAGGTCAGGCTCTATGCAAAAACTGAATGTACAGTACACCTCCAGGGCAGGATGAACACAAAAATTGAACTTACAATACACCTTGAGGTCAGTAAGTAATCTGGGGTTTTACGCCCAGTCAACCATTATGGTTATATTAGGGCGAACCTCTATGCCAGGCTCTACACAAAACTGAACTTGCAGTACACCTCCAGGTCTCCATACAAAACTGAACTTGCAGTACACCTCCAGGTCTCCATCCAAAACTGAACTTGCAGTACACCTCCAGGTCTCCATCCAAAACTGAACCTGCAGTACACCTCCAGGTCTCCATCCAAAACTGAACTTGCAGTACACCTCCAGGTCTCCATCCAAAACTGAACTTGCAGTACACCTCCAGGTCTCCATCCAAAACTGAACTTGCAGTACACCTCCAGGTCTCCATCCAAAACTGAACTTGCAGTACACCTCCAGGTCTCCATCCAAAACTGAACTTGCAGTACACCTCCAGGTCTCCATACAAAAACTGAACTTGCAGTACACCTCCAGGTCTCCATACAAAAACTGACTCCAGGTCTCAATACAAAAACTGAACTTGCAGTACAACTCCAGGTCTCAATACAAGAACTGAACTTACAGTCCACCTCCAGGTCAGGCTGAACACAAAAACTGAACTTGCAGTACACCTCCAGGTCTCAATACAAAAAATTAAACTTGCAGTACAACTGCAGGACAGAATCCGAGACACGTACGGCAGCTACATATAAGCAGGGAAACAGTTACTCATGCAAGACCTCACTGGGCTCTGCACGAACCTCCAAGGTTTTGTAGCAGAGAAACTGAATCAACACATATTTCTGCAGCACTAAACATCATCTTCGGCATCAGGGAGAATCACTAACGATGCAGCCTACCTGTTTGACTAGACACTCCAGGGCGCCTCTGTAGTTCTCATGCTGGATGTGATGGCTGATCACCCGCTCATAGTCTGGAAAAGAGTCAATGCAGCATGTACTCCCTCGCAGACTGACAGCTGAACACTTTCAGAATCCTGAAATTATTGGGGGCTGGGGGGGGTGGGGGGTGGGGGGTAGGGGGGTTGGGTTGTCCCGTGGAACTTGTCTTGTAAGACCATCCACAAACAAAAGCAGTCTTACAGAAGGGTGTCAAGGGTTCATCTCCGTGGAAATGGTAATGCAAGGGCCTCAAGAAAGGCTTGAAACGGTTCAAAAGCAACACCAGGGAAACTTATCAGAGACAGACTGGAGTGCAAGTGGACTTTCCTGCAAATGCAGATGCCATCCTGAACTGAACTGAACTGAAGCACTCTTAAAAGATGGGTGGTCTCTCAAAAGGGGTTCTTCCACAATATATACTGCCCCCCCCCCCCCCCCCCCCCCCCCACCTCCAAAGTGAACAAATGCTCATTATAGTGAAGGCAAAGCCTCCAGAATTATAAAGAGCGCTGCACTAAAGTGAACAACAGTCCACTTTTCTAGGTGCCAAACCATTCAGGATCACAAAGAGCTGTGCATGTGACCAAAAAGGTTCACTGTTCTAAACACCAGCAAGGCCAACAGGTGTAGTCGACACACTGTTGATTCCCCACTCAGCATATCATCAAAAAAAAGCATGACCGCTCCAAATTTGCGTTAAAAAAGTGCACAGAATGAGGGGCCAGTCTGTTGACCTCCACGAGACACCTAGGCTGCCAAGACCTTGGGTACACATGGGAAAAGGGGTGGGGGGGGGGGGGGGGGGCATGGAATGATTTGGTCTTATATGTCACAGGCTGTGTTTGTCTACAAAGTGGCCAGGGAAACAAGGTCTGTTTCTCTGTCTGTCCATCTGTCTTTGTGTGTGTGTGTGTGTGTGTGTGTCTCTCTCTCTCTCTCTCTCTCTCTCCCTCCCTTGGGGGCATGGCAGCACCAGTCAATTTCAAGCTCTGCCTCACCTTCCATCAGTCGAGCGAAGAAGACGAGGTCTTCGACATCCCCGTGACTGGCGATCAGGTCGTAGATCACTGAACGGTTGAGTGTGATGCACTCCTGCACAAAACCAAAAACAGTCAACCCCGCAGCTGGAAGTGGAACCAAACAGCAAGGCCATTTCAGAAAATGCATGAACACCAGTGTCAGCAGCACAGACCTGTTTACACTCAAATATACATAAGAGTACACTTTAAATTTTTTTTTAGTAAAATATGTTTAGAAATGCTAAAGTATTTTGATTTCTTTTCTGTTTCATTTTGTTCTCAGTGAAAATAATCTGAAAATTATTTCAACATGGCTTCCAGAAATCCCTGAGAATTCAGTGCAGAAACTGAAACTACAGCAGCAAGAGTTTGTGAGACTTGCTCACGTACGTGCCACTGAAAACCTAGAACTGGGCATATTCTGGACTGGAAAACGAATGAACCACAAAACACGATAATGTTTTGGTTGAAGAATTTGTATTTTCATATGCTGAAAATTCAGGTGTACAAAATACGCCCAAATTGTACAAGTAAACAGGTCCAGCAACAATTTATGCTCGACTCCCAATACAGTTTGTCGCTTGCTCACCCTGATATGACCATCAAGGTTGACTGGGCATTTAAAAAAAAAAAAAGCCTAGTTTTTCCCCTTCCCCCAGTCAAAAAAGAGACTCCCCACCAGCGCAGCGTCACTCACCTTGATGCGCGGGTAGGCCATGAAGCTGCGAAACCTTTCCTGGATGGTGTCGTACTCTGACGTCTCGTCCAGGCCGCGGTCCTTCAGCTTGCCCAGCGAGGTCAAGAACAGCTCCACCAGCCAGGTCACCAGCATGGTCAGCTGGGTCTTGTCCTGCAACAGGTGAAATGATTATATCTCTGAAGTCAGAATGCAGCTGCCTGGCAAAGAACAGTTCCACCAGCCAGGTCACCAGCATGGTCGGCTGGGTCTTGTCGTGCAACAGGTGAAATGATTACAGCTCTGCAGTCAGAATGCAGCAGCCCAGCAAAGAACAGCCCCACCAGCATGGTCCTTGTCCTGCAACCAGCAAAAATAATTATATCTCTGCAGTCAAAATGCAGCAGCCCAGCAAAGAACAGCTCATCAGTCAGGTCATCTGCATGGTCAGCTGGGTCTTGTCCTGCAACAGGCGAAATGATTACAACTCTGCAGTCAGAATGCAGCTGCCCAGCAAAGAACAGCCCCACCAGCATGGTCCTTGTCCTGCAACCAGCAAAAATAATTACATCTCTGCAGTCAGAACGCTGCTGCCCAGCAAACTGCACCAGCATGGTCAGCTGGGTCTTGTCCTGTGACCACCGAAATAATTATATCTCTCTCAAGTCAGAATGCAGCTACTTGGGGAAGACAAGCCCATTCAGCATAGTCTTTGTCCTACAACCACAGAAATAACTGAAGTCAGAATGCAGCTGCCTATGACCAGAGAAATAATGATGTAAAGTGTAAGTCAGAATGCAGCCGCCTAGCAAAGAACAGCTCCATCAGTCACGTCTGAAGTCACAATGCAGCTGCCTAGCAAAGAACAGCTCCATCAGTCACGTCTGAAGTCACAATGCAGCTGCCTATGACCAGAGAAATAATGATATAAAGTGTAAGTCAGAATGCAGCCGCCTAGCAAAGAACAGCTTCATCAGTCACGTCTGAAGTCACAATGCAGCCGCCTAGCAAAGAACAGCTCCATCAGTCACGTCTGAAGTCACAATGCAGCTGCCTAGCAAAGTTATGGCTTCACCGGTGGCAGCAGGCCACAAAAAAAGCAAATCCATCAGATGGGTCACGTCACCAGCTTCATCAGCTGGGTCTGGCCCTGTAGGAAACCAAGAGAATTTACCATCACACCCCAGAGTTCAGCACGCAGACGCCCTGAAGGCTCGGAGCGCTGTGCCTCACAAGTCTTTTTTCATAAACATGTTTCATCAACACGGTCTAGGGGAATACTGTTCTAATGATTACAATATTCAATAATCCTGAATAGACGTAAGCATATATATATCAATCTTTGATATAATAGAAATCAAATGTATTACGGGAGAGAGAGAGAGAGAGAGAGAGAGAGAGAGAGAGAGAGAGAGAGAGAGAGAGAGAGAGAGAGAGAGAGAGAGACAGACAGACAGACAGACAGACAGACATACAGACAGACAGACAGACATACAGACACAGAGAGAGACACAGAGAGACAGAGAGAGAGGAAATAAAATTCTTTATTTACGAGGGTAATAAATAAACATGTATGCTTTTTTACATCCAGCCCTCGTCCGGACAAGGAACTACTCTAGATCTAATTATACATGTACACATTTGAGAGAGAGAGCGAGAGCGAGAGAGAGAGAGAGAGAGAGAGAGAGAGAGAGAGAGAGAGAGAGAGACAGACAGACAGACAGACAGACAGACAGACAGACAGACAGACAGACAGACAGACTGAGCCTCATAAGTCTTACCAGAGGAAAAAACTTTGAAAACTAGCAAAATATGCAAGCAGGTTATCAGTTTAAATGTCTCCTTGACTCTGGAAAACTGTACTGACCTGAGGTTTGAGTGATTCCAGCTTCTCCATGATGAAGGTCTGCAGTGGTTCTTTGTCCTTGAGGCTCAGGAACTTCAATGCAACCTCTTCGAAGGGATTCCGGGTCTTGGCGTACATGGTTGCACTTTCCTCGTAGCTGGGAAACGAACCATTTTATTTTCATCAGTGGGTCATGCAGGGCACACTCGAGAAATCTTTGTCACAAACAGCCTGATCGTTTCCTACATTGGAATGAGAACAGCTGTTTCATTCAACACACTTTCTCTCTCCAATGTCTGTGTTTGTAACTTTAAACAAAGCATTGTCTTCCAATCCACGTACTTACTGTTTGAAACAAACCCATCAGATGTACCTAAAAACATCTTTTTATATCAGCCAAACAACTGTTCTACTGATGAACAGGATGGATAAACAAGAACAGAACGGGGTGGTGGTGGGAGACCTGTCTGTCCACGTGTCCGGCTTTGGCCGGAAGATATCTTATGAACTGCTAAAATTTCCGTAACCAAACTTCGTAGGGTGGTTCATCACTGCGGGCCAGAGTTTCATAAAAACAAATTTAAAAAAGGAAAAAAGAAAAAAAAGGGTATGGATAGACAAGAACAGAAAGGGGTGGGGCGGGAGACCTGTCTGTCCATGTGTCTGGCTTTGGCCAGAAGATATGAACTGCTAAACCGTTCGTAACCAAATTTAGTATGGTGATTCATCCCTGTGGGCCAGAGTGTCATAAAAACAAATTTAAAAAGTGAGAAAAAAAGAAAAGAAAAAAAAGGGGTATGGATAAACAAGAACAGAAAGGGGTGGGGGCGGGAGACCTGTCTGTCCATGTGTTCAGCTTTGGCCAGAAGAAATCTCATGAACCACTCAACCTTTCGTAACCAAACTTAGTAGAGTGGTACATCATGGTAGGCCAGAGTGTCATGCAAAAAACACCACCAAAAACAAAAAACAAAAAAACAAAAAAAGGTATGGATAAACAAGAAGAAAAAGGGGATGGGAGTAGGGGTGGGCGACAACCAGAGTAAATAAGTTTGGTCACCAAAGCTTGAGAGGTTCGGAAGATACTGTCCAAACAAACAACTGAAATTCTGAACTTTCGCTGTCACCTTGACCTTGAACAGGACAGTCGAGTATTTTCTTTGGACACTTTGGCTGAGGATGATCTACCACCACACTAAGGTCGCTTGCAAAAAAGTCATTAGTTCAGAAGATATAACGGAAGCAGCCATACACCAATTGTATAAGCCCTCACTGTGACTTTGACCTTGAGGACAACAACCCTTCTTTTTGGGGGGCATGACACTCTGGCCCATGATGATCCACCACCATAACAAGTTTGACTACAGAAGGCTGAGCAGTTCAGAAGATAATAAACACTGCTGTCTGGACAAAGCCAGACACATGGCAGCACAGACAAACATGATGATTCGCCCCTAACTTTGTTACGGGACAGGGGGGTGGGGGGTGGGGGGGGGGGAGGAGTGGGAGGTGACCAATCCTAATCAAAGAATTCAAAACAAACACGAAGAAAGAAACATAAAGGGCACACACACAAATGTTCTGACACACAGTCCAAACAAGATGGCTCAATTCTTCTTACCGGCCCATATCAAAAAGATGCTCTGCCTGTTTGACTAGAACCTGCTCCATGTTGTGGCTGGACTGAAAAATATAAAACGTACATAGCATTAAGCGTCTTTCGTGTATTACTTTTAAAAGCAGTTGATCACTGGTTCCACTAGCTCTTGTTTCAATTTATCAGGGATATTCGTTGGGACAGAGAGAGAGAAATCTTTCATGTATTACTTTTTAAAAGCAGTTGATCACTAGTTCCACTAGCTCTTGTTTCAATTCACAAGGATATTCGTTGGGACAGAGAAAGAGAACCATCACAACAAGCAAAAAGACACTGTACAAGTTCCTGGTCAGACCTCATCTTGAGTACTGTGCGCAAGCCTGCAATTCCAACCTGATGAAATGACATAGCTAACTTGGAGAAAGTACAGAGCTGTAAAAACAAGTGGCGTGCATTTGTTTCAAGCTTCAAACACATGATTTTGCTGATGACTGGTTCCTGAAAAAAGTGGTCTTCAAAAGTAAGCACCAGATGTTCATACCGGGTCCTGCTGTACTCTTCAAAACTGAACAACAAATCTGGTGTTCTGTCTGCATGCTTATGAAATCCACCTCCAATCCCCAAATGTAGACACACTCATGTACACACACACCTTACATGTACACACACACACACACACACATACACACACACACACACACACACACACACAGATACACACATTCAAACACACATATCCACACACGCAGACACAAAACTCCATGTACAGTCAACCAACCCGACAGCAAGTATTTCTTGGCCAGCTTAAAGTCTCTCATACCCCTACCCCCCCCCCCCCCCCCCCCCCCCACACACACACACACCCAAACATGCTGCCACAGAACTCATGTACAGTCCACCAACCTGACAGTATTTCTTAGCCAGCTCAAAGTCTCCTTTGTTGAGGTACATCTGCCACACATCCCTGTCCAAAAAACAACAACATTTTACTGTTGTAAAATTTGTGATGTCTTTATCTACAACACTGTATCAAGCCAAGCACCATCAGAAGATCGGGGTATGCATGCATCAAGAGTCCAGAACCAGCTAGTGTGCCTGTTCTGCTGCCGGTTGTTCATTTCAGTGACTCAGACTCTGCTGCTTCTGTAATCTAAGAAGGTGGACACAGTTCAGTGGTCTTTTCTCTCCCATTTTTTTTCTTTTAGTTTTACAGATCCCCTCCTTCTTTGCACCCCCAGCATGGAAATAGAACAAGGAGAGGAGGGAGAGAGAGACAGAGAGACAGACAGACAGAGAGAGAGGGAGAGAGAGACAGACAGACAGAGAGAGGGAGAGGGAGAGAGAGAGACAGAGAGAAAGAGAGATGCACAGACAGACAGACAGACAGACAGACAGAGACAGAGACAAAGAGACAGAGAGATAGTCAGAGAAACAGACCTTGTTTCCCTGGACACTTTGTAGACAAACACAGCCTGTGACGTGTAAGACCAGATTGTTCCACGGATCGGATCTTTACGAATTCCTAGCAGCCGACCAAATCGCTGTAATGCAAACACAACATTCTGTTAATCTAATGAACAAGACAAGCACACAGTCAATTAAAGAAATTAAACAAGTAAATCTCTCACACACACACACACACACTCTCACACACACACACACACACACACACACACACACACACACACACACATGGACTGAATGTGTGAGGTTAAAAAGATTGAAACACCCAAAAAGATTTAAACGAATGCTTAATTTAATCTGACAGTATAAGACAATCGCAAATGTGCACAAATGTTCAGTGAAATCAGCGGTTTGTCTCTGACTCTGTCTCTGCAGCCACTTAATGATACTACAGATGAACAGCAGTGACGCACCTCTGGAATAACGTCGTCCCAGATGACTTGTTCACTCAGGAACACACCGCTCTCATTCTGGTGGAAAAAAAGGTGGGAAAAACAACATTCAAACAATTTAAACCAAGAGTAACTTTCTGTTCTCATTGCCAACTTGTATCTCAAACAGAATCATGGGCAATGCAGGTGATTAGGTTAAAAAGCATTAAAAGGTATTTGCACTATCTGCTGTCACTAAATGAACTGGCAGGGTACTGTTCTCCATACCGTTGTCCTGAGGCACCCTTAAGCATTAATGGGATGTTAAAATCCAACGACTAACAAAACATCTTGCAACCACTGTCCTGAGGTGACCCTACACATTGATGGGGCATTAAAATCCAAGAACTAGCAAAGTTCTCATTACCACAGTACTGAGGTGACACTGTGCATTGACAGGGCACTAAAATACATGAACTAACAAACATCTCCCTACCATGTT
>OY757548.1:13878149-13883149 GCA_963584105.1 Alviniconcha strummeri | reverse complement strand
TTCTGCCAGTTCCAGCCCACAGACTCCAACAGATGACCCTGAGAACAGGCCAAAAATGGGCACACAAAGTGGTTCACAATCATGCAGGCACAGCCTCATTTATGAGAACAGGTGTTGGGGGAAGACAGCAGACATAATTATGGTCTGGAATGGAGCGTACAAATCTGAAGGAATCTGAACAAGAGTTTTGTGTGTGTGTGTGTGTGAGTGAGTGCATGTGTATATGTGCTCACATGCTTATGTATGTGCGTGTATTTGTGTGTGTGTGTGTGTGTGTGTGTGTGTGTGTGTGTGTGTGTGTGTGTGTGTGTGTGTGAGTGTGTGTGTGTGTGTGTGTGAGCGAGCGTGCGTGCGAGCGTGCGTGTGTGCGTGCGTGCGAGCGAGTGAGTGTGTGTGTGTGTGTGTGTGTGCTCACATGCTTATGCATGTGCATGTATTTGCGTGTGCGCATGTGCACACCTGTGAGTGTGATATTTTTTCCAGCTATGGATGAATACAGAAGAAAAAAAATATCCACCACCGCAGGTAAGATATATTAACCTCTCACAAACTAAGTATCAGTAATCATCCTGCAAAAGCTGCTACCAACCCCTGAAAAAAAACAATACAAACAACAAAACGGCCTGGGCCTGAGCGCACAGTGGATGGACCCACCTTCAGCTTGGTGATAAGCTTGGGCTTTTTGGCGGACGTGCCGAGGGAGATGTAGTAGCTGTCTTGGGAATTCATGCATACGATGAGGTGACGCCCAGTGGGGTCCAGGAAGATCTGATGAACTCGATCCGTCACAGCGCTGGGCAACTCAATCTCCACTGTGGAGAGCACAGAGCATGTGTAAAGTTAGTCAGAGGGTCTTAAACACATTTAATGTTTCAGCTGAGTAACAAGAAGACAAAAGGCTCAGATGCCTTGCATTTAAAATTTGAAAGGAGGGGAGGGGGAGAGCTCCCTCTCCTGGGTCTTGAAAGTAGTTGAATGGTGAATGCCCATGTGTGCATGTGCACATACATGCCTACACACAAACATACACATGCACTTTCTCTCTCACACACATAAGCATTGCCTTGCATTCAAAACTGGCAGCAAGAAAGTGACTTTAATTTTCTCACCCTTTTCTGGGCCTTGAAAATGGTTGAAAGATACATGCATGCTTGCACACACACACACACACACACACACACACACACACACACACACACACACACACACACACACACAGAGAACACAAACACACAACTGAGCTTGTGCCTGGAACACAAGTACAGTGCACTCTTGCAGAGTAAAGTGTGGAGACAAGACACAGTCAGTGGGACAAAGACTGATCCAAGAGAATGACTGCGTCACACTTACGGGTAGTCTGTGACTCAATTTCCACACGGGCCAAGCAGTTTGTGGAGAGGGCCACGACCAGGGTGTTGTTGCCAGCACAGAGATGGGTGATTGTTGCAGAGGGCCTGGCGTGGGCAGACAGAAGGAAACAAAATTTGCTGGCATCCAACACCCTTCATCCAACAATGACATCTGACAATAATGTGCTTGCAACCCCCCCCACCCCCCCAACTCCCCAAAAAACAAACAAACAACCCAACCCCAGCAACAACCAAAAAACAACAACACAAAAACACACACAACAACAACCCCCCAAACAAAACAAAACAACACGACAACAAATAAACCAACCAACAAAAACCAACCAACCAACAACAACTCTGGTTTGTCTGTTAAGAAAAAAAAAGGGGGGCAAGTAAAAACAACCAACCAACCATGCACACTGTTGTTTTGTGTCCTATTAAAAGGCAATCACTCTTACATCACCTTTTGCGTTTTAATATTAGTACTCCCTTTTTACCTGACGATATTTTAGATTGATACAAAGAGTTACAAAGTCTTTGTTTCACACATACAGGACACACTGTGTGTGATGTCTTACTTGTAATTCAGTTTGACTCTGCTGAAGATTGGCTCTTCACTCTCCAGTTTTTTTTCCAAAAACCCAGGCATCATCTGGAAAAAACAAAACAAAATTACGAAGAAGCTGAATGACAAAGATATAATTTAAGACAAGCTGTCACTGCTGACAGTACATGTACACATGATAGTACACATAATAACATCTCATGCAATTGCAAGTATGAATCGGATGAAAACTGAATTCCCGTACCTGTAACAGGGGAATGTGAACAGCACAACCCTTGAGCTGCCACTGCCATTTTCATCGCCTTATACACCAGTTTGTTAGCGTTCTTTATGCAAGTAAAACCCTGAGGTTCACCAAATACTTTTTTCCCACACCTGTACATGTATACTGCCATCCATGTTGTATGCAACTCCGATTTGGGGGACTCCGATTTGGGGGACTTCCATAATGGAGTTTGTCATGTCTTCAAGATTACTACAGGTGAAAGTAAACTTGACATGGGACTCTTAAGCCAGCAAATACTTTGCTTCAGCCCCAAGATTCTGGCAAGAGACAATAATCCTCACAATTTCACATTCAATCCTCTCATGCCTTCAAAACTGTGTTAAAAACTCACCTCTACAAACAATACCACAACAAGTGATTTGAAATTTTGCCTTCTTCCTTTGCCACCACCCCTCCCCACGTAGGGGTAAATGTGCAGGTACAAAATACTGACCATGTGAATTCTGATGTCTAGCTAACCATAAATTTTACTGACCATGTCACGTCATATGCTGACTGGGACACACGTTATTAAAATATTAGGTAGCTGTTTCGCTATTACAGATTTTCAGTTTGACCATGTGGAATCTTCCTTCTTCTTCCAGATACTTCACAGGGCTCACGAAGTAGATTGTTTCAGCCCAGTGAAACTCAAGTGCCTGTGTATGCACGGCAGCTTTGATCCTTCCCATCAAATTGTCCCTCTTCTCTTTTTTCCTAACACATTGTGGAGTGTTAGTAGCTCAATGAAACTTACGCTAACCCGCATGGCAGCTTTGGTCCCTTCCATTAAAATGTCCCTTAAAGTGGTTTAAAGTTATCTACACAGTCTATGGTAGTGCTTGACACAGCAGACAATGGATGACACTGGGCAAAAATATGAACCACTGGGCACCATTGCCCAGGTGCCATGAATACCTCAGGTGGATGAGCTCAGGTGTGCCACTCTGGATGCTGGTTGTTAAAACCTGATGACCAAAAAGTAACAGTTACTGACCATGTCCTGTACCGAAGTGGGAACAGGCCTTCCTGCTGTGGTGCGAGTAGACTCCTCCTCATACTGGTCTAAAATGGAAGCCATGATGATGCTTGCGCCTTTGTACACTTTTTCCTACAACAAAAAGCCACAACATGGAACCACAAATTGCAGCAAAAAGGGAGAGAACAAATGCAGCAGCATGAATGGGGTGGGGGTGGGGGTAATGGGAGTAGTGTTTCAGTTCAGAATTGGGGTTGAAACCTGACCGGGAAAGAGTCTAGAGTAAAGCCTTCTTCTTTCCTTAGATGCCCACAATCATGTTGATGATTATTCCAGCACTTTAACTAAAGTGTTCGCAAAACACAAAAACAAAAAGTCCTTAAAAGTTAAATTGTTACAGTGTCTGAAGTTCCTTCTAAAAAAACAAACAAAATAGCACCTAGTTGACTGGTCAGTGGGAGGCACGTGACACAAAATGTCAACAGTTGCCGCCTCTACTGCATCCTTGGAGAGAGAATTCAGGTCCCTGATGGTGCGATATAAAAAGGAACCACCTCTGTACTGTGTTCTGGTGGTGAAGAGGCTAAGCTGTTGGCAGTAGGTGCGGCACTGGCAAGGTGGTGGTGGGACTAGTTTGGTCCTGATGATGGGGCACTGGACGCTGATGATGATGAAGTGTTGCTTAATGTCCTCAGATGTCAGCTGACATATTAGGGACAAGTTGTGACCAATGCCGAAGCACGGTTCAATAAATCTTTACGTCCACGGAAACCAGAAGGCTCGCTAGGACGGACAGCCCAGGACGTCCACCTCGACTCTCACACAGCTCCTGAACTATGGGGCACTGGACTAGTCCATTGTAGATTTTGTACATCACCCCTAGGCGTGACACCGTGAGGTCTTCCTGCGCTGTTCCAGAGACGGCCATCGTGCCTAAGTCTGCAGACACCCTTTCTTGAGGCAGGCCGTTCTAATTCTATTCCGAGATGGTGTGAGAAAAGAACGATGTCTTGATTTCTGTTCTGTCTGATTAAAGTACGACAGAAATACGACTCATCTGTTTCAGAGGCGAAGGACAGACCTCACCGATATTTAACTGAATGTCTGAATGGATCCCAATCACATGATCACATTACTACGATGAAACTACATGTACAAGGAAAAAACACAAGCGCGGGTTGATGTGAGGGGGGCTTAATAGCTGAAATACATTTCTGGTTTATATACAGATTAACTTACCCAAAACCACTCTGAAAGTTATGCAGATTTTCTGTCCCAAATTAATTCATTGTTTAGCCTTCTTTTACAGCGAAGGCGTTCCGGAATTATTTCCTTCTCTAGAGTTACTTCCCATCAATTTCGTCTTATCACCGGAAAGGTAGCAAGTAACTAAGACGACACCCTAAAGAGGTAAACAGTCAGTAAATGCATAGAATAAACGCAACGGCCGCAGAGATAGGACTCCAGCTTCTTTCCCCCCCCCCCCCCTTTTTTTTTTCTTATTCTTTTTCTAAAATGATTGTTCAGCTGCTGCAATCGTGGACATGTGCAACCATTCCCCCCCCCCCCCCCTCATCCCTATGCGTATTACATGCTGATATTTTTTTAAAGATTATAATCAGTCACAAGTGTGTGTGGCACGGCTGGCAGCTTCCTTTCCGCTAAGCGCGGGGATAGTAGTGGTTGTGACAGGTCGTTCGCTTTTCCAACAGTAGATGGGAGTGATTCTCTCTCTTCTTTTTTTCTTCTTCTCGTCCCCCCACTCCCCACCCCCCTCCGTCACTGTGCATATGATTTAAGTGCACCAAATTAGTCGCTTGTGAGAAGAGTGCCAGAAAC
>OY757548.1:13873061-13875449 GCA_963584105.1 Alviniconcha strummeri | reverse complement strand
CATCATTTACACGAAGCATTCCGTTACCTAAAATATCATTTACACAAAGCATTCCGTTGCCTAAAATATTATTTACACAAAGGTCTGCAGCAGTCAGCCTCTGTCAGTGCAAACTCATCCGGAGCAACGCACTAAAACGTAGTTTACATGGTGCAGTTTGTTTAAATTTTTACTTTGTCTTAAGCAAATGCACAATTCAAAACTCTTCTCGTTAAATAAACCCTTTCTCAAGTCAGTCCGCAAAACCAGTCCCTACACAAACATAAAAACAAAGCATACATACACGAACATCAAACACAAAAAGAAGAATATTCATACTCAAAAAAGTATCGGGTATGTATATAGTTATACGTATACCAATTCAAACGCACACAGTTATATAAAAGTTATATGGGATGAATGGGAAAACGGAGTGCCCGGGGCCCGGGAATGAAAAAAAACGTTAGTCGGAGGCAGAGAGAACCCTACTGATACTATGATCGAAGGAAAAATTTAACCTTCATCAGGGTTCCACTGAGAGAGAAAAAAGTAGCCTAAATTTTGAACAGCATATAGTTACATCCACGTAAGGCTTAAATAGACAACAGCCACGTTTAGTTATAGTCTTTCATTCATTCCATCTGGTTTCCTGCTGCCAAGTTTATGTCTCCACGTCTTTTCTGTCATTCACACTGTAAAGAGAAGCTACAGTCCTTTTAAGCAAATGTTATGGATGGTGTCGCCAGTTTTACTGAAGTGATTCCTAACAGGTTTGTCTCTCCGGTGTTTAATGTCCGCAACGTGTTCTTTGAAGCGGGTGTCGAAGGTGCGTCCAGTTTCCTCGACGTAAAGTTGAGCGCATTTGGTACAGTGAATGACGTATGCAACGTTGTACGTCAAGCAGTTGAACTGTTTCGTGATGTTCATCCAGTGATGTTGGAGTTGGTGCAGATGAAGGGATATGTTCCGCATTTTGCTTGATTACATAGAGTGGTCCCTGGTGTTTTTGTGGTTGGTTGACGCAGCTTAGTTCGCACCAGCATGTACCGGACGTTCGCGTCGCGTTTGTATGCGATCAGCGGTGGCTGACTGAAGATCTTTGCTACCTTTCATGAGAATGGAGAACAAGCCTGTACTTGTAAGGTAAAAGGAGCATCAAAGTCCTACTTCTTTCTTAGAGACAGATACACAGAGTGCCGTGTGAAACTGCTGCTGTCCCTGCGCACGTTCTGTGTGCACCACACAACCATGCACCGACTGACAACGTCATTTTATCTGAAGCCACATACGTGGGGTACTGTGTGTGTAGAGCCAGCCATGTTGCAACCAAACGATGCTGTAAGTAGAACACCTCGGTGAAGAAAAACACACTCAAAAAGCCCCCACACACATACAAAACACACTACGTAAAACAGTCATTCTGATTCAGAGCTGCGTATAACTAGAGCACAGCGGGTGGTTATCCCTTCCACCAAAGAGGTTTCGGACTGCATCATAAAAATGTTCAAAATGTTCAGAACATTACCCGAATGAAAACACACGAATTATTTCCTACAACCTCTCTTATAGTTGCACTAGTTCCAGTACTGGGTTTAAGCACCAGAATCGCACTGGAAAATATAGGTCCCAATTTTTCTGTCGGCTGGACCGCTCGGCCAACGGACAACATCGCAGTTTATAGAAGATATTCAGCCGTCTGCGCCATCCGTATAGGTGTTCAGTCTCAGGTACGTCCGCCTTGGCCTTCCGTCCCCAAAATCTCCCTCACGGGGACATCCTCTGCGTGCCCGTCCTGGCCTTCGTCTCTGGGACACAGGTCTGTACCATTTGTCTCAGGCACACGTATCTGTACCTTCCGTCTCAGGCACATCCAACTCTGGCATCCGTCGTGGCCTTCCGCTTCGGGGACCTCCATCTCGGTCTTCTGTGTCAGGGACAACAGTCTGCACCATTCCTCTTGGCTTTCCGACTCGAGGACATCCGATTCGACCTTCCGCCTCAGAGACATCCGTCTGCACCATCCGTCTCGGCGTGCCAGCTTGGCCATCCGTCTCGGGGACATCCGACGCGGCCTGCAAAGTCAAGACCAGATATATATTTTAATCATCACTAAAGTGACAATTCAACTAAATACCACAGGCTAATTGATTTCAACAGACAGAATTATTAAGACGGACTGAAACGTTCAATCAAAAAATATTTCAACTGATCGTAACTTAATCAACAGTCATACTGGATCAAAACAACAACAACAAAAACAAACAAACCATCATACATATATTACACCAGAAGATATCGCACTTGCCGCACCCTTTTCCTGGACACCAACCAACCCAACCCAACCCAACCCAACCACATACACACACACACACACACACACACACACACACACACTCTCTCTCTCTCTCT
>OY757548.1:13853061-13870561 GCA_963584105.1 Alviniconcha strummeri | reverse complement strand
GAAAGACATAATATACACAACATCACAGTAGAAAACAGACCGAACAACCGACCGACCGACAGACAGACAGACAGACAGTAAAACACACACACACACACACACACACACACACACACACACACACACACACACACACACACACACACACACACACACACACACACACACACACACACACACCTTACCTCCGTCTTTGGGTCTTGGGGACATCTGTCTGTTGCATCCGTCGTGGCCCTCCGTCTCGATCCTCCGTCTCAGGGACATCCGTCTGTGACATCCGTCTCCAAACGTAAGGCCAAGGCAGATGGCACACATGGATGTCCCTGAGACGGAAAGCCAAGATGGTTGGGCCCACCCATCTGGACCTTCCATCTCAGGGACATTCTCTGTGCCAGTCCGCCTTGGTCGTCCGTCTGGGAGACTTGTGTCTGGATCCTCCGTCTCTGGGACATCCGTCTGGATCCTCCGTCTTGGGGACATCCGTCTGGATCCTCCGTCTTGGGGACATCCGTCTGGATCCTCCATCTCAGGGACATCCGTCTGGATCCTTCGTCTGCGAGACATCCGTCTGGAACCTCCGTCTCGGGGACATCCGTCTGGATCATCCGTCTCAGGGACATCCGTCTCGACCCTCCGTCTCGGGGACATCCGTCTGCATCATCCGTCTCGGGGACATCCGTCTGAATCATCCGTCTCGGGGACATCCGTCTGGAACCTCCGTCTCGGGGACATCCGTCTCGATCCTCAGTCTTGGGGGCATCCGTCTGGAACATCCGTCTCGGGGACATCCGTCTGGATCCTCCGTCTACGAGACATCCGTCTGGAACCTCCGTCTCGGGGACATCCGTCTGGATCCTCCGTCTCAGGGACATCCGTCTCGACCCTCCGTCTCGGGGACATCCGTCTGGATCCTCCGTCTCAGGGACATCCGTCTCGACCCTCCGTCTCGGGGACATCCGTCTGGATCCTCCGTCTCAGGCACATCCGTCTGGATCCTCCGTCTCGGGGACATCCGTCTGGAACCTCCATCTCGGGGACATCCGTCTGGATCCTCCGTCTCGGGGACATCCGTCTGGATCCTCCGTCTCGGGAACATCCGTCTGGATCCACCGTCTCGGGGACATCCGTCTGGAACCTCCGTCTCAGGGACATCCGTCTGGATCCTCCGTCTCGGGGACATCCGTCTCGAACCTCCGTCTCGGGGATATCCGTCTCGAACCTCCGTCTCGGGGACATCCGTCTCGAACCTCCGTCTCGGGGACATCCGTCTGGATCCTCTGTCTTAGGGACATCCGTCTGGATCCTCCGTCTCGGGGACATCCGTCTGGAACCTCCGTCTCGGGGACATCCGTCTGGATCCTCCGTCTCGGGGACATCCGTCTGGAACCTCCGTCTCAGGGACATCCGTCTGGATCCTCAGTCTCGGGGACATCCGTCTCGGCCTTCAAATCACATCAACGGAAGTTATTTTAATCATCACTCACACTGCAATTTAAACAAATACAAGAACTCATTAATTCTAAGAGAACATGTGCCAAACGGATGAAAGCAAAACCAAGAACTGACCACTCAACTAGTTCTTTAGTGTTTTTGTTGTTGTCTTGTTTTTGAGAGAGAGAGAAAAACAGTGCAACAATTCAATTATAAGGACTTGTGACCAGAGCTAAAATATGGACTTTGCGAACACCACCTAAAGTGCAACAATAATCATCAAGATGATTGTGGCCATCTAAGGAAAGAAGAAGAAGAAGAAGAAGAAGAAGAAGAAGAAGAAGAAGAAGAAGAAGAAGAAGAAGAAGAAGAAGAAGAAGAAGTAAATAGATCGGAACTTAGTAAGCTGATCGACTGAATCAAATCGAAAGACATAATATACACAACATCACAGTAGAAAACAGACCGACCAACCGACCGACAGACAGACAGACACACAGACAGACAGTAAAACACACACGTAGACACACAGACACAGACACACACACACACACAGACGCACACACACACACACACACACACACACACACACACACACACACACACACACACACACACACACACACACACACACACACACACACACCTTACCTCCGTCTTTGGGTCTTCGGGACATCTGTCTGTTGCATCCGTCGTGGCCCTCCGTCTCGATCATCCGTCTCAGGGACATCCGTCTGTGACATCCGTCTCCAAACGTAAGGCCAAGGCAGATGGCACACATGGATGTCCATGAGACGGAAAGCCAAGATGGTTGGGCCCACCCATCTGGACCTTCCATCTCAGGGACATTCTCTGTGCCAGTCCGCCCTGGTCGTCCGCCTGGGAGACTTCTGTCTGGATCCTCCGTCTCTGGGACATCCGTCTGGATCCTCCGTCTCGGGGACACCCGTCTGGATCCTCCGTCTCAGGGACATCCGTCTGAATCCTCCGTCTCGGGGACATCCGTCTGAAACCTCCGTCTCGGGGACATCCGTCTGGAACCTCCGTCTCGGGGACATCCGTCTGGATCCTCCGTCTCGGGGACATCCGTCTGGAACCTCCGTCACGGGGACATCCGTCTGGATCCTCCGTCTCGGGGACATCCGTCTGGATCCTCCGTCTCGGCGACATCCGTCTGGATCCTCCGTCTCGGGGACATCCGTCACGACCCTCCGTCTCAGGGACATCCGTCTGGAACCTCCGTCTCGGGGACATCCGTCTGGATCCTCCGTCTCGGGAACATCCGTCTGGATCCACCGTCTCGCGGACATCCGTCTGGAACCTCCGTCTCGGGGACATCCGTCTGGATCCACCGTCTCGGGGACATCCTTCTGGAACCTCCGTCTCGGGGACATCCGTCTGGATCCTCCGTCTCGGGGACATCCGTCTCGACCCTCCGTCTCGGGGACATCCGTCTGGAACCTCCGTCTCGGGGACATCCGTCTGGATCATCAGTCTCGGGGACATCCGTCTGGATCCTCCGTCTCGGGGACATCCGTCTGGAACCTCCGTCTCAGGGACATCCGTCTGGATCCTCCGTCTCGGGGACATCCGTCTCGGCCTTCAAATCACATCAACGGAAGTTATTTTAATCATAATCACACGGCAATTTAAACAAATACAAGAAGTCATTAATTCTAAGAGAACATGTGCCAAACGGATGAAAGCAACACCAACAACTGACCAGTCAACTAGTTCTTTAGTGTTTTTGTTGTTGTCTTGTTTTTGAGAGAGAGAGAATAACAGTGCAACAATTCAATTATAAGGACTTGTGACCAGAGCTAAAATATGGACTTTCCGAACACCACCTAAAGTGCAACAATAATCATCAAGATGATTGTGGCCATCTAAGCAAAGAAAAGGAAGAAGAAGAAGAAGAAGAAGAAGAAGAAGAAGAAGAAGAAGAAGAAGAAGAAGAAGAAGAAGAAGAAGAAGAAAAAGAAGAAGAAGAAGAAGAAGAAGAAGAAGAAGAAGAAGAAGAAGAAGAAGAAGAAGTAAATAGATCGGAACTTAGTAAGCTGATCGACTGAATCAAATCGAAAGATATAATATAAACAACATCACTGTAGAAAACAGACCGACCAACCGACCGACCGACAGACAGACAGACAGACAGTAAAACACACACACACACACACACACAGACAGACAGACAGAAACACAGACAGACAGTAAAACACACACGTAGACACACAGACACAAACACACACACAGACACACACACACACACACACACACACAGACACACACACACACACACACACACACACACACAAACACACACACACACACACACACACACACACACACACATACACACACACATACACACACACACACACACACACACACACACACACACACACACACACACACACACACACACACACATCTTACCTCCGTCTTTGGGTCTTGGGGACATCTGTCTGTTGCATCCGTCGTGGCCCTCCGTCTCAATCATCCGTCTCAGGGACATCCGTCTGTGACATCCGTCTCCAAACGTAAGGCCAAGGCAGATGGCACACATGGATATCCATGAGACGGAAAGCCAAGATGGTTGGGCCCACCCATCTGGACCTTCCATCTCAGGGACATTCTCTGTGCCAGTCCGCCCTGGTCGTCCGTCTGGGAGACTTCTGTCTCGATCCTCCGTCTCTGGGACATCCGTCTGGATCCTCCGTCTCTGGGACATCCGTCTGGATCCTACGTCTTGGGGAAATCCGTCTGGATCCTCCGTCTCGGGGACATCCGTCTGGATCCTCCGTCTCGGGGACATCCGTTGGATCCTCCGTCTCTGGAACATCCGTCTGGATCCTACGTCTTGGGGAAATCCGTCTGGATCCTCCGTCTCGGGGACATCCGTCTGGATCCTCCGTCTCGGGGACATCCGTCTGGATCCTCCGTCTCGGGGACATCCGTCTGGATCCTCCGTCTCGGGGACATCCGTCTGGATCATCCGTCTTGGGGGCATCCGTCTGGAACCTCCGTCTCGGAGACATCCGTCTGGATCCTCCGTCTCAGGGACATCCGTCTCGACCCTCCGTCTCGGGGACATCCGTCTGGATCCTCCGTCTCGGGGACATCCGTCTAAATCTTCCGTCTCGGGGACATCCGTCTGGAACCTCCGTCTCGGGGACATCCGTCTCGATCCTCCGTCTCGGGGACATCCGTCTGTATCCTCCGTCTCGGGGACATCCGTCTCGATCCTCCGTCTCTGGGACATCCGTCTGGAACCTCCGTCTCGGGCACATCCGTCTGGAACCTCCGTCTCGGGGACATCCGTCTGGATCCTCCGTCTCGGGGACATCCGTCTCGACCCTCCGTCTCGGGGACATCCGTCTGGAACCTCCGTCTCGGGGACATCCGTCTGGATCCTCCGTCTCGGGAACATCCGTCTGGATCCACCGTCTCGGGGACATCCGTCTGGAACCTCCGTCTCAGGGACATCCGTCTGGATCCTCCGTCTCAGGGACATCCGTCTGGAACCTCCGTCTCGGCGACATCCGTCTCGAACCTCCGTCTCAGGGACATCCGTCTCGACCCTCCGTCTCGTGGACATCCGTCTGGATCCTCCGTCTCAGGGACATCCGTCTGGATCCTCAGTCTCGGGGACATCCGTCTGGATCATCCGTCTCGGGGACATCCGTCTGGATCCACCTTCTCGGGGACATCCGTCTGGAACCTCCGTCTCAGGGACATCCGTCTGGATCCTCCGTCTCGGGGACATCCGTCTCGGCCTTCAAATCACATCAACGGAAGTTATTTTAATCATCACTCACACGGCAATTGAAACAAATACAAGAAGTCATTAATTCTAAGAGAACATGTGCCAAACGGCTGAAAGCAACACCAACAACTGACCAGTCAACTAGTTCTTTAGTGTTTTTGTTGTTGTCTTGTTTTTGAGAGAGAGAGAATAACAGTGCAACAATTCAATTATCAGGACTTGTGACCAGAGCTAAAATGTGGACTTTGCGAACACCACCTAAAGTGCAACAATAATCATCAAGATGATTGTGGCCATCTAAGCAAAGAAGAATAAGAAGAAGAAAAAGAAGAAGAAGAAGAAGAAGAAGAAGAAGAAGAAGAAGAAGAAGAAGAAGAAGAAGAAGAAGAAGAAGAAGAAGAAGAAGAAGAAGAAGAAGAAGAAGAAGAAGAAGTAAATTGATCGGAACTTAGTAAGCTGATCGACTGAATCAAATCGAAAGACATAATATACACAACATCACAGTAGAAAACAGACCGACCAACCGACCGACAGACAGACAGACACACAGACAGACAGTAAAACACACACACACACACACACACACACACACACACACACACACACACACACACACACACACACACACACACACACACACACACACACACACCTTACCTCCGTCTTTGGGTCTTGGGGACATCTGTCTGTGGCATCCGTCGTGGCCCTCCGTCTGGATCCTCCGTCTCAGGGACATCCGTCTGTGACATCCGTCTCCAAACGTAAGGCCAAGGCAGATGGCACACATGGATGTCCATGAGACGGAAAGCCAAGATGGTTGGGCCCACCCATCTGGACGTTCCATCTCAGGGACATTCTCTGTGCCAGTCCGCCCTGGTCGTCCGTCTGGGAGACTTCTGTCTGGATCCTCCGTCTCTGGGACATCCGTCTGGATCCTCCGTCTCGGGGACATCCGTCTGGATCGTCCGTCTCAGGGACATCCGTCTGGATCCTCCGTCTCCAAGACATCCGTCTGGAACCTCCGTCTCGGGGACATCCGTCTGGATCCTCCGTCTCGGGAACATCCGTCCGGATCCACCGTCTCGGGGACATCCGTCTGGATCATCCGTCTCAGGGACATCCGTCTGATCCTCCGTCTCAGGGACATCCGTCTGGATCCTCCGTCTCGGGGACATCCGTCTGGAACCTCCGTCTCGGGGACATCCGTCTCGATCCACCGTCTCGGGGACATCCGTCTGGAACCTCCGTCTCAGGGACATCCGGCTGGATCCTCCGTCTCGGGGACATCCGTCTGGAACCTCCGTCTCGGGGACATCCGTCTGGATCCTCCGTCTCAGGGACATCCGTCTCGACCCTCCGTCTCGGGGACATCCGTCTGGATCCTCCGTCTCAGGGACATCCGTCTGGAACCTCCGTCTCAGGGACATCCGTCTGGATCCTCCGTCTCAGGGACATCCGTCTGGATCCTCCGTCTCGGGGACATCCGTCTGGAACCTCCGTCTCGGCGACATCCGTCTCGATCCACCGTCTCGGGGACATCCGTCTGGAACCTCCGTCTCAGGGACATCCGTCTGGATCCTCCGTCTCGGGGACATCCGTCTCGGCCTTCAAATCACATCAACGGAAGTTATTTTAATCATCACTCACACGGCAATTTAAACAAATACAAGAAGTCATTAATTCTAAGAGAACATGTGCCAAACGGATGAAAGCAACACCAACAACTGACCACTCAACTAGTTCTTTAGTGTTTTTGTTGTTGTCTTGTTTTTGAGAGAGAGAGGATAACAGTGCAACAATTCAATTATAAGGACTTGTGACCAGAGCTAAAATATGGACTTTGTGAACACAACCTCAAGTGCAACAATAATCATCAAGATGATTGTGGCCATCTAAGCAAAGAAGAAGAAGAAGAAGAAGAAGAAGAAGAAGAAGAAGAAGAAGAAGAAGAAGAAGAAGAAGAAGAAGAAGAAGAAGAAGAAGAAGTAAATAGATCGGAACTTAGTAAGTTGATCGACTGAATCAAATCAAAAGATATAATATACACAACATCACAGTAAAAAACAGACCGACCAACCGACCGACAGACAGACAGAAACACAGACAGACAGTAAAACACACACGTAGACACACAGACACACACACAGACACACACACACACACACACACACACACACACACACACACACACACACACACACACACACACACACACACACACACACACACACCTTACCTCCGTCTTTGGGTCTTGGGGACATCTGTCTGTTGCATCCGCCGTGGCCCTCCGTCTCAATCATCCGTCTCAGGTACATCCGTCTGTGACATCCGTCTCCAGACGTAAGGCCAAGGCAGATGGCACACATGGATGTCCCTGAGACGGAAAGCCAAGATGGTTGGGCCCACCCATCTGGACCTTCCATCTCAGGGACATTGTCTGTGCCAGTCCGCCCTGGTCGTCCGTCTGGGAGACTTCTGTCTGGATCCTCCGTCTCTGGGGCATCCGTCTGGATTCTCCGTCTCGGGGACATCCGTCTGGATCCTCCGTCTTGGGGACATCCGTCTGGATCCTCCGTCTCGGGGACATCCGTCTGGATCCTCCGTCTCGGGGACATCCGTCTGGATCCTCCGTCTCAGGGACATCCGTCTGGATCCTCCGTCTCGGGGACATCCGTCTGGATCATCCGTCTTGGGGGCATCCGTCTGGAACATCCGTCTCGGAGACATCCGTCTGGATCCTCCGTCTCAGGGACATCCGTCTCGACCCTCCGTCTCGGAGACATCCGTCTGGATCCTCCGTCTCGGGGACATCCGTCTGAATCTTCCGTCTCGGGGACATCCGTCTGGAACCTCCGTCTCGGGGACATCCGTCTCGATCCTCCGTCTCGGGGACATCCGTCTGGATCCTCCGTCTCAAGGACATCCGTCTGGATCCTCCGTCTCTGGGACATCCGTCTGGAACCTCCGTCTCGGGGACATCCGTCTGGAACCTCCGTCTCGGGGACATCCGTCTGGAACCTCCGTCTCGGGGACATCCGTCTGGATCCTCCGTCTCGGGGACATCCGTCACGATCTTCCGTCTCGGGGACATCCATCTGGATCCTCCGTCTCAGGGACATCCGTCTGGATCCTCCGTCTCGGGGACATCCGTCTGGAACCTCCGTCTCGGGGACATCCGTCTGGATCCACCGTCTCGAGGACATCCGTCTGGAACCTCCGTCTCAGGGACATCCGTCTGGATCCTCCGTCTCTGGGACATCCGTCTCGACCCTCCGTTTCGGGGACATCCGTCTCGAACCTCCGTCTCGGGGACATCCGTCTGGAACCTCCGTCTCAGGGACATCCGTCTGGATCCTCCGTCTCGGGGACATCCGTCTGGAACCTCCGTCTCGGGGACATCCGTCTGGATCCTCCGTCTCGGGGACATCCGTCTGGATCCTCCGTCTCGGGGACATCCGTCTCGATCTTCCGTCTCGGGGACATCCATCTGGATCCTCCGTCTCAGGGACATCCGTCTGGATCCTCCGTCTCGGGGACATCCGTCTGGAACCTCCGTCTCGGGGACATCCGTCTGGATCCACCGTCTCGGGGACATCCGTCTGGAACCTCCGTCTCAGGGATATCCGTCTGGATCCTCCGTCTCGGGGACATCCGTCTCGACCCTCCGTCTCGGGGACATCCGTCTCGAACCTCCGTCTCGGGGACATCCGTCTCGAACCTCCGTCTCAGGGACATCCGTCTGGATCCTCCGTCTCGGGGACATCCGTCTTGATCCTCCGTCTCGGGGACATCCGTCTGGAACCTCCGTCTCGGGGACATCCGTCTGGATCCTCCGTCTCGGGGACATCCGTCTGGATCCTCCGTCTCGGGTCATCCGTCTGGAACCTCCGTCTCAGGGACATCCGTCGGGATCCTCCGTCTCGGGGACATCCGTCTCGGCCTTCAAATCACATCAACGGAAGTTATTTTAATCATCACTCACACGGCAATTTAAACAAATACAAGAAGTCATTAATTCTAAGAGAACATGTGCCAAACGGATGAAAGGAACACCAACAACTGACCAGTGAACTAGTTCTTTAGTGTTTTTGTTGTTGTCTTGTTTTTGAGAGAGAGAGAATCACAGTGCAACAATTCAATTATCAGGACTTGTGACCAGAGCTAAAATGTGGACTTTCCGAACACCACCTAAAGTGCAACAATAATCATCAAGATGATTGTGGCCATCTAAGCAAAGAAGAAGAAGAAGAAGAAGAAGAAGAAGAAGAAGAAGAAGAAGAAGAAGAAGAAGAAGAAGAAGAAGAAGAAGAAGAAGAATGAGAAGAAGAAGAAGAAGAAGAAGAAGAAGAAGTAAATTGATCGGAACTTAGTAAGCTGATCGACTGAATCAAATCGAAAGACATAATATACACAACATCACAGTAGAAAACAGACGACCAACCGACCGACAGACAGACAGACACACAGACAGACAGTAAAACACACACACACACACACACACACACACACACACACACACACACACACACACACACACACACACACACACACACACACACACACACACCTTACCTCCGTCTTTTGGTCTTGGGGACATCTGTCTGTTGCATCCGTCGTGGCCCTCCGTCTGGATCCTCCGTCTCAGGGACATCCGTCTGTGACATCCGTCTCCAAACGTAAGGCCAAGGCAGATGGCACACATGGATGTCCATGAGACGGAAAGCCAAGATGGTTGGGCCCACCCATCTGGACCTTCCATCTCAGGGACATTCTCTGTGCCAGTCCGACCTGGTCGTCCGTCTGGGAGACTTCTGTCTGGATCCTCCGTCTCTGGGACATCCGTCTGGATCATCCGTCTCGGGGACCTCCGTCTCGGGGACCTCCGTCTCGGGGACATCCGTCTCGATCCTCCGTCTCGGGGACATCCGTCTGGATCCTCCGTCTCAGGGACATCCGTCTGGATCCTCCGTCTCGGGGACATCCGTCTGGAACCTCCGTGTCGGGGACATCCGTCTGGATCCTCCGTCTCGGGGACATCCGTCTCGACCCTCCGTCTCGGGGACATCCGTCTGGATCCTCCGTCTCGGGGACATCCGTCTCCACCCTCCGTCTCGGGGACATCCGTCTGGATCCTCCGTCTCGGGGACATCCGTCTGGATCCTCCGTCTCGGGGACATCCGTCTGGATCCTCCGTCTCAGGGACATCCGTCTCGACCCTCCGTCTCGGGGACATCCGTCTGGATCCTCCGTCTCGGGGACATCCGTCTGAATCCTCCGTCTCGGGGATATCCGTCTGGAACCTCCGTCTCGGGGACATCCGTCTCGATCCTCCGTCTCGTGGACATCCGTCTGGATCCTCCGTCTCAGGGACATCCGTCTCGACCCTCCGTCTCGTGGACATCCGTCTGGAACCTCCGTCTCGGGGACATCCGTCTGGATCCTCCGTCTCAGGGACATCCGTCTCCACCCTCCGTCTCGGGGACATCCGTCTGGATCCTCCGTCTCAGGGACATCCGTCTCGACCCTCCGTCTCGGGGACATCCGTCTGGATCCTCCGTCTCAGGGACATCCGTCTGAATCCTCCGTCTCGGGGACATCCGTCTGGAACCTCCGTCTCGGGGACATCCGTCTGGATCCTCCGTCTCGGGGACATCCGTCTGGAACCTCCGTCTCGGGGACATCCGTCTGGATCCTCCGTCTCGGGGACATCCGTCTGGATCCTCCGTCTCGGGAAAAACATCCGTCTGGATCCACCGTCTCGGGGACATCCGTCTGGAACCTCCGTCTCAGGGACATCCGTCTGGATCCTCCGTCTCGGGGACATCCGTCTCGAACCTCCGTCTCGGGGACATCCGTCTCGAACCTCCGTCTCGGGGACATCCGTCTGGATCCTCCGTCTCGGGGACATCCGTCTGGAAACCTCCGTCTCGGGGACATCCGTCTCGAACTTCCGTCTCGGGGACATCCGTCTGGATCCTCCGTCTCGGGGACATCCGTCTGGAACCTCCGTCTCGGGGACATCCGTCTGGAACCTCCGTCTCAGGGACATCCGTCTGGATCCTCCGTCTCAGGGATATCCGTCTGGATCGTCCGTCTCGGGGACATCCGTCTGAAACCTCCGTCTCGGGGACATCCGTCTGGATCCTCCGTCTCGGGGACATCCGTCTGGATCCTCCGTCTCGGGGACATCCGTCTGGATCCTCCGTCTCGGGGACATCCTTCTGGATCCTCCGTCTCGGGGACATCCGTCTGGATCCTCCGTCTTGGGGACATCCGTCTGAATCCTCTGTCTCGGGGACATCCGTCTGGAACCTCCATCTCGGGGACATCCGTCTGGATCCTCCGTCTTGGGGGCATCCGTCTGGAACCTCCGTCTCGGGGACATCCGTCTGGATCCTCCGTCTCGGGGACATCCGTCTGGATCCTCCGTCTTAGTGACATCCGTCTGGAACCTCCGTCTCAGGGACATCCGTCTGGATCCTCCGTCTCGGGGACATCCGTCTGGATCCTCCGTCTCGGGAACAACCGTTTGCATCCACCGTCTCTGGGATATCCGTCTGGAACCTCCGTCTCAGGGACATCCGTCTGGATCCGCCGTCTCGGGGACATCCGTCTGGAACCTCCGTCTCAGGGACATCCGTCTGGATCCTCCGTCTCGGGGACATCCGTCTGGAACCTCCGTCTCGGGGACATTCGTCTCGATCCTCCGTCTCGGGGACATCCTTCTGGATCCTCCGTCTCGGGGACATCCGTCGGGATCCTCCGTCTTGGGGACATCCGTCTGAATCCTCTGTCTCGGGGACATCCGTCTGGAACCTCCATCTCGGGGACATCCGTCTCGATCCTCCGTCTTGGGGGCATCCGTCTGGAACCTCCGTCTCGGGGACATCCGTCTGGATCCTCCGTCTCGGGGACATCCGTCTGGATCCTCCGTCTTAGGGACATCCGTCTGGAACCTCCGTCTCAGGGACATCCGTCTGGATCCTCCGTCTCGGGGACATCCGTCTGGATCCTCCGTCTCGGGAACAACCGTCTGCATCCACCGTCTCGGGGATATCCGTCTGGAACCTCCGTCTCAGGGACATCAATCTGGATCCGCCGTCTCGGGGACATCCGTCTGGAACCTCCGTCTCAGGGACATCCGTCTGGATCCTCCGTCTCGGGGACATCCGTCTGGATCCTCCGTCTCGGGAACAATCGTCTGCATCCACCGTCTCGGGGATATCCGTCTGGAACCTCCGTCTTGGGGACATCCGTCTGGATCCGCCGTCTCGGGGACATCCGTCTGGAACCTCCGTCTCAGGGACATCCGTCTGGATCCTCCGTCTCGGGGACATCCGTCTGGAACCTCCGTCTCTGGGACATCCGTCTCGATCCTCCGTCTCGGGGACATCCGTCTGGAACCTCCGTCTCGGGGACATCCGTCTGGAACCTCCGTCTCGGGGACATCCGTCTGGATCCTCCGTCTCGGGGACATCCGTCTGGATCCTCCGTCTCGGGAACATCCGTCTGGATCCACCGTCTCGCGGACATCCGTCTGGATCCTCCGTCTCGGGGACATCCGTCTGGATCCTCCGTCTCGGGAACATCCGTCTGGATCCACCGTCTCGGGAACATCCGTCTGGAACCTCCGTCTCAGGGACATCCGTCTGGATCCTCCGTCTGGGGGACATCCGTCTGGAACCTCCGTCTCGGGGACATCCGTCTGGATCCTCCGTCTCGGGGACATCCGTCTGGGCCTTCAAATTACATCAACGGAAGTGATTTTAATCATCACTCACACGGCAATTTAAACAAATACAAGAAGTCAAAATTGTAAGAGAACATGTGCGAAACGGATGAAAACAACACCAACACCTGACCAATCAACTAGTTTTTGTTGTTGTCTGGTTTTTGAGAGAGAGAGAGAATAACAGTGCAACAATTCAATTATAAGGACTTGTGACCAGAGCTAAAATGTGGACTTCGCGAACACCACCTAAAGTGCCACAATAATCATCAAGATGATTGTGGCCATCTAAGGAAAGTAGAAGAAGAAGAAGAAGAAGAAGAAGAAGAAGAAGAAGAAAATGTAAATAGATAGCAACTTAGTAAGCTGATAGACTGAATCAAATCGGAAGACATAATATACACATCACAGTAGAAAACAGACCGAGCGACCGACCGACCGACAGACCGACCGACTGACAGAGACACAGACAGACAGTAACACACACACGTAGACACATAGACACACACACAGACACACAGAGACACACAGACACACAGACACACAGACACACACTCTCACACACACACACACACACACACACACACACACACACACACACACACACACACACACACACACACACACACACACACACACACACACACACACACACACACCTTACCTCCGTCTTTAGGTCTTGGGGACATCTGTCTGTGGCATCCGTCGTGGCCCTCCGTCTCAGGGACATCCGTCTGTGACATCCGTCTCCAAACGTAAGGCCAAGGCACACATGGATGTCCCTGAGACGGAAAGCCAAGATAGTGGGCCCACCCATCTCGACCTTCCATCTCAGGGACATTCTCTGTTCCAGTCCGCCCTGGTCGTCCGTCTCGGAGACTTCTGTCTGGATCATCCGTCTCTGGGACATCCGTCTGGATCCTCCGTCTCGGGGACATCCGTCTGGATCCTCCGTCTCGGGGACATCCGTCTGGATCCTCCGTCTCAGGGACATCCGTCTGGATCCTCCGTCTCAGGGATATCCGTCTGTAACCTTCGTCTCCGGAACATCCGTCTGGATCCTCCGTCTTGGGGGCTTCCGTCTGGAACCTCCGTCTCGGGGACATCCGTCTCGATCCTCTGTCTACGAGACATCCGTCTGGAACCTCCGTCTCAGGGACATCCGTCTGGACCTTCCGTCTCAGGGTCATCCGTCTGGAACCTCCGTCTGTCAGGGTCATCCGTCTGGAACCTCCGTCTCGGGGACATCCGTCTCGGCCTTCAAATCACATCAACGGAAGTTATTTTAATCATCACTCACACGGCAATTTAAACAAATACAAGACGTCATTAATTCTAAAAGAACATGTGCCAAACGGATGAAAGCAACATCAACAAACTGACCAGTGTGTGTGTGAAAGAGAGAGAGAGAGAGAGAGAGAGAGAGAGAGAGAGAGAGAGAGAGAGAGAGAGAGAGAGAGAGAGAGAGAGAGGGAGAGAGAGAGAGAGAGAGAGAGAGAGAGAGAGAGAGAGAGAGAGAATGACTGTGAAAAAATTCAATTGGAAAGATTTGTGACCAGAGCTAAAATGTGGACTTTGGAAACACCACCTAAAGTGCCAGAATAATCATCAACATGATTGCGGGCATCCAAGGAAAGAAGAAGAAGAACAAAAAGTAAATACATAGCAACTTAGTAAGCTGACAGACTGAATCAAATCGAAAGACATAATGTACACTACATAACAGTAGAAAACAGACAGACAGACAGACAGACAGACAGACAGACAGACAGACAGACAGACAGTGACACACACACACACACACACACACACACACACACACACACACACACACACACACACACACACACACACACACACACACACACACACCTTACCTCCGTCTTTGGGTCATGGGGACATCTGTCTGTGGCATCCGTCGTGGCCCTCCGTCTCGGTCATCCGTCTCAGGGACATCCGTCTGTGACATCCGTCTCCAAACGTAAGGCCAAGGCAGATGGCACACATGGATGTCCCTGAGACGGAAAGCCAAGATGGTGGGCCCACCCATCTTGACCTTCCGTGTCAGGGACATTCTATGTGCCAGTCCGCCCTGGTCGTCCGTCTCGGAGACTTCTGTCTGGATCCTCCGTCTCTGGGACATCCGTCTGGATCCTCCGTCTTGGGGACATCCGTCTGGAACCTCCGTCTCGGGGACATCCGTCTGGATCCTCGGTCTCCGAGACATCCGTCTGGAACCTCCGTCTCGGGGACATCCGTCTAGATCCTCCGTCTCGTGGACATCCATCTGGATCCTCAGTCTCGGGGACATCCGGCTGGAACCTCCGTCTCGGGGACATCCGTCTGGATCCTCCGTCTCGGGGACATCCGTCTGGATCCTCCGTCTCGGGGAAATCCGTCTCGACCATCCGTCTCAGGGACATCCGTCTCGACCATCCGTCTCAGGGACATCCGTCTGGATCCTCCGTCTCAGGGACATCCATCTGGAACCTCCGTCTCGGACTTTAAATCAGATCAACGGAAGGTATTTTAATCATCTGTCACAGAGGAATTGAACCAAATAGTAACGGACCATTAATTGTAACAGAACATGTAACAAAAAGAGGAAAGCAACATGAACAAAATGTAAATACATAATAACTGATCAAGCAAATAGAATGAATGAAATACAAACACATAATGAACATTACATCACACTAGAACACAGACGGACAGAGAGAAAGACACAGACACACACAAACACACACGCACTAAAACACACACACTAACACACACGAATACACACACACACACACACACACACACACACACACACACACACACACACACACCACACACACACACACACACACACACTAACACACACACACACACACACACACACACACACACACACACACACTAACACACACACACACACACACACACACTACACACACACACACACACACACACACACACACACACACACACACACACACACACACACACACACACACACACACACACACACACACACACACCTACCTGCGGCTTGACCTTCGGTGTCGGGGACATCTGTCTGTGGCCAAGGCAGATGGCACACACGGATGTCTGTGAGAGGAAAGCCAAGACGGCGGGCTCATCCGTCTTGACCTTCAGTCTCAGGGACATTCGTCTGTGCCAGTCCGCCCTGGTCGTCCGTCTCGGGGACTTCCTTCTGGATCCTTCGTCTCCGGACATCCGTCTGGAACCTCCGTCTAGGAAACATCCGTCTGGATCCTCCGTCTAGGCGACATCCGTCTGGAAACTCCGTCTCGGGGACATCCGTCTGGATTCTCCGTCTCAGGGACATCCGTCTAGATCCTCCGTCTCGGGGACATCCGTCTGGATCCTCCGTCTCAGGGACATCCGTCTCGACCCTCCGTCTCGGGGACATCCGTCTGGATCCTCCGTCTCAGGGACATCTGTCTGTAACCTTCGTCTCGGGGACATCCAATCACATCAACGGAAGTTATTTTAATCATCACTCACAGGGCAATTTAACCAAATACTAGAAGTCATTAATTCTAGCAGAACATGTACAAAACGGATGAAAGCAACATCAATAAAATGTAAATAGATTTCAACTTAGCAAGTTGACAGACTGATTCAACACGAAATACATAATGTACACTACATCACTATATAAAACAGACAGAGAGACACACAGACAGACACATAGACACACGGACACAGACAGACAGACAGACATACACCCCCCAACCCACACACACACACACGCACTGACACACACCTTACCTCCGTCTTGACCTTGGGTCTTGGGGACATCTGTCTGTGGCATCCGTCGTGGCCTTCCGTCTCGGTCATCCGTCTCAGTGACATCCGTCTGTGACATCCGTCTCCAAAATGTAAGGCCACGGCAGATGGCACACATGGATGTCCCCGAGATGGAAAGCCAAGATGGCGGGCCCACCCATCTTGACCTTCCGTCTCAGGGACTTTCGTCTGTGCCAGTCCGCCCTGGTCATCCTTCTCGGAGACTTCCGTCTGGATCCTCCGTCTCGGGGACATCCGTCTGGATCCTCCGTCTCGAGGACATCCGTCTGGATCCTCCGTCTCGGGGACATCCGTCTGGAACCTCCGTCTCGGGGACATCCGTCTGGATCCTCCGTCTCGGGAACATTCGTCTCGGCCTTGAAATCACATCAACGGAAGTTATTTTAATTATCACTCACAGGCAATTGAACCAAATACTAAAGGACCATTAATTGTAACAGAAGATGCAACAAAAAGAGGAAAGCAACATCAACAAAATGTAAATACATAATAACTCGACCATCCGTCTCAGAGACATCCGTCTGGAACCTCCGTCTCGGGGATATCCGTCTCGGCCTTTAATTCACATGAACGGAAGTTATTTTAATCACCACTCACAGGGGAATTGAATCAAATAGTAAAGGACCAATAATTGTAACAGAACATGTAACAAAAAGAGGAAAAATACAAACACATAATGAACATTACATCACAGTAGAACACAGACTGACACATAGACAGACAAAGACACCGACACACACACACACACACACACA
>OY757548.1:13823061-13848061 GCA_963584105.1 Alviniconcha strummeri | reverse complement strand
TAATTGAGCATGGTCACCACTTGGATGGGTGACTTAGTATTATGTGCTAGGTATTGTACCCACACTGTGTATTTCTCTGGAGTCCAAATTCTGCACAGACTAAAACTAGTTAGTTTATTAAAGCTAAAAGTACAAAAGTCCTTCTGAGGAGACTAAAACTTTAGTATAAGTATAAACTGAGGTCCCCTATGCGTAGATGCATGCAAAAAATCACAGGCACATGTTGATGTTCATTTATATTTTCACAAAATTTCAGTGGGAACTTGTTTAGATCTGGAAATGATAAATTTGATTAATTTGGTAACTAATCTGTATTATTACTATTAATCAAAAAAGTGTAAACTTTCCCCTGATTGTACCCTGAGTCTTTGGAATAAAAGAGAATCCTTTTAAATTTAAGAAAAAGATACTGTTTGCAGTATGACTAGGGGTGTCAGTACTATGAAGTGTCGCTGGCAACTTTTTATATAAAATGTTTTTTTTTGGGGGGGGGGGGGGGGGGTCTGCTTGAAATTAGTCAATGCACAACGCATCCCCAAACGTGCATGTGCACACAGACCGTTATGACAAGGGGGGGCCCCCTCCCAGCCCCTGCCCCAAAAGTCAAACAGTTTTTTAGTTTGAACTCATAAATTTGAAAGGCAAGAACTGTAAAGTTCTGTATTCTTGAACTAGTTGAAGTTGTATTTAGTCTGATCTTCGCTTGCATGTTTGGATATCGTGTATTGACATTTTCAGAATTTATCACTATTTCAGAGAACAGAATTGTATCATAATGATTGGCATTATGGCAAGTTTATTTGCATTTAAAATAATGATATTTTGAGGTCTGGGGTCTTTAACTGGTTTTTAACAAGTATTTTATCACTGTTCATACAATGAGTTGATTTGGCTAGCAGTAACTTGCTAAGGCATTGGGCTGGTATTGGTAAGCAACTAGGCCTCGGTTTAATTCTGCTTCAGCTGTCCTTTGTCTTCCAGAGTTGTGGTTTGTGGACACTGTCGCATTTATGACCCCCCCCCCCCCCCCTTAATAAAACATCAAACTGGCTTTCAGGTCTGCCCTTTTCATGTGGAATCATTCTGGTGGTGATGGTGTAGTGTTACTGCCTGGTATAGTCTCTTCTTCCCTCACCTGTGGGGATTTTCATCCCCTTCAGTACTTTTTTTTTTAAACAACTTGGTGTTACAGAACTTACGTTGTTACACAAGTTTCTCCCTTTCCCCCTGCCTTGCCAAATCACTCTGTCAGATACATTTGTTGCAGACTTCAGAATGATTAAAATGTATTGCTGTCAGTGTCACTGCATCTCACTGTGAGTGTGAGCCGGTTTGGCCTAGTGGTAAGGCGTTATGCTGGTAAGCTGAAGGACCTCGGTTCAGTTACTGCTTTGGCTCTCCTTTCTCTTTAAAAAGGTCGTGGTTTGTGGACGCTGTCTTGTGACTTTGTCCACCACTTCTTACCGAAACATTAAAATGGTTCTCATTGCTGCCCATCTTAATGCAGGAATCATTCTGGTGGTGAAAGTGTAGCGATAGGTATGTAATCTCCCTCTTCCCCCACCTCCATACCCCCTTTCCCCCTTTTCCCTGTCCCTAATAAGCCTTACGGTTTCTGTGGACGTTAAGCACCATGTTTACTTACTTACTGAAGTTAATGCATCACAGTGTTTTCATTGTCTGAAAATTTAAGTCAAAACTGTTCTTTGTCACTTTCAGCCTTTCACGTCAAATGCAAGTTGCAGAACTTCTCCTTCTGTAAAGATTGGTCATCATGAGACATGACATATCTTGTTGGAAAATATGGCATTGGCATTGTCTTACTCTTAGTGCAAACTTGGTAAAACTAAACAGCAGAGGGAAATGGGGAAGCAACTTTTGAAACAGGGTTGTTGACTTTAGGCTTTACTACTTTAGTATTCTTATTATAGTAAGGTGGTGTAGCTTTGGGATTATGTAAACTGTAATATTAGTAGCAAGCAGACATTGGACCAGATTGTGAGTATACATGAACTAGGTCACCTTCTGTTATGAGCCTATTCAAAACTGGTTAAAAATAAGTTAATTTCTCTTAAATTTTCTGTGGGCATGATTGTTGCACACATTATCATTTCTGAACGGGAACCATGTAACGGGATGTTGTGAATGTTGCATGTTAAAATGGAAAAAGAAAACCTAGCATGAACTAGGAAGTGCAGACTGACTGAAACGGTGATACACTGATATTAGTGATAGCCTGACAACATGCCCCTTTTCCCTCCCTGTTGTCTTTAATGTCTGAAACTCCTACTCTTGCATCATGTTAATTTATAAACAACAGACGTTAAATCTTCATAATGTTCTGCCTTCAAATGTTGAAATGAAGTTTTACTGTGGAGCAGAGCCATGACCTTGTGGCTAATGTTATCTGAATACTCAGCAGGAAGGTAGTGTCTGTTACAGGACTTGAAGTTGCAGTTAAACACAACCTTGCTATAGCTTTAAACATGCACCATACAAACTGAATGATGTCACGTTATTGTTTATTTATGTAGCAACTAGTGTATCAGATTTGTTGTCAGCTAAGATGAGCATACTGCATTGTATAAAATCATTAATGAGTTCATTTTAGATTTGACATAATTACAACAGTGTAATTAATATTAATAACTAATATGCAGTGTACCTTTAAGAAAAAAGTGGAGGGAGTAATACCAGCACCATGATTGAATTGAATAGTGTAAGCAGGCTATAGCTGGTGAATTTGTGAGCAATTCCTTCCCTTTCAAACTCAAAGGGGAGCTGCTGTTGGTTTTTTACCAACAGTCATGGATTGGAAGTTGTATGTTATTGTTAGTGCAGTGTTGTATTTTGTTCTTTATATTTTTGTGTCAGGAGATGTAGATGATGATGAGTTGATGCTTAATGTCCTCAGATGTCATTTGACATATTAGGGACAAGTTGTGACCAATGCCGAAGCACGGTTCAATAAAAGCCACATACGTAAGTGTGTATGCGTGTTTTAGCTGTAACCTGCCACCTGCACTTTTGGCAGAATGACTGGGATCTTTTACGTGCTACTGTGGTAACACGGGGGTGGAACGGATACCGAAATAAGAGTCAGCACAGAAAGTCGATCCTGGAGAAGAAAATTCTCCTGCCATTCCAGCAGGGATTCGAACCCGCGACCTTTCAATCACGAGTCCGGCGCTCTAACCACTGAGCTATCCCCGCCCCCCAGGAGATGTAGTTAAAACTGATGGATTTTATAAATACCAATAACATGGTCGTCGGAAGACTTATGAACCTCATTTGATTTTATTGCAAAAGATATAGACCATGCTGATGAGTCAAGCTGAACACCATCAAATATTTGGCCAAATGTCAATGATCTGTATAATCATTTTTGACTGAAAAAGAAATAATGCCAAAATTAGCAGCTACTCTAATGATAGTCTAACCAAGACTTGGAATTTGTTTTATGTTACAGTGTTGACTATTTCTACGAGATGGCTGAACCAGACAGGTTTGTAAAACTTCACATTTAGAAACTGCTATGAAAATAATGTATGCATGCTGTTTCTTTTAAAGACCATAACTGATGGTGAAACGGGAGGAGGCTAGAATTAGTAGAAAGGAGGTAGCAGAAGAAAAAGTAAGAAAAATACTGGTATAGTGGTAGTGTTGTGACCAAGATAAAAGCTAGCGATTTTATTTAAATTATTGTAAACATAACCATCTTCTTCTTTTGGCAACAACAAATTTAACTTAGAAATAATTCATAATTCATTTAAATAAAACACGCTTTTGAGATTTGCAGTATTTGCTTGACTAACAAGTACCTTTTCTGGTTTTTGACTGGATGTTTTTTTTTGAGAGAGAGAATATTATTGGAGAGCATTGATTTATAATATGACCGTAGAGATTTGTTGTTTAAATGCTATTTGTAAAATTGCTTCTTTTTTTGTTTTCAGCAAAGCACCTGAGGTGGAAGAGGAAGTTGAAGAAGTAGAAGAGGAGGATGAGGAAGCAGGTGAGGGTAAAATGGAGGAATTAAAATAGAACAGGTGAATATATGGTTCAGATCAGACAGTCTCTGGGTATAATACATGTTGGTACAATGGTAGTAAGTGTTGGTATACATACAATTGTTACTGGGGACTTTTACTATCAGTGAGTTTTAGGTTTGAATATTAGTGCCTGGGAAAACGACATTAACAACAGCAGCTGTTTTACAGGTATCCCCTGACTGAAATCTGTAGCATAAAAATTGCGCTGATTTTGGGTATGCGTTTTTTAGCCAGGCATACAGATTTGCAAATGTTGGGTGGAAATATTTTGAAGGTTGAAAGCTTTGGTGGTTGTCCCAGGTCCAGCATTTTGAACAAACTTTTAATAGTAAATAGTCTGAAAATGGCTAGTTTATCAATGTCTGACTTAAAAACTCATGCTGGTTCACTTGCCCTGATGCAACCGTACTGGTTGACTGGGTGTAAAACACCAAGCAAGTTAGTTACTTATGACAATGGTTCTGGCAGTGGCATATATATTGCAGAGTGCCTTTTTTCAAGTCAAGAAATACAGGATGATTCATTCATTTTGTCTGCATATGAAGACCAACCGTACCTGTGACCAGCAGATAAAGGGTGGGTACATGGAAAGGCAGGTCCACAGTCCAGTTTCACCAGAAGCAGATAAAGGAACCCATTCACATTTTTACCAGGCACATTGAGTTGTCCATCAGATAACGCGGTTTAGTGGGAAATGATTGTTTGAAGAATGGATAAAAAGCCTGCAAGTGTTTGCTGTTAAGCTAGTGGTCCATTGGGTCTGACTGTGACAGATCTGGAAGTGGAAAGGTTCTGACTTGCGATGGTATTAGGCTAGTGGCAGATCGTAGTTTGAAGAATGGATAATAAAAAGAAGAAAAAAGGCAGTGCTTGCTGCTAGGCAAGTGGTCCATTGGATCCAACACTTGGACCCACCAATCATTTTGGCGGAATTTGTTCTGCTTGACTGCACTTCATTCAGCTGTTCTACTTGCTCAAAAAATACTCCGCTGAAGAAAAAACAACTTCTTGTGTTGTGAGAATGCATGTGGCTGAGACTGGTTGACATCAGCTACGACAGCAAAAGTTGTCTGTGGGACTTTCTGTGGGGTGTTTACCAAGGGTTTGGTTGTGCCACAGCCAATCAGCATTTTTGTTTTAACCAGCTGACCAGTCGTAGCATTCGGTTTAGTTCCTGCTCTTATGTGTCACATCCAGACGAGACAACTTCTGTTTTCAATCGTTCATAATCACCATGCTGAAGCGAGAAGCAGAAAGCGAACTCCCGGGTGATCTTGTCAACAACAACAAAAATTCTGGCAAAAGTATTTATGTACGCAGAAGAGTTTATGTGCATTGTACGATCAGTGAAGAGCGCCCAGCATGTGAAGTGCAGCGCCTGCTTCTTCAGTTCTTGGGACTTTCCTGTCGCCCATGGTGGAATGTATGATGTTGAACAATGCATCAGCTTGAAGTGTCATAGCAACAAAGGAAAATTGATACTGATAGGAAGTACGCTGAACATTGCCCATTTTATGGGTTGTGAGACGCTGTCTTCACAGCATTTTGACATAATTCAAATGGAGATGCTTTTCACAAATTTCTTTGTAGCGCCAATCATGACATCTGTTCTAGCGCATATTTCCACGGATGATGTGGCTGGGTCAGGCGGATGTGAGAGAGTTCAGGGCAATGGGGATCAGTTAAAAAACGTTCTTTCTGGACCCACAGCAGGTGAGACGGCTGGGGACCAGGCAGCAGAGTCGACCAAGATCGCTGCACAGCTGATGAAGAATCCTCAAGTGCTGGCAGCATTGCAGGACAAACTGGGCTCCATCATTGGAACGCCGTCTGGATACATTCAGTCGTGAGTATTTGGGACTTGTATCATGCTTGATGGGCAGTGCTGCCGCTGCTGCTGCTCACTTTCCAGTGTGGTGACAAATTATCATGCCCTGGTTTTAATGTGGCTTTTGGGGGATTGGGAAGGGAGGAGTGTTCCTTTGCTTGAACTGTGGCGGTTGCCCAGTGGAAAAGGATGAGAGATTTGTATATGGAATCATTTCACTACACATTCTTCGCTTGTGGCTCAAACCCTGACCTGATATAGCCCTGTTGTGCTTTTGAAGTGGCTGTGATGGATAACATACAAACAGCCATGCCCCCAGCCTGGAATAAAGCATTGTTAGACATTATCTGCTTGCACTTTATCGCTGGAGCCGAATGATTTTTTTTTTTTTTCCAGCAACACTGGACAGAAAATGAAGTCTGGCACACATGCTCCCATTCACACACACACATACTGCAGCTGCACCCAGATGTGTGCATGCTGAAGAAATTATTGACGGTTATGTGTTGCTTGCAGATTGCCCAAGCCAGTGAAGCGACGAATCAAAGCCCTGAAGAAACTTCAGAATGATGTTATACAGCTCGAGTCGCAGTTCTACAAAGAGGTGCACGTTTTAGAGTGCAAATATGCCACTCAATATGCCTCTCTTTTTGACAAGGTCAGTTCCTTACAGCTGCACTCTTTTTTTCTCTCTTTTTTTTTTAGGGTGGAAACATGGTACAATTAACTGAGGAGCATTTGTATGCTAGAAACAGTAAGGGTCCAGTATGTTTGATTTAGAGTTCCTGGAAAGTCACTATTCTGTATTTAGTCACTTAGTTTTTTTTGGGTGGGGGGGGGATATGAAAGTTATGTCTTTAATGTACCTCATACCTTTTTTGTGTTGTGGTCTTGGGCGGTTCAGGCGTGGTTGTTAACTCCCTTGACTTTTGCCTGGCATCGCTTAAGTCCCTTGGCTGCTTTTACTTCTGGTGTGTACTTTTTTCACGATGGAGGTGGTGACAGTGAATTTGCAAATTTTACATTGCCATCTTTAAACGCATTTTTGGAGGCCCATAGTCAGAATGTGTCTGGCAACAAGCAGTAACTTGTTGCTCGTGCTATAGGATGCCCCCAAATGCATTTTTTTCATGAACTCATGATCTTCTGGTCAGCCAAAAAACAACACAAAGACACTTTTTTCCCCACCATCCATCCCCTTTCCCCAGTAATTTTTGCAACTGCAACAGTGGTGGCATTTGTATTGCTTTACAATTCTAGGTTCAGCTTCCACTGTTACACACAGTGTGAAGCAACGCCTACTCAGAAATTGGCCCGGAAGTGATGCTGCGACCTCTCCTGATTTCTTTTGTGAAAGATTACAAAGGGCATTCACTTGAGTGCAAACCAGCTTCACTGAACCGCCCAATAGGTGTACCAGTAGGGCTGTTAAAAGTGGTTGATTTGACTTAATTCATAAGAGTATGAGTTTTGTACATCTTGATTTCAGTGATGGTAGGCTTTCAGCATTGTCAGCATGTTTGCCACATGCATGCATGCACAGCTGAAAAATTCAAATTAAAAATTGGCCGATCAGTCTTCAAGGGAAGGGGCAAACTCCATGCACTGGTTTACGACATCCCTCCTTCAACCACTGCCGTATTTAGTTATGCCATGGGGTCCAGAAAACTGTCAGCTAACGAGCAGTTTTTTGTTGGTGCTCAAACAGTAGTAAGTTTGTTAAAACAACTGAAATAAAACAAGGGGTGTCATTTATAGCCACAACAAAATTACGCCAGCACAAACCAAAATCATTTGAATCAAGACAGAACTGCTTTTCTTTACCCAGGGTGGATGTGTCTCATGTTTATGTGGGTTCTTGGGCGCTAGGCTGCTTCTACAGTCTTAGTACCCAAACCTTTCAGAGGGCGCTGACCGCGTCAGTGGACAGCTGCGGGGAGATAAAGAGTGCCCCTTCAGTGGCGTAACCAAATCTGGCACAGTTTGGAGGAAGGTGCTGGAAAGCAATGCTCGGAGTGTGGGGAAGGGGCAGTCTGATTTGCTTGGTAGAATGAGCAGCTCTGACAGTGCTCAACAATTTGTTCCTGCTTTTGTTCAGCGTCGTGAGATCCTGACGGGCAACCAAGAACCAACCGAAGAAGAGTGTGACTGGCCATCTGATGAAGAGAAGGATGAGGAGGACAAGCTGGCTGTAAGTGTAAGGATCACCCCTTCTTCTTTTCTGCTTGTAGTGACGACTAGCACATTTCTGCAAGTAGCAGGGGAGGGAACCTTTCTGACCGGTGCTTTATGCCAGGGACATTGCTGATGAATTGTAGGAAAATATGCCCCCCCCCACACCCCCCACCACTTCCTGCTTCCAGACAGTGTGACTTTGTGCAAAGTGTTTTTTTGCCAGCTTGTAACATTCACACTAGTTCCTGTCAAATGTTGCTCAATTGTGAAATGTGAAAGTGGTGTATGTATGTATGTATGTATGTATGTACTTTGGTGCTGAGGTAAGTCTGCTCAGTGTTTTCTCATCTGATGCATTTAACTAATGCTTGACTGACCTGCTAATTACTAAGTGTGCTTCTCTGGTTCTCTGAGCGTCTGCTTTCCCCTTGTCCCCATGTTGTAGCGGTTCTTGGATGTGTGCATTTTTTGTGCGTTGTCCAGGATTAGAAAAACAGTTTGGGCCAGTCCAGCTTTTGAATCGTGGGCTCTGTTTGACTGGAAACATATGTATGTACCTATCATGATTTAGAAAATTCAGGATCTTGGAGAACTAAATTCCTCGCAAGGTTCCCAGGGTCCTTACAGGTGCTTACAAGTACTTACAAATTGAATTTGCCAAGTAAGGCCTTACAAGTCCTTATATTTGCCTCATGGTCCTTACAAGTCTAGCTAATAGTAAAAATGCAAATGGGTAGTTATAAAAGCCTCTTATTTTTCCAAGTCAGCGACACTTGGTGGTTCCACACGTTTACTGAATTTTGAAATCATTCAGACATAGGTTGAGATGATGCATGAAGCAGATGATGCTTTCCTTTGTGTTCGTTTAGATCACGCTGCAGCCAGAATCACGGTTGCAAGATTAAGCGATAACTTCCAGGTCAGTCATTTGGTTGCAAAATTTGAACTGTGCAAGAACCTGAGCAAAGAAAATGTTTGTTCCAAAACTGCTGGCTAAAGGACTGCTTGCCAGGAGTGAAGCTGGACAAACACTACGCTCAGTGCATGGCATGCAAAATTCAGCAAATATTTTGTGTTCCTTGCTGTTGCGATTGTCCTTACAAATCTAATATTGGTCCCTACAGGTCCTTATTTGGCTCTAGGCCAAGTCCCTGGGAACCATGCGTTGTAACTTTGCAGCATCACATGAGCCTGGGTACATTTTACTGTTGAGAGTCCTGCTGATTTGTTGAACAGACTTGTTTGTGTTTATCGATGGGACAAATAAACTGTGATGAAATTTGCTTCCATCAAAGTGATGGTCTGTTTCTTTTGTGTTATTGCATACTGACGCTTTGATAAAAAAAATCGGGATTGGAGGAGGTGTATGTGTGGATGGAACGTTTATCGACAGTACAGCTTGCGTATGTAGTTTTTAAAGATGATCTGAAATTGTGGAGCCTTTATTAGTCTGTGTTAACTAGCATACGTTATTTGCTAGTCCGTGACTGTCCTTGTTAGATTGTGTGTTTTTATTGCTCACCAGTCTCGCCATCGGTTGAAGTGCCTCAAGAGAGCCATCAAGAAATGAGGCATTTGTTTTTTTCTAACCTTTGTATATTTTTTAAACACCATGCATTTCCAAGATAAAGTGTACCTCCATCCCTGCCTTTTTAACCTTTGTATATTTTTTTAAAGTACCATTCATTTCCAAGAACTTTGTATATTTTTTAAGTACCATTCATTTCCAAGATAAAACGTACCTCCATCCCCGCCCACCCCTGTCCCTCCAGAGCAAAGTGATAACCTGTTTTTTCTTTTTCTTTTTGTCTTTTATCATAGGGACCTCCCCCCAACTCCCCATGCCCCCCTGTAATATAATGTAAGAAGTCCTTGTGCTACAGGATGACCTGAAAGAGAAAGCGGCAGTGGAAGACAAGAAGGAAGAAGGGGAGGAGAAGAAGACAGAAGAAGGTACATCAGCTTTCTCATGCACATTTTCATTTAAAAGTTCTTTCAACCAATGTGCTGTGTTCTTTTCTGACACTTTTTTCCCTTGGATTAGGGGCAAGTGGTTGGGTCTTTTGTGTGTTTTCTGTTGTTGTACTCTAACAAAGGTTGGGATGTATATATTGGAATTACCTTGATTTAACATTTGGGTATGTATCATTTTGGATTGAATACTGTGTTTGGGTTGGTTTAGATTTTGGGGGGATAGTTGTTTTGATTGGATTGAGTACTGTGTTTGGGTTAGTTTAGATGGGGGGTGGGGGTTGTTTCAATACTTGTGTTCCTTTTTTTTCTTTTTCTTTTTAATGGGGGTAGTTCACATGGTTTTTGAGATGCAACTCATATTTGACTTTTTATTTCCCTTACTCTTTGGGCAGCCACATTCTGTCTTCAGTTTTGAGGGTTGGGGTAGTGTGTTTCGTTTTTGTGCGTCCAAGTAACTGACTTAATGCATGTGATTGCAACCAGGGTTGTGCAAACAACACACGAAAGGTGACCTGAGTAATAAAAAAATGAAATTGCTGCACCAGGGGCCTGACAGTCAATGAACTGAACTATAATCCCCCTTCCCCTTTGGTTAAAAAAAAGAAAAGGTCAGTGGTAACTGCTGAATTCTGCCATGAGCTTTGACTACTAACAAAAAAGAATGGTATCAACGCAGCAGTGGCAGATCCAAAAGTGTATACACATGTGGTCTGTTTTCTCCCTCCATCTGGTTTTACTCCCCACCTCTCTGTGTTTCTGTCTCGGCACAAAGCAAGGTTAGCAAAGAACAGACCCTTTTATGTCTGTTGCTGTGTGTGAATGGGGGGACTGTCTTGTGTGCAGAGATGAAGGGTATACCAGGCTTCTGGCTGACCATCTTCAAGAACGTTGACATGTTGGCAGAAATGGTGCAGGTAAACTTTTTTGTAGTTCATCTACATAACTTGCATGTGCTTTGTGTGCCTGACCCCAAATAATTAGCTGGTGCCAAATGATTGAGCACCTGGTAAAGTGGTGTTCCAGTTAACAAGCACCAAATGAATAGCTTGGGTACTAGTTGCAGGGCCTAGGTATTTGGTGAGTTTACAGATTTTAATGGATTTTTTAATTTAGCAAAACTACTTAATTTCTTGAAAATAGAATTTTATGTTGGTAAAAAGATGCTTGAAATTTGTTGCGTTCTGTAAAGCAGACAATGTAAGGGAAGCAACTGCAAGCAGGATATTCATTTGTCATGAACATTTCCTGTAGTTTGGTGGCAACATGTATCATTGCGGAAGAGCTTTTAATTTTCATCTAGCATACACACAATGCCTTGGGGTGAAACATCCCGAAAAAAGCCTACGAGGTGTGATTTTCAAGGTTTACAATTTTATCGGGTCATGTTATCATCAAAGTTTTGTGCATTTTGTGTAATTTTTGTCGTTGGTGTTTTGCAAAACGACAAAATGGAACAAACAAGAATGCTGCCTCAGCTGAGGTTGCCTTTGACGAGGGGAAAGTTTTTATTGTAATGGGTATTGAAACCATGGCACTTGGTGTCAGGTCCTGTGTCATTTTGTTTGGCATGCTTGTTGCTGGTGTAATGCAGGTGCTCCAGGAAACCTGCTGCAGCAGTTGATGGTTCAGCACAAATGATAAATAAAAATGACACAGAGGCATATTCTGATAGGCTGATTGGAATAGCACAGCGTGTGTCTGATGTAAATGTTTAGTTGCTTGGAATAGCAGTGTGTGTGTGTGTTTGTGAGAGAGGACATGAGAAGAAGGGATAGGCAGTGGTGGTGTGATTTGGTATTACCTGGCTTTTGTGGATTAGTTTACACCATTATAGGCTTGCAGTACTGTTGCTTGTGCACCATACAAATCTCCATAGTTATAATAATTCAGAATTGTAGGCCTTATGAGTTGCTGAACATGTTTTTAAAAGTGATGTTGGTGTTTTAAATTGGATAAACATTAATCCGTGGCTGTTAGGATTTCAAATATTTTTCTCCTCAGGAACATGATGAGCCCATCCTGAACCACTTGCAAGACATCAAAGTCAAGTTCTCTGACAGTGAACCACAGGTTAGTTGCATTTGTTTGGTAGTGAATGAGATAGAAAAGAAAGAGTGTGTGTGTCTTGAGTGCATGAGCGAAGGGGAGAGAGTGAGCAAAATGTCCAATGTTTTCCTTTAAACATGTTTTTGTGCTTTAAAAAAAAAAAAAAAAAAAAAAAAAAAAACTGCACCTGAAGTAAAGTTGCAGACTTGTCTCTGTCACAGGAAGTGAACTAGCAAATAGTGGTTCGTGAACTAGGACAGGTTGCAGTTGTTTTTAAACTGAAGGCAGACTGGAAAAGAGCCTCTAGACTACATCAGGGAAATGGTCTGAAGATTACATCAAAAGCATATGGTAGCTGGTACATACATGTTGCTGTTATGGAAGGAAACTTGGAAATAGCAGCAAGTGGACTACACCAGAAGTGGAGTTGCAAGAGTGTCTCAGATACAGAACTTTGCATTGGATGATTAGATCCAGAAGTGTAGCTATTTTTGCACAGAAATTACAAGTGCGTTTCCAGAGCAGACTACCTGTAAGATTTTGTAAAACTGTATTTTGGGTATTTTTTAGGGCAGTTTTCTTGCACTAAATTTCAAACTTCCAGCAACTGATGTTTCAGAATATATTGTCTGTTTTTATTTTCATAGCAGGAATATAGTAGTACAAACCACCAGCAATGCTGTATCCAAGATACCAGTGGAAATAACATGTTCAGTCATATAAAAGTTAAAACATATATCATAAAACACTGAAGCACAACAAGACATAGTGAAAGAGCCCAGTGGGGCATAAGGACACCTTGAATTGATTTGCAGATATGTGAAATGTCTCTGCTTTGGATTGCTGCTGCAGGGCTTTACACTGGAGTTTTACTTTGAGCCAAATGAGTTTTTCACGGAGACGGTGCTGACCAAACAGTACACCATGCGCTTCGAACAGGATCCCACTGATCCATTCTCTTACGAAGGGCCGGAGATCACCAAATGTGTAGGGTAAGAGGTCTCTGGGTGACTACTGTACCCATCCCGCCCCACCGCACCCTTGACTCCCTTTTTTCTCTGGATAACCTGCATTACTTTTAAAGAATTGTTTAAGAAAAGGATGGTTAGCTATGCAGATCTTAGTGGCATGTTTGGTAAAATAGGGACAACTTCACTGTAGATTATTTTTCAAAGTCAACATAATCATGATCAAAGAGTGAAGACTGCTGATGTCTGGCACACATTTTCACCTGAAAGGCGCTTGTCTTTAGGTAGTTATGATCCTCCATTTGATTTAAGTGTCCCAGTAGTGAGACTTTCCTCCTTGGTCGGTTGGTGTTTCACATGTAGGTAGATATGTGGCAGCCAAACGCACACAGATGTATGTGAACGGACCACCAACTGAGGCTGGTGTATAGTCGTGCACTGTAAGTACATTTGTTGCCTGCCTTTTGAAACAAGTTGGATGGATACTAGGCCACTTTCTCACTGTGGCTTACTTTGGAAGGGAGCTGCTTCTTTTTTTTAGATTTTGGGTTTCCAGCAAAAATTGGATTGCCCCATCTTTTTTCGTCAGACCTTATGCTTCTTGTGTACAAAGAAATTTTCATAAATGTCATTAAAATGTGTTTTAAACATGCACCCTCTTGTTGCTAAGCACCATGATGAAAACTTTGCCAATTTGTCAGAATGAGATAGACTGACGAACTGATGTTGATAATTTTTGCTTCATTTTAAAGAGAGTTATGTGCTCTCTGCTGTGACATAAATATCTGAAAATGACCAAAAGTGACTCATTTGGGAAGGTAGGGTTGCGCCTGATGTCTTGGTTTTGGTGGGCCCCTTTAAAACGCGGTGTGCTTGCATGTTGGCTCAGGTGCCCCATCACATGGAACAAGGGGAAGAACGTGACGGTGAAGGTGGTCAAGAAGAAACAGAAGCACAAAGGCAGGGGCATAACACGCACCGTTACCAAGACAGTACAGAATGACTCTTTCTTCAATTTCTTTTCCCCACCTCAAGGTATGTTCTGGGCTCGCTCTCCAGTGGTGGGGGGGGGGGGGGGGGGGAGAGTGGGCTGTTGTCTTTTTTTGCATTGACAGTTTGTTGTGCCTAGGAGCGTAAGTTTTTTTGAGCACAAGTGTCTTTCTGCTGTGAGTCATGCTTGAGGAGTAGCTTTGGTGGGATGTTGACAATATTCAGACAATATTCAGACCTCTGGTCCGCTTGTCTTCAGTCTGTCGTCAAACTGAAGAGTGTGGTTTGATTATGTTTAGCTAATTTGCAAAATGTCGCATTTAAATTTTTTGTATTGAAGTATGTTTCCACTGCATGGGTGCCACCGTGTTCACTGGTTGATACATGCCCTTTGTCTCTGTTGTCAAGTCTCATGGGCTGGATGTTGGGTGAGAGTGTGGTTGGCTGAGACTAGTTGGTGTTGCACTGTAGCAAGACCACAGTTTTCAGAGGTAGTAGGACACTGTTTTGTCACAGACTGTTGAAAAAACATGTGATGTGGTAAAGTGAATAGAAAATGAACAATTGGCTAGTCTGGGCAAAAGTTTGACGTATTCCATATTCTCTTTTTATATTTGTGATATCAGGTATAATAAAAAACAAACTGTTTTATGCTGTGTAGCTGGTTTTGTCTGGTGTAGCCACCAGTGTCCTGAGGCTTATCTAACCAGCGCATTTTTCATGTCTTACAGTGCCAGAAGGGGAGAGTGAAGATGATATGGTAAGCAAAATACCCAAGATGTATGTTGTTGGGGGGGGGGGGATGCAACTTGGATGATGCTATTTTTAGTTGACTAATTCCAGCATGAAGACAAAAAATGCCCGAGAAATGGGAACGGCAGCATCACAAAACAGAGGAAGATGATGAACCTACTGCGAAGAATAGACTAAATTAAAAAATGTAGCATCAACATTTTCACCAACAGTGCAGAGCTGTGTACCCTCTACTTCATTCTTCAACAGAGGGATCACAATCTGCGCATTGCACAGATTGGATTTCTTGATTGCACATGGTGGCAAAAACAATTGCAAAAAATGTGAGACCCATTCTCACGTATCTGTGACAGAAGTTGTTAGAAACAACACTACTGTGCCCTCCAGGTGTTGCCACAAAGAGATTTGCCAGTGATGATACAGAACCCTGACTTGATCTGGGACATTTGGGTGTTTTTGTTGTTATGGTGTTGAACATTTTCTGATGAACAGATGATTAAAACAAAAGGTATGTGGAAAATATTGTAATGTATGTGTTCATTTACTTTGGATACAAGTGCTTCTTGATTTACTTTTTTCTTGTTGGTTTTGCTATTTTTGTCTGTAAGTGTACTGTTTGTCATCTGTAGGGGTAAACCATTCTGATGAAGATGCGTATTCTCTGTGCAGGATGAGGATACAGAGGCATTATTAGCAGCAGACTTTGAAATCGGTCACTTCATCCGGGAGCGAATTGTACCACGAGCAGTTCTCTACTTCACTGGGGAAGCGCTAGAAAATGATGATGTAAGTGTTTGACTCGCTGATGTTTTGTTGTAGGCCCCCCCTCCCCCCCCCCCCCCCCATCAGAATTAGAGGGGAAATTACTGGAATCACTGTGTCCTCCTGTTTGTCCAGGTCTTTTTCGGAAGATGTCTTCTGCATCAGTCAACCTTTTGTAGCCAGACTTGTTGCTGCATGGGCTGGGCCTGTGGCTGGCACCCTGTTTCTGTAGCAGAGTGTTGTTGAGCATGATGTGAACCGTTGTGTTGGTCTCTGGAAATGCATACTAGTTGTGCAGCTCTCATTCTGTCTGCCCCATTGTTCTGTTCTCCCCTCCCTTCCTGCCCGCTCTCTTTCTTTTCCCCTTCCCTCGGGTCTCTCTCTCTCTCTCTCTTATGAGCTGTTTGTAGACTGGGGTAGATTCAGTCCTTGTTTAGTCTGCATTGAGACAGAGGCAAAAGATCAGGACAATGTGAAAGAGCAGATTAAGCACTCTGGGCAGTTTCTACCTTTCTCTTCCTCTGTAAAAATGTTTTCTTTTGTGTGTTTTTGTTTTTAATGACTGCTTTGTGGTGCTGACAAGATTGTTGTTTGCGATGAAGTTTGATGTTGCATGTTTTTTTGTTTTGTTTGCAGTATGATGAAGATGAAGGTGAAGAAGAGGTATGTATAGCGCTGCTGTTGGGGGGGGGGGGGGGGGATTGTATAGAACATGCCTGGGAATGTAGTCGATGATGACATTGTGACATGGAGAGAGGGGAGGTCACTGGTGTCAGCGCCGTCACTGGCAGAACCCACTGATACTGACCTTCACCTTGAAGACCTATGCCTGCCATATGGCGGTCTGAGACTCCACATGCTGCACTATGTTTTAGAGAGAATGTGGGTTATGGGTCAAGGACAGTCTGATCTGACAGAAATTAGTTTTTTATTTTAGGAATGCATGCACACTGGTAGTGAAACATGCTTGTTTGTGTATTAGTACATGGAAGCACAGGGATAGGGATTGGAAATGGGATTCTTTCAGTTGGAGCCAGGCGGGTGAATTTTTACCCTTTTTTAAAATTATTTTTTATGGATGTCCAGCTGGGGGGGGGGAGGGGGGGGGAATGGGATTGTCTGAGCTAGAGTCAGGCAACTAGCAGTTATAGTGTTAACCTTTTGAATGGATTAAAAAGCAAAACAAAGCTATGCGTTTGTGTGTTTATGTCAGAGTCAGTACTGAAAATGTGTCGGTTGAAACTGAAAATCTGTTGGTCTTTGTGCTGTTAGTGACTGCAGTGTCAGTTCAGGTGGATCTTTGAAGAGAAGGTTGAGCAGGAGAGGGTCTTAAATTTTTTAATTTCCTTTTAGCAACATTGATGTTTTAAGTGTTGATGGCACATACTGTGGTATAGGTTGACAACAGTTACGGTGAATCGATCAGTTACATGTGTTGATGGCCAGGGTATTTTTCAGGATGAAGAAGGAGACTATGATGAGGAGAATGACCCTGACTTTCAACCAGCGGTAAGTCTCCCTCCATCTAACCCCCTCCCCCAACCTCCTAACTCTTAGCCCACTCCCTCTCATTCAATTTTGTTCACTTGTGCCTTGTAGCAACTAAGCTGCAACTGTAAATCAGTTTTTCTGAGAAAAAATTCTTGCTCACCATTGTTTTTACTAGAGGCTGCTCTGGCAGAAATTGCTGGAATTAGATTGTTTAGAAGTATATATATATATTTTTTTTTTTAATTCTTGCTTTGTGTTAAGCATTGGTCACCTAGAAGTTTACACTTTTCTGTGAGCATTTGTTTTCTCATTATCTCTGTTTTTAAGTTTCTGATTGCTGTGAATATGTAATCCATGTGTGTGTGTGTGTGTGTGTATAGGATTGTATAGGATAAACTGCAACTGTTTAGAATGTTTGACTATTCTGTGGTGTCCTTAAGGTCAAGGTTATGTTCTGCATAGTGGTGATCAGTGTCTTGTTTTTATAACAGTAGAACAAAAATTCATACAAATTATTTCAGAGTTAGCATGATGGTAACTTAGAGTGTGTGCATACAATGCATACGTGTTCTGGCAACAGCCTAACTTCATGGTTGTAAGGGTGTTAAACAGGTAAAGCAGGAGTCTGTATTTTCTTGGTAAGATTCTATCAAGTTCAAACTTTGTATGGTAGTTTATGCATGGACCAGATGATGCTTTCTTAATAAAGTGCTTCTTGACTTTGGTGTAGATAAACTGAAGTGTTTCCTGGCCTGGCGAAAAGTTCAACATTGACTGTTTAAAATGAGCATTTTAACTGAAACATTGCATGTATGGTTATATATGACCATGATCATACTGATCTAAAAGTACCCATTTTCAAGGCCAGAGAAAGGTTCTTTCTTGCAGTTTGTACTGTAATTCAACTAAGTCAACGTTACTAAGTGCTTGCTTTTCGAAAGATAGAAGAAGAAAAAAAGTGAAATAAGGTCAAATGAACAAAATGAATTTGTGTCCTCAGAGACGTGACTTTTTTTTTCCCCTTTAAATTGCATAGCACACATTTTTGTTGTAAGAGTACATATCGTGGTAAATCAAATATACATTTTCATCATGACCTTCATTCTGGTCGGGCAGACAATGCACTTTCTGATCAACAAATGCTGCGTGTTATTGATTGACGGTTTTATAACTGGTGTGGAACAAAAGTCTCCAGACTACCTTTCCTTAAAATCATGTGTTGGAGGTTCTCTACAGAGTACAGTGCAGTACATTTATTTTGAATGTGGATCAAATATCAGATGACTCTTAATCTTGTGCTGAGACTGACCATTGGATTTTTGGTGACCATTAATATTAGAAATGTGTGCATCTTGAAGGAATATTCCATTGTATCTGATATGCTGTTCCTTATAACTGCTGTCACTATTTGAAGTTTTGCGTGAATTGAAATAGCAGTGAAAGATACTCCATGGTGTTTGACATTTTCATCATCATGACTGCTGTTTGAAATGAGCGTAAGTTGTTGAAAGCTGTGCCCGTGCATGTGACTGTGAGTTGTATAATGTTTTCTTCTTTTTGTCCAGTATTTGAAGTTTGTATAACAAGACGGTCTACACCCAGATGTAACCATGCTGGTTGACTTTGCGTAAAAAAACAAGTTACTTTCTCACTGAAGACATTCTGTGGTACTTCAGATGTGCTGAGCTTAATTTGTTGTTAGCATACATCGTTTTAGTGCTGAAGTGAGTAAGACTGAGTAGGTATCAGTCAGAATAGTTCATAACAGATACTGCAGATAAGGTTGGTGACAACTGTGACGAAGAATGTAAATGAGAGGGATGAAAACTGCCTTCTCTAGCAGATGCCTGAAGTGGTCACAGCTGTAACATGCTAATGGCCTGTGACAGGGGTGAAGTTGACTTATAAAAAGTATCTAAAAAGCAGAATAAGACATGTTACAATGAAATCAAAGAAATGAGTGTTTATTTGTGTTTTTTTAAACTAAAAGAGTTCTTCTTCATCGTTGTTACTTCTCAGTCAATGCAGTTGATCATTGATGGTCTGCTTCTGCCTTGTTCTCTGCTGACCCTCTGCAGTTGACCATCATTAAAATCGAAAAACTAGCTGCTTCTGCCACCCCACCCCCCCAACCAAAAATATAAGTTTGGCACAAGTGAAATACCAATGCCACAGCTTCTTCTGCCTTCCCCCAGGGATTTTTGTTGTTGATCCCTGGCATTTCTTGTACAATGTACTGCATTGTATTTCCTGTATCAAGGATTTGAGCTTGAAATCCTACAGGTATAGTGCAGTGTAGTTCTCATATTTTAAGTTGCACAGGAGAGCTTGGCGGGGCAAGTGTATTTTGTGTTTGCTTGCGAAACGATCTACAGGTTCCTCAGAGAGGGTTCACCTGTGCTAGATTGATGCTTTTTTTTTTTACTTCTTTTTTTAAATATATTTCTTTTACTTCTTTTTTGTTTTTGGTACGTTTTAAAACGTGTTGACACCTGTTAACTCTTCCCATCCAATTCTGTTTTATTTTCTTGTAGGATCAGGCTTGATGATCTTAGGTAAAGCTGTCTTCGTGCTGTTCTGTGTGGGTCCGTGTTGCCGTTGTATCCAACGTGGTGTTGTGTTTGTACTGTAGATATGGGATGGCTGTCATGGAACACTTACACCCAGAAACCATCAGTGTGCTTTCAGTCTGCCGTAGTAATTTTTTCATTTATGATTGCTGTGAGCCTGCAGCTGGCAAAGCATCTGTTTGCGTTACAAGTCCTGCAGAATGCCTGATGATAGTATAGCATGGGGTGTTGCTTCGGGAGGATCGAGGGGTGGGGGTATGCAGCTGAACTTTAACTGTCATCCCCTCCTGCATTTTTAACATTTATTTTGCCTTTTTATTGATTTTTTTCGGATAATTTATTTTCTCCCTCTGTCCTGATGCCTGGTGCGTGATGTTTCTATTACTGTGGTTGCTACTTTCACATGGTCTGAAGTCTAGAGTTTTTTTTTTTGGGGGGGGGGGGTTCTGACTGACTGACTGACTACTTAATGGCTTTTAGTGTTGTAAACATCCATCTCCAGGCACATGGAAAATAAAAGTTTTTGCATTCCACCGTTTTTCCCAGAGTAGCTGGAGATTGCGGAAAAATTATTTTTTGTGCACTTGGTTACTGGCATAGATGCCTTGAAAAATTACAGTTGCCACCATTCAGTACAGACACACACCTTTTTATCTTTCCATGTTACTGGGGGGGGGGGGGGGGGGGGGGGTAGAAAAAATGTTTTGCGGGCAACAGGAAGATTTACATGCAGTAGCTATATTTATGAGTTTTTGCAAGATGTTGCTATCGGACAGGGCATGTTAGAAACGTTCGGTTCTCCGAGGCATCACCATAAACACCTGTACATGTTGCCAATAACCCGGAACAGTAGGGGCAATTTCCAGAGGTGCTGTGGTGCCATTTGACCATTTGGTGGAACAGAAAAAGTATTACCCTGTACAGCAATGCAGACCAAAGTGTAATGTTTCATCTTCTACAGCCGATTGTGTTACCTGTTACTTAAAGAGTGAGTTGTTTGCGCTACAGGGGGGTCTCTCCAGACTTCGAGAGGGGGTGGCAGCAGCAGACTCTTACTCTGCGTCAAGTTTCAGGTGCTTGCCGACCCTTGTTTTGCCAGGAATCTTGATGCTTTCCAGCACAGAGCAAATATGTGACACTCACTACACAGTCTTGTGGTCAACTGGTTCCACAAACCCATGTGCTGTCTGTAGCCCAGTTCAACCTGTAAACTCTGCTGTAGAACTTAACACCAGCCACCTTAAAGCTTCACTTAGCTTTGCAGTGATGGAGTGAAAGCATCACCCATGAACTGAAGATTGGATCTGAGAGTGTTAAAAAGAAGAAGAAAGTTTTTACAATTCTTGAGAATGGAAAATAGATACGGACAAGTTGCCCACCTGCTTTCAAGGCAGGTGTGGTGACAGCATCATAGTGGCTGTGACTGGCAACATCATGACAATGGCTCATATGATGCTGATAGGCGTGGTGATGCAGCTCAGTGTGTGGCCCTGCTTTTGGGGGCAGGCACAGTGGTGGCTTGTATCGTTCCCCAGCTGAACACTCTGAGGGGGCAGTCACCTGGTATTCGCAGTTTCAGTCACATTGACAAATGCATTCTACAGGGTGAGAGGATCGCGCGTGTTACTATTCTTGTCGTCACCCTGCCACATGGGCAGCCACATGCTGTTTTCAGAGGAATTGTATCTGTTGCTGGAGCGTGGATGCTTATTAATGGCTGAGGATAGTTAGTCCCCACATAACTCTGCAGTGCTTAGCATTTTAATGTAGCCTTGGTGTTCTTGCTGGTGTCCTTGTGTTGTGGCACAGCCCATGCTGTAGTGAAGTCACAGCTTCACAGTGGCTGCATGTATTGCTGCTTTTATGGCAAGCACAGTGGCAGATTGACAGTGGCTCACTGTGTCACGTGCATCATTTCTTTGATGTCAGGCAGTTTGACACTGGCTGCATGGATCACTGCTTTCATGCCAGGCACAGTGACAGGTTGACAGTGGCTACATGTATCACTGCTTTCATGCCAGGCACAGTGATTGGCTGCATCAGTGCATGTATCATGCCAGGCACAGTGACAGGTTGACGGTGGCTACATGTATCACTGCTTTCATGCCAGGTACAGTAATCGGTGCATGTATGATTGCTTTCATGCCAGGCACAGTGACAGCTTGACAGTGGTTACACATATCACATGTAATGCTGTATCTTTATTTTTATGTCTGGCACAGTGACACAGCTTGACAGTGGCTATATTATGTGTCTATAATATAAATATATAAAAAGCACACTTTTTTCCTTTTTCTTCTCCTTATATATAAATGTATAAAAAGCACACTTTTTTCCTTTTTCTTCTCCTTATGCCAGGCACAGTGACAAAGCTTGATGATGGCTACATCATGTAGGTGGATCACTGCTTTCACTGTTGGGCACAGTCACGTAGCTTGACCATGGCTATGCATGTGGATCTCTGCTTTCATGTGAGGCACTGTCCAGTGATGGCTTGAAAGTGGCTACAAGTGTCCCTGCTTCCATGTACAGCTTGTGGCAGACACGGTGATGATTTGACAGTGGCAATGTGAATCGCTGCTTTCACTGCAGTTTGTGACAGAATCGCTGCTTTCTTGGCAGGCACAGTAACATCTTGACAGTGGCTACATGCGTCTGCCCTTGGCTATTCAGACACAGTGACGACAGACAGTTCAAAGTAGGGCTTGTATTTCTGCTGCAAAGTATCAGTGTTTGTCCTCAGAACCGATTTTATAGGCTACATGTGTCTGCCCTTGGCTGTTCAGACACAATGATGACTTGACAGGCGGTTCAAAGCAAGGCTTGTATTTCTGCTGCAAAGTATCAGTGTTTGTCCTCAGAACCGATTTTATATGTCACAGTGTAGGCTGCGACTCACCAAGCGCTGCCCCTGGAAATACTGTAACGTTTGTAATTTTTTTTTTTAAAGTGTACTCTTATCTGTATTTGAGTGTAAACAGGTCCAGGTCTGTGTTTTTCTTCTCTCTTTTTAATACGTAATTCTCTCCTGTGGGAAATTCTGGTTGCCTTGCCTGGGTAAGGCTACAGCGGCTGCAAGAGTGGCTCGACCTATTCCTACCAGTGTGTGCAGTGTTTTTGTGGCCCAAACAACGGTATGTCTGCCATCGTGGGGGATTTTTAGCATGCACATGGTTGTTGATGAACGTGATTGTGATGGCACCCCAACCATTGAGCCCGAACACCACAAGAGAGTCTGCAGTGAAAGTTGATACTGGGAGAAAAGTCCCTTGCCGTGCGGGGGAGATGAGCTGGTGTTGGTATTGAACCTGGCTTTTGGGTCCAACATTCTGCCAGAGCCACATTCCCACCCCCAGGTAGTGATATCACCCCTTTTTCCTGCTTCACCAGTGATGGAGGGCGGAGTTAGTAGGCGGTCATAGTTGGTCTCCGATTGAAGTTTCAGACTTTTTTTTTTTTCTTTTTCTTTTTTGTACATGTGTTGAAATGGGCTTAAGAAAAAATGCGTCAAAATTTGAGAAGAAAGACCTGGCTGGTCATCACTGTTCAGCAACAGATTGCATTATTGACCAGTGATCTTATTCTGTAATTTTGAAACAGGTGTGATTATTATTATAACTAGAGTTTTGGAAAAGAGGATTATTAATTTGAGATTTTTTGCTTTTTGAAAAAAGTGTTGGCATGGTGTGCTGTTGTTGAATGGTGGCGACTGTATATGTATAGGAGAAATACACTGATCTAAATCGGTAAATTGGATAAATGAGTGCATGTTTTGGTCACAGTGATTGATAATGAGACAGTTCTGCAATTGAAGGAATGCTTTTGAACAGACTATGGTTTCAGATATGTTGAAATAATCAGTACCAGAGTAGACCATAAAGAGAGGCAAGTGAAGGTAATGCTTTCTGGGAGTTCTGTTTGTTTACTGACTTGTTATTCTTTCTCCTCTATGCTGTTCTAAACTTTCTGTTTTGTCAGCTCACTTCCATGTGTCACATGCCCATTGCAGCAATGTGCTCAGTTTTCATTCTCTCTTATTTTTTTAGTTTTGTTTGTACTACCCAAAGGCCTCCACAATTTGATGTCCTGAAACTTTGGTGTAACTGTTCCCACTCCCAGTCTTCAGTTTGTGTTCTCTGCTCACTCACTCACGCACGCACGCACGCACCCGCAGTTCCCGCTTGTTGGCATGTGGATTTCAAGTCTGACGGTGCATGTTGTGCTCTTTGGTTTTATATACTTTTTAAACATGGATTGAAGTTCCTGTTTATCATTATTTCTGTATTTATCGACATATTTATTACATACTTGTGTATCAAATCCTTGTGTTATGCCATTGGAGCTGTCCACTTTTGAAGCAAGTGTGACATTGAAGTAAGGAAGCCATGGAGTGATAGTGGACGTAGTGGTAATACATTAATAATATTGATAATAAAGAAACAGTTTATAGATGATATGCAGATAGCCATACTTTACCATCTATCTGGGGCTTGTTCTGAATATTTGCAATGGCTGTGATAACCTTCCTGGGGGCTGCAATGATTTTTGCAATTTATATCTTCTTTATGAACTGCTGACTTGCTTGACCTTGTGTTTACACTAATTCAGTGACAGTAAAGGAGATTCGGTTTAGCTGATCAAGCATGCTTCATTGAGAACACACATTCAAGTGGACACATTCAGAATGTACTTTTGAAAAATGAATTGCTGCTGAATGTATGCTGAGTAATATATATATATTTTTATAACTGCAACAGTTGAAACTTACACAAACACAGTCACATACACATGCACGCACACGCACACACACAAACACACACACACACACTCATAGAGTTAAGAAACAAAGGGGAAAGCATTCTTTCATTTTTGTCCTATTTGCTTTGCTCTCCAGTGAGAATCAAGCGAGCAACAGACTCCCTGAACTGTTGTGTATTTTGTTCAAGTAAGATGTTTGCTTTGCTCCGTCTGATACCCTGTCATTCGCATGGTTAGGTGTTAACTGTCTATTGTTGTGATAATTAACAGGTGCAATAATGGACTCCCATTTTGAGGGCTTGACTTAGAATGAACACCCAGTATATTTTTTAAGCACAAAGAAAAGCCAGATAATTGTGTAGAGTGCTACTCGTTGACAGCAGGCACCTTTGAGGTGAAATTCTGCTCAAGACAAAATGAATTACTTGTCCTGCTGGGCGCTTTTATTTTGTACTTGGGAAAGGAAGACAGAAAAAAGTTCATTTAGTGCACGTACAAAGTTCATTTAGTTGTACATATATATAATACAAAACTGTAAGGACAAATTTTGATCATCCCAACTTTGTTAAAGGGGGTTCCACTTCCACTGTACTTGATGCAGACTGTACAGGTATCTTGAGGCAGGCTGTCTGTACT
>OY757548.1:13793405-13820905 GCA_963584105.1 Alviniconcha strummeri | reverse complement strand
ATAAAATAAATGAATTTGTGAATGTTTTGGGCTTTTAGATGATTATTAGCATTGCGTTAACCGAGATGCTCTGTTGCCTAGAACGCCATCTGTCGGCATTTGAGATAAATATTTTCGAAGAGTTCGCAAGCATTGTGAATGTTTCATGTGAAGTGATGTTTGTTGTGACATGAAATGTTTTTCCTGATTCTCTGGTTTGTATTCCGAAATCGTGTGGACTGACTCCGAAATCGTGTAGACTGAATTTTTCTTATTAATGCGTGTTCTGATTTCAGAGACATTTGAAGAAAAAAGAAGAAAAGAACTCAACAGATTGTCTGAACTTTCTTCAGTTCTTGTATATAATCTCATGAAAATGGTGCACACTACACATTAGTCCTCAGTATGTACACTGAACAATGCAATCTTCAATCCCCGAGGCATTGTTTGTTGTTCATCTATAATTTGTCACATTTAGTTTGTGATTCCAGACTTGAATATTCTTATGAATTTTTCTTGTTTCCTTAGATGCCCACAATCATGTTGATGATTATTCCAGCACTTTAGGGGGTGTTCGCAACAACAACAAAAAAGAGAGAGAAAAATCCACATTTCAGCTCTGGTCACAAGTCATTAAATTGTTGCATTGTCTCAAGTTCCTTCTCAAAAAGCAAAAACAAAAAACACCAAGTTGGCTGAGTATTGATGTTTCACTTTCTTGCGGTTAATAATATAAATTATTATGTAACTTTGTAAGATCTATTTATTCTCCTGTTGTTTTTTGGGTCCACACCTGGAGTGGACCTGGGACTGCATACGTTTTGGTTTGCTGGGGATTACATTGAAAACTTTGAATACTGTACTTTTTCACTATGTCAGATCTGGTGCAAAAATGAGAGACACCATGATAAGTCTTTTCAGCCAGATGTTTCCAACAGTGTGGTTTTCATTGGCTCTGGCTGACACTAGTGACCAAAGTAGGTTACACAAGTATGCAGATCATTTTTTGGCTTGCTGTCTCAGTGTATCATTTGTATACGAGTGTGATACTGTGTGCCCCAATAAAGGCAAAATGGACTAACTGACTGAAACATTCAGTAAAACATCACAGAGCAGCTGGTAAAGCAGTGTGTGGTTGTGTTAAGATGTGGTACACTTGCAGCCGACATGAGTATGTATCCCAAAATATACCATCAAGAGAACAAAATATACATGTAAAATGATACATTATGTATACAATACTATTCATGCTGTGACAGACATAATTATGCCCTGTCAGCTTCATTATCATTATGATATATATTATGTATACATACGATACTATTCATGCTGTGACACAGACATAATTATGCTCTGTCAGCTTTGTTATCAATATTATGACATGCATTATGTATGCAGTACTATTCCTGCTGTGGCACAGACATAATTATGTCACCGTCAGCTTTATTGTCATTATGACATGCATTATGTATACTATTCCCGCTGTGACACTGACATAATTACGCCCTGTCAGTTTCATTATCATTACTTATGTCCCTGTCAGGTTCCTCCAATTGACTGTGTGCAGATTGTTGGTGAGCCACAAGGTACAACGAGGAGACAATGAAGGCTGTATCATAACTGCAGTCTTGTCTACTGGGCATTTCAGCAGTTTTGATCTGTTGAAGCGTTTCTTGGGGTTTCAAAATGGCAAGTGTTTTTCTGGGCATTTGTGCATGTGTGTATACATCAGACATGTAGTGTTCGCTTGCGTTAAAAATGGTGACCTAAAAAGATTTGTAGTTTTTGTTGATCCTTCTAAGTTTGTACTGTAAAATGTGTGATATTGAATCATAATTGATGTAATTTTACATTATTATTATTTTTTATTTTTTTTAATCTGCTGTTCCGGTTTTGCACATGTTTAAAGTTCGTACAACGGAGATCTTTTTTTTTTTTTTTTTTTTTAAACCTGATTCTTTCAAGATCAATTCTTGCAATATAGGTGTATATTTGTAATAAAAGGATTCAGAATTGGGAAAATGCTGGAGCTAATTGCCTGATGATATTAAGCTATTATTTATTCTGTTGATCTTTCATCAAGAATGTACTAAAATTAAAAAAATTAAAAGAACAGAGTGTAAAGGTGATGGGGAAAGAATCAGGAGGAAAAATGTAGGCATCTTAACAACTTATGCCAGTGGTCTTAAATCTGACTTGCTTGGGGTTTGTAAAAGGCTGCAGTCTCCAACTGTCTGATGTGGTGTGTATGGATCTGATCAGTTCTCAGCACTTGGCATAGCTGGTAGTGGTAGATCATGTAGCATGATGTTTATGCATGGATCTGATCAGTTCTCAGTGGCAAGGCTGGTAGTGGTAATCATGTAGCATGATGTTTATACATGGATCTGATCAGTTCTCAGCACATGGCAAGGCTGGTAGTGGTAGATCATGTAGCATGATGTTTATGCATGGATCTGATCAGTTATCAGTGGCAAGGTTGGTAGTGGTAGATCATGCAGTATGATGTTTATGCATGGATCTGATCAGTTCTCAGTGGCAAGGTTGGTAGTGGTAGATCATGGAGTATGATTGTTTATGCATGGATCTGATCAGTTCTCAGTGCCAGTGGCAAGGCTGGTAGTGGTAGATCATGCAGTATGATGTTTATGCATGGATCTGATCAGTTCTCAGTGGCAAGGCTGGTAGTGGTAAAACATGCAGTATGTTTATGCATGGATCTGATCAGTTCTCAGTGGCAAGGCTGGTAGTGGTAGATCATGGAGTATGGTGTTTCTGCATGGATCTGATCAGTTCTCAGTGGCAAGGCTGGTAGTGGTAGATCATGCAGTATGTTGTTTATGCATGGATCTGATCAGTTCTCAGTGGCAAGGCTGGTAGTGGTAGATCATGGAGTATGATGTTTTCTGTTGATCTTTCAGTCGAAGAATGTCAAGGGGGCGGAGAGTGTGAAGGTGGTGGTGAGATGTCGACCAATGGACCCGAAAGAAATCAAGGATGGACATGAAAGGTGTGTGCCAGCTGTGGGTCACAGTATTACTATTAGTAGGTTGTAGTGAATATGGGAAGTAAGCCATAAACGTAGACAAACATAATAGTTTGACATATATATCTGTTTTACTTATTTATTTATTTATTTTAAATGTAGCTTCTTGAGCCCTTGTGCCAAAGATTTTTTTGAAATATTTATGCTTTGTATAATGATGAACAATAAAGACTGATTTGAAACTATTTCAGTACATTTTGACTAAGTAGAAGGGATAACTGGTTATTATTTATTTATGCCCAGTCAACCTCAAAGTTCATTATTGTGTAGGTCTGTGGTTAGGGGAGTAACCAGTATTAATATCGCTATCAGGAATGGGATTTGTCCTTCAATTTTGTGAAATAAGAGTGTTGAAATAGGTTGAAAACTGTGAAACGATTGTGTGCTGTATGTTGTTAAATGTATTTTTAAGCATTTAATTTTAAGGCTCTCTTTTTTTTTTTTTAAATAGGTTTGTTAAATGAAAATATATTCTGAAGCATTTAAGACTTCTTTTTTAAAAGTCTAATTTGTTTATTTCAGGTACTTGTTAAGTTATTTTGTATCTCATCTACTCGTTACACCAAACTAAGCTGGCTAAACTAGTAGATACTTAGTATTCCGTTGAATTATCTATATCAGTGTGTGTGAAAGGAAGTTGCAGTGTGTTCCTAAATTGATGGTATGGTTTTTGTGCTGCCTAGTACAGTACTAACGCATCAGACAGAGTAGTTTGTACGACATGTATCGCACAGTTGATGTGTGTGGTTGTGTTTTCAGGATCGTTGACATGACAGTAAAGAAAGGTGTGGTGGAGGTCAGGAATCCCAAAGGAATGCCGAATGAACCACCAAAGACCTTCACCTTTGATGCAGTTTATGACTGGAAGTAAGTCATTCTTCTGCCGACAGTGCTAAACCCTGCTGTGGACCCACAGCGTGGACTGGGAGGGAGGTATGGTGGATACAGCTAGATCATTTCTCGGGCCAGGACAAAACTGATTCTGACCCAAGCTGGCTGTTCAGCTTAGGATTCCAGGTTAATGCTGTGTTTACTTTTTCATGGGGGTCCTGAGACTGCTTTAATGTTATGTTAGAGGGAAAGGGCAGTTTGCAGTTTATTGCCGCTTAGCATTTGCAAACACCTTTAGACTCTACTTTAATGTTATGGTAGGGGGAAACGGCAGTTTGCAGTTTATTGCCACTTAGCATTTGCAAATACCTTTAGGCTCTGCTTTAATGTTACATTAGAGGGAACGGCAGTTGGCAGTTTGTTACCACTTAGCATTTGCAAATACCTTTAGGCTCTGCTTTAATGTTACATTAGAGGGAAACGGCAGTTGGCAGTTTGTTGCCACTTAACATTTGCAAACGCTTTCAGACTCTGCTTTAAGTTTAGTGTTATGTTAGAGGGAAACGGTAGTTTGCAGTTTATTGCCACTTAGCATTTGCAAACACCTTTTAGACTCTACTTTAACCCACTTGGCCCCAGACCAGCAGCTGCCCTTCCACTGTGAAATCCCATGTGAATGGAAGTAACTGTATCAAACGATCCTGGTATACAACTTTAAAAATAATAATAAACACCAGACAAAAGTTTCAGCTCACCACGTATTTTTCCCAGTTTGCGAATACAGTGTTCTTGCATATCCAACAGGTTTAGATTTTTTTCACTCAAAAATAGAAGTATAAAAAATATCCCAAGTCAGAAATGATTGCATCTGAATGTCAGGTATTGGGATGCTTACAGGGTAACCAACTTTGCAAAATTTCCAGTTTGAACCACCACAGGTGAAGCTCCGTGAGTTTGTTAGGGTGCCCACGGTAAGTGGCTGCGCCAAATTTGCAGTTCAAATCTCACCGCTACGAGGTGGCCAGGGGTCGCAGGGTAAGGAAAAAGAGCGGGCAGTAACGGGCAGTCTGGGGCAAAGTGGGTTAATGTTATGTTAGAGGGAAATGCAGTTTGCAGTTTATTGCCACTTAGCATTTGCAAACACTTTTAGACTCCGCTTTAATGTTACGTTAGAGGGAAACAGCTGTTTGCAGTTTATTGCCACTTAGCACAAAAACCTCCAGTGTCACCACTGCTGTCCACTCTTACCTACACCCCCACCCACTCCCACCCCCACTGTTTTTCATCCACTGCATTCCAGTTTCTGCTGCTCCCTCACGGTGTTAAACTTTAAAATATGGCTGTTTATCTGGAAGGGTTTGTTTGCATTTGTGCTGTTGAAAGAGAAGTGTATAAATTATGCTGATAATATATTCTGTTACACAAATATTATCTCTTCTCCTATTACCATCACCTCACACCCATTACCCTATGTATTCCCCACCATAGCAAAATTAACTTTGGTACATTGTGTCAGTGAGATACTTGATGCAGACTAGATATGCCCATGGAATACAGACTGATTTAAATGTTTGTTTTGGTTTTTGCTGCCAACCATAATTATCAACTTTGGTACATTGCGTCAGTGAGATAGTGGGTGCAGACTAGATATGCCCATGGATACAGATTGATTTCAGTGTCTGTTTGGATTTCTGCTGCTATTGGTACATTGTGTCCGTGAGATACTGGATGCAAACTAGATATGCCCATGAGATACAGATTGATATCAGTGTTTGTTTTCATTTTCTGCTGCGCAGCTCCAAGCAGCAGGACATATATGATGAGACCGTGCACGACTTGGTGGATTCCGTGCTGGAAGGCTTCAACGGCACCATCTTCGCCTATGGACAGACAGGAACTGGCAAGACCTACACCATGCAGGGTACGGCTGTTTCAGCTGCTTGTGAGACAGAATAGAGAAGGAAAAAAATGTGTGAAAAAAACAAAACAGTGAAAAAGTTCATTTCAATGATGTAAGGAGGGATTAAACATTTAGAGAGGGTTTGTGGGTCTGTGGTCTTCTGAACAGCTGAGCTGTTTGCAGTTATGCAGTCATGCATGTCCACACATCTCCTGCTTCACCATTTCCAGAGGATGGGCAGACAGAATGGGGCATGAACTGATGCTGTTTGTAAGTGAACACATGGGTGGGGGTTGAGCAGGGTGGAGGATTTTGCAGTGCAAAGTGACAACTGTGGTTATTGTATTGTTTATTTTTTTAGGACCGGCAGTGGCATTGGCAACCTAGTAATCTGATTTGGATTGAGCAGGGTGGAGGATTTTGCAGTGCAAAGTGACAAATGTGGTTATTGGATTGTTTATTTTTTTAGGACCGGCAGTGGCATTGGCAACCTAGTAATCTGATTTGGAGTATGCTCCACAGCGTCAAGAGCTCAGTTGTCACCTTGCAGGTGTCAAGACCAGTCCAGAACTGATGGGCGTCATCCCCCGGTCCTTTGACCATGTCTTCAACCACATCTCACGATCCGAGAACCAGCAGTACCTGGTCCGGGCATCCTACCTGGAAATCTATCAAGTGAGGGGGAAACAAATGGCGCTGTGAACAAGCATGGTTATGCGCTGTACATAAATTTTCATTCATCCATTCATTCAAGAGTTTACCAGTGCACAGTAATGCCACAGGTCCAGTTACAGTTGTTCAGACACAACCTGCTTTCTGCTGTGGCATTTTGTCCAGAGTAGCTTCCCCTGAATCAAAGTGTTGGTGGGGGGGGGGGGGGGGGGGGTTACTGGCTAGTGACATTATCTCCCATGCTGCACTTGGCCCACTCCTGTGTCCGCCGAGTCCAGGTGGTGATGCTGTGCGGTGCATATAATCATTGGAGTGGGGGGGGGGTCAGGGTCATGACAGGAGTAAGACAGGATGATAGTGGGCTGCAGGAATAAGCTGGTTGGGTTAGTTGGTTTGCTGTCAGTACTTTCCACAGCTGCTTGTTTTAATTATTTGTTGTTGAGAAGGGAAGAAGGTCAAAAATTTATGTCGGAAACCGATCATACCAGTACACCTCCATATCCTGGTCAGCAGTGAGCAGACACTGTTCTCAATTTTGGGAAGGCGATTTAGGATGAATGCAGGGATAACTCTGGCGTGGATGGTGATTAATTTTTAATCTGGTTCGGAAGTCTGGTAAAAGCCTGGAATTTTGACACTCAAAGTTTGTCCAAACCCTGGGTTCTTTTCCTGCGCCTGTTAAAGTTGTCTGGACCTGGGAATGCTGCATGCGCTCTGTCAATGATGCACATGTGCTGCATTGCAGGAGGAGATCCGAGACCTGCTGTCGAAGGATCAGTCCAAGCGTCTAGAGCTGAAGGAGAGGCCCGACACAGGGGTCTATGTCAAGGTCTGTGAAACATTACTCATTCGTCTTGATTGACTTGGATCATTGCAGCATTGTGACAGAGGGTCTTTTTGCACGGAGAAATTCCTCGGATCGTACAAAGAGAAGAATTTCCAGGCAAAATTTGTTTTTGTTTTATATTGTTTATTATTATTATTTTCTCTGTGTCTGACAGTTTCTCTCTCTGTCTCTCTCTCTCTCTTGCTTGCTGTAAGCACACACACACACACACACACACACACACACACACACACACACACACACACACACACACACTCACTCACTTACTTCATTACTTCCTTGTGGAACTTTGGTCACCTGACTTCAGTAAGACTAACAGCTGTTGCAAGAGCAGCATTAATAATTATCTGAGTGCTTACCTAATGTGATGAAATGGGGACTATCTCTTAATTTTGCCTGGGTAGCTGAGAGAGCTTCCCCAGCTTTTCTTTGATTTCCAACTGCCTAAGGATCTTTTATATCGCAACCAGAATCACCCAGTTGCAAGGTTGTTTTTGCCCTCAGTCAAGGGACTGACTAGGTGTTCAGTCCAGGTTTCCCACGGTAGCAATGGAAGATGTCATCCAGCATTGAGTTTATAGTTAGACTGAGCCAAGACCGAACCCTGGATCCTTACCATGTGAAAGGTCAGTCAGTGTAGACGTCATGCCTTGGCCAAACCATTATTTACAGACAGGTCAGTGTCCAGTTGCTTGTTAATTGTCAGTAGTGCCCCGTTAGTTTTCAGTATTGCAGACTGTCAGAACTGTAGACTGGTGAGAACAGAGTTGAAAAATGATGATTGTGTACAGCACTCGCTCTTGGTAATAATTTTGTTGTTTTGCATTGTAACGCAGTGGAGCCCAGTGATGAAAGGCCACCCTGATGACCAGCCCTATTGCAAGACCACTTTTCCCTTTGTATTTCTAGACCAAGACCACCTGTCTTTTAAGACAACTTTGACTGGTGGTCTTAACAGGCATTCCATTGTATACCACTCGCTTCAGTGCCTGTCTTTGTTGGGTATTTTTGCTTCTGGCTTGGTTATTTCATTGCTTTTGGTTTTTGCAGGATCTGTCATCATTTGTCACAAAGAGTGTACGTGAGATTGAGCACGTGATGAACGTGGGCAATCAGAACAGATCTGTTGGGTAAGCTGAGCAACGCAGTGGTCACAGCCTGTTTCGACTCCTTTGGCTTTCTTCTGTGTGTGTGTGTGTGTGTGTGTGTGTGAGTGTATGTGTGTGTGTGTGTGTGTGTGTGTGTGTGTGTGTGTGTGTGTGTGTGCTGGAGTATGTGATGAATTTCTGGTTAAATATTCATGATAATCTCCGCTTATGATTTCTTTTAAGCACCTGTTTATATTTACTGCGTGCGCTGTGTATTGTGTGCATGATCCAGGTGAGGAGAGTTGAAGGAAGACTTTCCATTTATAAATGTTTAACACAGTTTGAATGATATTTTTTGGGTGCTGTTTCAGGGCGACCAACATGAACGAGCACAGTTCACGCTCCCACGCCATCTTCATCATCACAGTGGAGTGCAGCGAGGTAGGGCCTGGAGTAACGCTATTCACTTTCACCTTTGCGTTGTTTTATTTTTATATATTTTATCAAGCATTTTTGAGTATGTGGTGGGTGTTTTTTTCTTTTCTCTCCACAGGACACAGACTTTGTTCATATTCTGCCCAGAATTAATTAATCACATGCACATGATCATGTCTGTGTGTGTGTGGTCCACTGTGATTTGTATGGATTTTCAAGGCCCCAAGGCCGTTGATTTGTTTGTAAGGATTTATGTGCAGTGTGTTTTTCTTTAATTGTAAAGTGCTCTGAGTCTCTCAAAGAGCTCTATAAATGCTGTAATTATTATTATGAGTTGTGTTTTCAGGGTAAAGAATTCCATTGTGATTTTTAGAATCATCTTTGATCCGGAGTTTCCCTGAACTCTGATTGCTACTGTTATTGTCATTATTATCTAATGCTTGTGGGCAGATCGGAGCGGATGGAGAGAACCACATACGCGTGGGCAAGCTAAACATGGTGGATCTGGCCGGCAGTGAGAGACAGGCAAAGACGGGAGCCACGGTGTGTACACAGTCGCTGCGTAGCTGCTGCCTCGGCGTCTTTGTGACTGTGCCAGCACCCACAGTCGCATCCATATTAAACTGAATCTGTCACTTTCTTTATCAGAGATATGATTCATGCATCAAAGTTGCAAACTTGCTGTTGCTGGGGCAGGTTATGCTGACCCTTCACATGCCTTGTCTCATTGCCCCTTCTTCTTTGTGTGACCTGCCCCCCCTCCCCCCCCCCCCCCCCCCCCCAAAAAAAAAGGGTTTGGGGTGGGGGGGAATTTGCCTTGGGGAGGGTGTGTAGCCACATGGGATTTTACTCAGAGCCTTCAGTTCAGTTCAGTTCAAGACTGTATCTGTGTGTTCAGAAAAGCCCCCATACGCACTCGACCCCCGTCTCTCAGAATTTTTCCCATTGCCCTGGATATGGTTCCAGTGTTTGTCAGATTAATGAGCCTTGTTTAGGTCCACCAAATTCATCTCGCTGTATCAGAGCAGCCACCATTTCTGAGATGACCCAGTGTTGCTGACAGACTGTCAACATTGGTCTAACCAACTTTACAGTAAAGAGGCGGAAGGGAAGATTCCATTGTCTGTGCAAAGCAGGGGCGTGACAGTGCTTGATCCTGCAGGCTTGGCTTTGCAGGGCGATCGTCTGAAGGAAGCGACCAAGATCAACTTGTCCCTGTCAGCACTCAGCAATGTGATATCAGCCCTGGTGGATGCCAAGACCACACACATACCGTACCGAGACTCCAAGCTGACTCGGCTCCTGCAAGGTGTGCACAGAGGGGCTGTCAGTCAGGCTGTCGTACTGACAGTGTCTGCTGCTTGCTTCACCTGGAACTATGATGAATACTGTGTTGTTTTGGGGGGAAGGGGTGGGGGGGGGGGGGGAATTGGTGTTAGGGTCATGTTAGGAAAAGGTGCCTCCTGTAGTGGTTACATGAAAAGAAAGTTTTGAATTAATGATTGACACATAAAGGTTACATTTTTGCTGAAGAGGTGTCCTGGTGTGTGTGTGCAATTTCTTTCTTTCTGAGGGGAATATTTTCTGTTTATTTGTCTGGAAGGGAGGGAAGTCGGCCTTAGGCAGTTTATTTGTGACGAAGAAGGGGCACGTGTGTTGGTGTGTGTACAGTTGTGTGTAGTTATGTGTGGGCAACAGTGAATGCATGCGTGGCATCCCGATCCAAGCATGTACTTGTGTGAGCCGTGTCAGTGTCTGTGATGATGGCTGACTGGTGGTTCCACTGTCTGTTCAAGACTCGCTGGGTGGAAACAGCAAAACCACCATGGTGGCCAACATCGGTCCGGCCAGCTACAACTATGATGAGACGCTCACAACTCTCAGGTAATCTCATCTTTTCATGAACGCTGTGGACAGTTTATTCCAGTACAGAGTGTCCAGTTTCATCACATTGACCTTGAGGATTGACACTTTCAGTGCACGCTGGATTATTTGAGTGTTTCCACAAAACTGACGTGGACTGTAGGATCTTTAATGCGCATGTGTGATCTTCATGCATGCAGAAGACCTCGGTTTACAGTCTCATCCATTAGCCAAAGAACTGTTTTGTAGATTCTGTACAGAATTTGACTCTGGAGAAATGTTTGAGGTGGGCGGAGGATTTCATGCGTAAAGTGTTGCCGTACCAACATGCAGCATCGTCAGCTGTCAGTCAAGGTGTTGTGATTACTTCCTTTCGAGAATTTCATGTGTAAAGTGTTGCTTTACCAATATGCGGCATCGTCAGCTGTCAGTAAAGGTGTTTTGGTAATTACTTCCGTTTGAGGATTTCCTGTGCAAAGTGTTGCTGTCCCAACATGTTTTTAGTGCGTAGGATCTTGGATGGCTCAGGGTGATAGCGGCCAGCAGAGTAAGCTGGCAGGGTTAATTAATTAATTTGTTGGACATGATTCTTATAATTGCTTTTATTAGGACAGTAACTTTTGAGAGGGGGTCCTCGGGAAGTGGCAGTTTTATGTGATAGGCACAGCTTGATGCCCGTGGGATTTTTCTTGCTTTTATCTATGAATGACTTTTTACCAGGATGTTTGTTTGCTGTTGTTGTTAATTAAATGTTTTATGATAGGAGTGAATGTGTGATGAGTGTGCTTGGCACCACAAAACATTCCTCGTGCAATCAGTGTCTTGACACTTGGCAATAAAGTTGTATTGTAACATGTGGCATTGTCAGCTGCCGGTAAAGGTGTGTTGTAGTACTTACTTCCTTTTGAGGATTTCATGTGTAAAGTGTTGCTGTACCAACATGAATCTAGTGGCATCAGTTGTCGGCAAAAGCGTTTTGATGATGACTTCCTTTCGAGGCGCCTGTGTGTTGTTACTTGTTGTTGTTGTAGGTTCCCTGTAAGTGGATTTTGCAGCAGCCAAATACCCTTTTCAAGTTTATGGAGCGCTGCTGGATGGATTTGAACTCACAAGATCTTTTCCCCTTTGACCACCAGGTATGCCAACCGTGCCAAGAGCATCAAGAACAAACCCAAGATCAACGAGGACCCCAAGGACGCGCTGCTGAGAGAGTTCCAGGAGGAGATCAACCGGTCAGTACAGACCTGCCTTGAGGGTTAAAATGAAAACCTTTAACACATTCCGTATTGTGGAACAAGGCTCTCGTCTCTCGCTGAAGTGTTCGTCTGGCCCGGCAGAATGAGCTCCTTGTTCCGTGAACTCTGCTGTTGGTGTCTTGGTAGACAGCCAAACTGAAACTGGTTTTGAAACAAACTTTTTTTGGGGGGGGTAAGGGAGCTTTTGGGGGGGGTAAGGGAGAGAACTCTGCCACTTCTGGCATGTTGGAACCACAGAGAGATTCAATTCAATTCAGTTCAATTCAAATGTAGTGGATCAAATTTTCATGGATGAAGATAGCGAATGTGAAACTGATGACTGACGCACCCTTCTTTTTTGATGATCACTTATATAGCGCTATTCTCCGTTCTCTTGAGCAGACTCACTGCGCTCGCCTGTGGTTCTACATGAGTGACAAGCTTTTTTTATAGCGCGTTTTTTGAATATCCACTGAAGTGGTGTACTTAAGCACTGGCATGGCTGGTGCCACATGAAACTGCAGCCATCTCGGCGCAAGTTATGTGTACACCATACAACCATGCATCATGTCACTTCATGCAAAGCCACATACGTAAGGTGTATGCGAGTTTAGCTGTAACCTGTCACCTGCACTTTTGGCAGAATGACCGGGATCTTTTACGTGCTACTGCGGTAACACAGGGGTGGAACGGATACCAAAATTAGAGTCAGCACAGAAAGTCGACCCTGGAGAAGAAAATTCTCCCGCCGATCCTACAGGGATTTGAACCCGGGACCTTTCAGTCTCGAGCTCTAACCACTGAGCTATCCACCATGTTTTATCACCTAACCTGTACAGTTGACTGGACATAAAAAATATAAAAAAATCATCCATATATCAATGAATCGGTCTTTGTATGAGGTGTTTTGTTGACTGTTAAACCTGTTTTTTGTTTTCATGTTTTTGTTTTTTTTACTCCCAGGTTGAAAGACCAGCTGTCTTCCAAGGGAGGTCCCAAAAAGAAGAAAAAGAAGAGGTCCAGGCGCACTCGAGACGGTAAGCTAAAAATACAACATGGCTGTGTTAGGAAACAATCTTTTCCCTTAAAAAGATGCTGAAAGTGCTTTGCGCAAAATGTTGGCAGCAGTGATTTGAACTGCCAAGTTTTCTGCTCAAAACAGGTGAGATCATCGAAGAGGATGAGGATGAGGACGAGGAGGAGGTAGATGAGGAGGCAAATGCAGAAGCCTTCATGCAGGAACAGATGGCAAAACTGGACGAAGAGAAGTCAGCCATCCTCAACAACCAGTCTCTTATCGCTGAGGTAGGAACAACAAGGATAATAGTAACAGTTAAAATATTTCTGTTGCCATGTGCTTGGCCTTGTGTGCATGGCTGTAATGGTGTAAAAAAGCAGGATGGGTGATATGTACAAATACCTTTTGTTGTTGTCGTGTGCTTGGCCTTGTTTGTATGGCTGTAATGGTGTAAGCAGATACAAAAAGTAGGGTGGGCGATATGTACAAATACACACCGCAACGGCCATCTCACAGCAAGCAATACTGAAACTATAGCATTACAAATGCTTATGCATGCACCAAACTCATGGTTAGTGAGTTACAGTAAAGGTGCTGTAAAATGATATTCAGAACACACACTTGTACACACATGCACACACTCACACATATGCACACACATACACACACACACACTCACACACACACACACACACTCTCTCTCTCTCTCACACACACACACACACACTTTCTCTCTTACACACACACTCGCACACACACACATGCATGTATACATAATTGGGGGGTGGTGGAGAGAAGATGGGAAATACAGTAAGAGGAGAATGGCTTGGAAGAGGGTCATGTAACTTTGTGTTTTTGTTGTTGTTTTTTGGTTGTTTGTTTGTTCGTGACTGTCATTCAACTCAAGGTTTTATCGTTTTTAAAATGCTGCCCGACTTTGGCACGAATATAACGGTGTGAGAAGAAGGAATAGTTGCCAGAGGTAGAGACTCGTCTACTTTGTTCATGCATGTTCCTGTGGAAGAAAAAGGCGTGCTAGCTGTCAGCGAGAGAAACGTTTACTGTTTTTGTGCATGCCTGTTGCAGGAGAAGGAGCGTCTGTTGGCGGAGATGCAGGAGAAGGAGGAGAAACTGGCGAGGGAAAAGGAGCAGAGAGACGCCCTGGCTATGAAAATCAAGGTGAGCGTCGTCTCTGCTTGTAAATTCTGTCTCTCCCGCCCTCTTCGCCTTCTGTCTGGTGTGGAGTGACTGTGAATTTGTGATTCGTCCTGAAGCGACCCTGAGCCTCTTTCCACATCTGTGTGTCATATGTGTCTGTGTGAGTGTTTGTGTGTGTATGTTTATGTTTATATGTATCCATGTGTGTTTAAGAGCCTCTTCCCACATCTGCTTTTTGTCATGTGTCCGTGCATATATATGTCTGTGTCTATTCTTGTTATTGTGTGTTTAAGAACCTCTTCCCACATCTCCTGTTTGTCATGTGTGTATATTATGTGTGTGTCTGTTCATGTTTATGCATGTTCATTTGTGTTTAAGAGCCTCTTCCCACACCTCCTGTTTGTCATGTGTCTGTGCATATATGTCTGTGTCTATTCTTGTTCATATATGTTCAAGTGTGTTTAACTTTAAGAACCTCTTCCCACATCTCCTGTTTGTCATGTGTGTGTATGTGTGTCTATACATGTTTATGCATGTCCATGTGCATTTAAGAGCCTCTTCCCACATCTCCTGTTTGTCATGTGTCCGTGTACATGTATGTGTGTGTCTATACATGTCTATGCATGTTTGTGTGCGTTTAAGAGCGACTGCCCACATCCCCTGTTTGTTGTGTGTCTGTTCATGTTTATATGTGTTTGTATGCATTTAAGAGCCTCTGTCCTACATCCCCTGTTTGTTGTGTGTTCGTGTTCATTTAAGAGCCTCTGTCCTACATCCCCTGTTTGTTGTGTGTCTTTCCATGCTTATATGTGTTTGTGTGCATTTAAGAGCCTCTGTCCTACATCCCCTGTTTGTTGTGTGTCTTTCCATGCTTATATGTGTTTGTGTGCATTTAAGAGCCTCTGTCCTACATCCCCTGTTTGTTGTGTGTCTGTTCACGTTAAAATATGTGTTCATGTGCATTTAAGAGCCTTCGTCCAACATCCCCTGTTCATTGTGTGTCTCAGGCCATGGAGAGCAAGCTGCTGATGGGCGGCAAGAACATCGTCGATCACACCAACGAGCAGCAGAGGGCGCTGGAGCAGAGGCGACAGGAGATCCTTGAGCAAGAGGTGAGCTGATTGATAAAGAGCATCTTGTGTGAAACTCGCAGCAACCAAAAACAGAACACAGATAACAGCCAGTGCCTGAATATTAAGCGCTCTAACCTCAGAAAAGTTTAGATTTTATGGAAGGGGGGGGGGGGGGGGGGGGAGGTCTGTGTTGGTGTAAGATGGCGATACAAGACATATTTTCTCAGTGTCTCAGAAACTTCAGGATGAAATGTCAGAAAGGTCATCCTTCAGATTCTTTACTTACCCACAACAAAGAAAGCGTCTCGAAAGGCGGTAACACAAACATGCAAACATAAGCATACAAGCACCACGCAACTGCAGGACGTTACAGTGCGTCTCACTGGATTACGCAAAGCCTCTCAACAGCCTTTCTCTTTCCCCCCATCATCGGCCGTAGCGCAAGGAGCGCGAGATCCAGCAGAAGCTGGAGGAGAAGGAGGAGTCGGCGGTGGAGATCAAGGAGACCTACAACTCCCTGCAGCAGGAGGTGGACGTCAAGACCAAGAAGCTGAAGAAGGTCAGTCCGACTCTCCTGGGGGACTCGGCAGGGTGGGGCAGTGCTGGAAAGGATGCTTCGTTCTTGTGGACGGTTTTTGTGCGGGCAGGCGGTGTCCGCATGCTGGGGAGTGTGGTGCAGCTGGTGCTGCTGTTGCGTGTGTGTGTGGGGTGGTGGTGGTGGAGGACAAATTCAGGTCCCCCTTACCTTGGTGAAGCTGCATCAGTGCCGAGAGCAGCTGTCTCCAGTCCCACTGAGGTATATCCACACAGGCAGTTTCCACATGCAGATGAGCATGATGCGGCTGCTCTGTGTGTGTGTGTGTGTGAGAAAGAGAGAGAGTGTGTGAGAGAGAGAGAGAGTTTGTGTAAGACAGTTCTTTGGGGCTCCACCATTATATGTGTGTGTGTTCAGTCGTTTGGCAAGCTGCAGGTGATGAAAAGACTGATGGTGATGTCTGTGTGTGCAGTTGTTTGGCAAGCTGCAGGCTACCCAAAGACCAACGGGTGTGTCTGTATGTTGTTTGGCAAATGCAGGTGATAAAAAGACTGACAGTGATGTCTGTGTGTGCAATTGTTTGGCAAGCTGCAGGTAATAAAAAGACTGACAGTGATGTCTGTGTGTGCAGTTGTTTGGCAAGCTGCAGGTAATAAAAAGACTGACAGTGATGTCTGTGTGTGCAGTTGTTTGGCACACTGCAGGTGATAAAAACTCTGACGGTGATGTCTGTGTGTGCAATTGTTTGGCAAGCTGCAGGTAATAAAAAGACTGACAGTGATGTCCATGTGTGCAGTTGGTTTGGCAAACTGCAGGTGATAAAAACTCTGACGGTGATGTCTGTGTGTGCAGTTGTTTGGCAAGCTGCAGGCGACCAAAGCGGAGATTCAAGACCTGCAGGAGGAGCACACCAAGGAGCGGCAGGAGCTGGAACAGACCCTCATGGAGCTCACCAGGGAACTCAAGCTCAAGTAAGCTGGCTCTTTGCGGGGCGGGTTAGGGAGCAGGATGCAAAGCAGACCCATGCTGTAATTTGGCTGTGGGTCCAGCGCACCATTGCTGCGGTCAACAGACTCCAGATGAACGCTTCTGTTGCTGTCGCTGGCTGTCTGTCTCTCTCGGATAGTTCTGAGGTGACACAGTGTGGCTGACAGAACATTGAAGTCTGATTACCCGGTAACTAACTCTCCCTCTCTGACTCTGCCCATCGTTCTCTGTCTCTTTCTGGCTGGCTGTCATTTGCTCTTTCTGTCTGTCTGTCTCTCTCTTTCTCATGCTTTTTATTTTGTTTTGCCATATTATCTCCCTAAAAGACATTCACAGCAGTTTTGCTTTTAACCATGGCTATCATAGTTTCATGCCACTCTGTTTGGGTTGCCATTTGTAACAAAGACAATCAATACACTGCCTCATAGTTACTCTCACTTTAGGTTTTGCCAACAATCCAACCCCAGAAGAGGTGTGCTCAAGATCATGAAGCCTTGGTTGGGGGGGGGGGGGGGGGGGGTCTGGTCTGTCATGAAGAAAAACAGCTTTTTGCTGCATGGTTTAATGAATGTGCATGTGATCTGCAGGTACCTGATCATCGAGAACTTCATCCCACCGGAGGAGAAAACCAAACTGATGAACCGCGCTGTGTACGATGAAGATGAGGATGTCTGGATCCTCAGACCGCTCGCCAACAAAAAGTGAGCAGCTTACCTATTCTGTGCAAAGATGTGATTGGACCAGCATGACAAAAGCAGATAGGAAACCTCTGTGGTAAAAACACAACCATGTGGTCGGACCACTAGTTGACCACAACTGCTGCAGTGTACACTGAAAAACCTTTTAAGGAGTTCACCAAATGCTTACATGCCCCCAGCTGCTTTCTGTAGATTTGTTCTGTATGTTTGCAGAAGCGTCAGATTGAACAAAATAGTTTTTACTACAGAAGGGAAAATACTTTGAATTTTGGTTGATGCCTGTTAGTTTTGAGATAATTCACTAAACTCAGCATGTGTGTGTGTGTGTGTGTGTGCATGAATGTGCATTATATATATATGTATGTTGGGGGGTGGGATTTGACAGTAAGGCTAAACACTACTTCAAACTGCCTTTGTTCAGTAAGGCTAAACACTACTTCAAACTGCCTTTGTTCAGTAAGGCTAAACACTACTTCAAACTGCCTTTGTTCAGTAAGGCTAAACACTACTTCATACTGCCTTTGTTCAGTAAGGCTAAACACTACTTCAAACTGCCTTTGTTCAGTAAGGCTAAACACTACTTCAAACTGCCTTTGTTCAGTAAGGCTAAACACTACTTCAGACTGCCTTTGTTCAGTAAGGCTAAACACTACTTCAAACTGCCTTTGTTCATTGTGTCCGGCGTTTAGCACCCAGACCATGGCCAAGCGACCCACGTCAGCACTCGGCAACAAGAGACCACAGTCGGAGTTTGCCCGACGTGCTGGGGCCATGGGCGGCAACCCTCGATTCAAGGTAACTGCTGTGGTTTACCTCCCTCTGCCTCGTGTCCTTAGCCTCGGTTTCAAGGGGGAGAGAGCATGCTTGTCAGGGCTTGAAGATCTGCTCCAGAAACATAGTTTTTTTACCTGTATGGACACCTGAAGATGTGACATCCCAGGACAGGTCTCCTTAGTGTTGGTTGTGTTCATACAGGGTGTAACAGGCGATAGGAGTAAGTGAGAGCGGAGTGACTGCTCTCAACCACAAAGCCCGGAAGGCTGGGTGCTTCGGCAGGTGTAAATTAGGCCCAGTACTGCTATGGATATAGCGATAGGAGACAACATGTCTGATGTGGCTTGAAGATACGCTGTTGAAATGTTTTTCTTTTACCTGTGTGGACCCCAAGGTATGGCGTCCCAGGACAGGGCTGCATGGCTTGTTCTCATGCAGGTGTAGCAGGCGACAGGAGTAAGTGAGAATGGAGTGACCGCTCTGAATGATGGCTGACTTTATCGCCCAAGCTGGCGCCAGTGAGGTGCTCGGCAAGGGATCAAATCCCAAGAGGATAGGTGCTTTTGTGGCTGTAAAAGAGGCCCAAGTACTGATACAGATCTCATGATGACTGACCTGTTTATCATCAAGTTGGCATCGGTGAGGTACTTGGCAGGGATCAAGTCCCAGCGAGGCTGGGGGCTTCTGCTGGTGTAAGAGGCCCAAGTAAGTAAGTCATGGACTGATAGTGATGTAATGATGGCTGATCCATGTATCACCAAATGGACTCGAGATGGTCCTGAGCTGTCACGAGACATTAGAAATCAGTTGCTGACTCGCTGAGTTTAATGGTCCTGGGGTGAACCTGTGTGGTTGATGGGACCGTAACATCCACTTGTTGACTAGCTGAGTTTAATGGTCCTGGGGTGAACCTGTGTGGTTGATGGGACCGTAACATCCACTTGTTGACTAGCTGAGTTTAATGGTCCTGGGGTGAACCTGTGTGGTTGATGGGACCGTAACATCCACTTGTTGACTAGCTGAGTTTAATGGTCCTGGGGTGAACCTGTGTGGTTGATGGGACCGTAACATCCACTTGTTGACTAGCTGAGTTTAATGGTCCTGGGGTGAACCTGTGTGGTTGATGGGACCGTAACATCCACTTGTTGACTAGCTGAGTTTGATGGTCCTGAGGTGACCCTGTACAGTTGACGGGACCTTAAAATCCAGTTGCTTACTAGCTGAGCTTGGTGGGCCTGGCATGACTGTGTATGGTTGATGGACCTTGAAATCTGATTGCTGACAGGCTGAGTTTAATGGTCCTGGGATGACCCTGTATGGTTGACAGGATCTTAACCCACTTGGCCTCAGACCAGCCGCTGCCGTTTTGCTTCGAAATCCCATGCAAAGGGAAGTAACTGTGTCAAATGATCCCAGTATACAACTTTAAAAATCAGTAATAAACACCAAACAAAAATTTCAGCTCACTTCGTATTTTTCTCAGTTTACGAATACAGTGCTCTTGTATATCCAACAGGCTTTTATTTTTTTCACTCTGAAATAAAAGTATTAAAAAAAGAAAAGAAATCCCAAGTCAGAAATGTCCGCTTCTGGATGTCAGGTTTTTGGGTGCCTACGGGGTAACCAACTTTGCAAAATTTCCAGTTTGAATCTCCAAAGATGAAGCTCCGTGAGTTTGTTAGGGTGCTCGCGGAAAGCGACGGAGCCGAATTTGCAGTTCAGATCTCAAAGGATGAAGCTCCGACGCCATTGCTAACAGTAGGGCTTTTGTTTATTTCCATGCATCTATCGTGTGTCCATCTCGCAACTTTGAAAATTCACAGCATCTCTCAAACTCCATCAAACTGCTGGCAGTAGTAAACAATAGCGGAAATGAGGCTACAAGTCTAGCGAGAATCCCATTCCTATTTGCATAAGCCGGAATGCTAGTATGGAGCGTCTGCTAGCCGGCTGCTACCGGGCTGTCTGGGGTTGTGTGGTAAGGCAAAAGAGTAGGTGGTCTGGGGCCAAATGGGTTAAAATCCAGTTACTGACTAGCTGAGCTTAATGGTCCTGGGTTAATCCTGTATGGTGGATGGGACCTTAAAATCCAGTTGCTGACTAGATGAGTTCAATGGTCCTGGGTTAATCCTGCATGGTGGATGGGACCTTAAAATCCAGTTGCTGACTAGATGAGTTCAATGGTCCTGGGTTAATCCTGTATGGTGGATGGGACCTTTAAATCCAGTTGCTGACTAGCTGAGGTCAGTGGTCCTTAGGTGACCCTGTGTGGTGGACGGGACCTTAAAATCCATTTGCTGACAGGCTGAGTTTGTCTGCAGGGAGAGAACATCCTGAACGTGGAGCTGGACATGCCCAACAGGACGACGCGTGACTACGAGGGACCCACTGTCGCCCCCAAGGTGCAGGCCGCTCTGGACGCCGCCCTGCAGGATGAGGATGACATTGACATTGATGGGGGGTAGGTTGTCTGCTGTAGTTTGTCCCACTGGCCCCTCAGGGCGAGGGCCAATGAGCGCGCATTGTTCAAAGCAGCGAAAGTGGATTTGCAGAAGGGAGGAAGGGCCAGTTCACCAGGCTACTCTCGCGAGCTGATTTTTAGCCTGTCAAACAGGCCTTCTGAGAGGATATGCACATAGTAAGTAACTTGGTGTTTTATGCCCAGTCAACCAGCATGGTTATATCAGGGCAAGGATATGCGCATAAGTGGGTGGAAAAATTGCAATGTTCACACAGACGTTTGCAGTTTGGGACAGTTCAGTAGTGAGATTCAGTATTAAGTTCTGATTTTTTGTCTTTTTTTGTATAGGGCCTTGTACATGAAGAAGATTTTGCAGTATAACCTTTTTTATAGGGTCTTGTACACGAAGAAGACATCTGCAGCATAACCTTCTTTTTTTTTTATATAGGGTCTTGTATATGAAGAAGACATTTGCAGTATAACCTTTTTTATATATTTTTTATAAGGTCTTGTACATGAAGAAGACATTTGCAGTATAACCTTCTTTTTTTTATAGGGTCTTGTACATGAAGAAGACATTTGCAGTATAACCTTTTTTACAGGGCCTTGTACACGAAGAAGACATTTGCAGTATAACCTTTTTTATAGGGCCTTGTACACAAAGAAGACATTTGCGGTATGACCTTTTTTAGAGGGTCGTGTACACGAAGAAGACACATCTCCCACCAGCAAAACCTTCTTTGCTTACAGATCCCATCAAAACCCTTTACAAAATCTGTACTTTTACCCTACAGTCGTCTGTGAGAGTTTGGATCCACGATTCAGATTGGTCTGACTGATGTAAACCCTTTACAAAATCTGTACTTTTACCCCACAGTCGTCTGTGAGAGTTTGGATCCATGATTCAGATTGGTCTGACTGATGTAAACCCTTTACAAAATCTGTACTTTTACCCCACAGTCGTCTGTGAGAGTTTGGATCCATGATTCAGACTGGTCTGACTGATGTCTGTCTGGATTCATGGCAAACATTAGACACCTGACCCCCACCCCCCATCCCTCCACCCCTATTAAGACAGTGTGGCTTGGACCATCAGAATTACTTCTGCCTGTCAGGAATCTGTCTTAGAGAACTGAGGGATAAGGGGAAACAAGAAAGGAGAGTGTTCATAAAGGATGTGGGAATTACAGAGGAAGCCGTCTTTTAAGGCCACCCTAAAGAACAGGCCCATGTTTGTCTTCAGAGAGCGGTAGTAAAAAAAATTGAGGTGGTGTTGGTGGGGGCAGAGGGTTGCTGGTGGGGGAATATATATGCTGGGGTAAAACAAGTTTAAAGAGGTGGGGGGGGGGGGGGGGGTTGTTGGGGGAGGGGGGGGTCAGTTATTAAAATAATATGTGCTATGATAAAAAAAAGTTTGAAGAGGTGTGTGTGTGGGGGGGGGGGGGGGGGGTTCGGTTGTTAAAGGAATAATTTATGTGCTGTGGTAAAACAAGTTTGAAGAGGTGGTGGTGATGTGGGGGGGGGGGGGGGTCAGTTGTTAATGGAACATGTACTGTGGTAAAACAAATTTGAGGAGGTGGTGGTGATGTGGGTGGGTGGGTGGGGGGGTGTCAGTTGTTAAGGGAACATGTACTGTGGTAAAACAAGTTTGAGGAGGTGGTGGTGATGTGGGTTGGGGTGGGGGGTGTCAGTTGTTAAGGGAACATGTACTGTGGTAAAACAAGTTTGAAGAGGTGGTGGTGATGTGGGTTGGGGTGGGGGGTGTCAGTTGTTAAGGGAACATGTACTGTGGTAAAACAAGTTTGAGGAGGTGGTGGTGATGTGGGTTGGGGTGGGGGGTGTCAGTTGTTAAGGGAACATGTACTGTGGTAAAACAAGTTTGAGGAGGTGGTGGTGATGTGGGTTGGGGTGGGGGGTGTCAGTTGTTAAGGGAACATGTACTGTGGTAAAACAAGTTTGAGGAGGTGGTGGTGATGTGGGTTGGGGTGGGGGGTGTCAGTTGTTAAGGGAACATGTACTGTGGTAAAACAAGTTTGAGGAGGTGGTGGTGATGGGGGGGGGGGGGGGGGAGTGGAGGGGTGGTTGTTGGGAAGGGGGGGGATGGGGGGGGGGGTCAGTTGTTAAAAGGAACATGTACTGTGGTAAAACAAGTTTGAAGAAAACAAGTTTGAAGAAGTGGTGGTGATGTGGGAGTGGAGGGGTGGTTGTTGGGAAGGGGTGGGGGGTGGGGGGGAGGATGTCAGTTGTTAAAGGAACATATGCTGTGATAAAATGGCTGTGAAGAAGTTTTGGCAAGTGGTCACCACCGTTTTTCCTTACCCACTGTTGCTTTGCTGCAGGGCTGCATTGCTGACCGGCAAAAGAGGAAAGAAAAAGACAGGGAGGTGAGTGATCACTGCTCATCTGGGAGATGTGATGTAGTGTGATATGTGTGTTACATTATTTAAACTCTTCATGTTTGTTCTTTAAAAAACACACACCAAAAACAGCCAAATGTCAAAGTCTTACTTGTTAAGTGCACTGATATGAAAATTCTTATCACATTATCATTATCTTTATTACAATGGTTTCACCAAGACTGCATCATCATCATCTTTATTACAAGTTCATTTTATGTTCTTGTCGCCCTTATCTTGTTGTCCATAAATTCTGTTGTTGTGACTTTTTTGTTTAATGCATGGGTGGTACTCCTTGAAGCCATTATTGTTTGTTACACAGCTCAACTGTTCTGTTTTTCAATGTAGTATTTAAGTGTGAAAATTTGGTGTAAACCGAAAATCATATGATGTGGCAGGTGGGGGGTGGGGGTAACATTGCCATTACTGGCAACTGTATTTTTTCAGATAAAAAATAAATAAATCAAAATCCTCTTGAACATTTAGTGACCCCCGAAAGTGAGAATTGGTGGGAACTTTGACCACGCATACGTTCATTAGCATTCACGAGTGGTTGCTGCTTTGTCTTGCAGGCCCAAGACTGGCTCCAAGCGCGTGGAGGAGCAGAAGTACCCCTCCTCCAGGGGACTTGTACCCAAGTAGTCGTCGCTAGCTTTCTTTCAGCAGGGAGTCACTGTGTTCTGGTGGTGTTTCGTTAACTATGGCATATTTATTGACCTCAGACACAGATGGTGAGATGCACATGTTTAAAAAATAATTTAACTTCTTTTTTGTTGTTGTTGTTGTTGTTGACAGTTTAGGTGGAAGTGTAGATTTTTTTGATTTTTTTTTTGACAGTGACAGCTTGGTTCAGATTTAGAAGTTACATGATTGAAGGTCAGCTGTGTGGGTTTTGTAGGGTAGGGGGTCGAGGGAGTATGTTTTGTTGGGGGAAAAAAAGAAGAATCCAAATAAAACGATTAAAAAAATGTTTACACCATTTAGTGTGGAAATGGTAAAACTTTTTTCTCTCTCTCTGTTGCTTTCTCACCCATAGCAGTCATTGTATTTTTTATTATTTTCTGCATTATTACAAAACAAGTTGTAAAAGAAAGGTTAACAGTTTTAAAGAAAGGAAGAAAATGCCCTCAGTGACTCCTCACCTGTGTTAAATTTTATGCTGTGGTTTATGCCATTGCAAACAGAGCTCTAACATTTTCAGCTCAGTTTTCTCATTACTTTTTTGCAAGTATCATTTGCACTGAACACATTGCCATGTCATTTACCGCAGTTCATTTTGTGCTTTGGTAACTGAAATGCGTCAGTGCCTGAAAGAGGATAGGGCACAAAATTAGATCCGAGGTACATGTGGGATGTGTGCTGCCTGGGTATGGGTCTGTGTCTGCGTCTGGTAGAGGTATGGGAAAACTGCAGTGACAACATTGTGCTGTACATACTTATGTGGGCGAGTGCACATTAATGTTGCTGTTTATTGCCATTGATAGGGTGGTTCTGGATAACATGCTGTCTGAATACGTGTCATGCATACCCTGACAACAGTGGTCCAGACGGTCACATCAGAGACTTGGTGTGTATGTTGTTCTGGGTAATGTGCTGTCTGAACACATCATGCATACCCTAAGAGTGGTCCAGACAGTCACATCAGGGACTTGGTGTGTATGTTGTTCTGGGTAATGTGCTGTCTGAACACATGCATACCCTAACAGTTGTCCAGACAGTCACATCAGGGACTTGGTGTGTATGTTGTTCTGGGTAACGTGCTGTCTGAACACAGGGCATGCATACCCTGACAACACTGGTCCAGACTGCCAGTGTTGCCCTGCACTCTGATAAATACGTTGCCCAGCATACTGACAATATTGCCTTGCACTTTGACAGTGTCTCCTTGCACTCAGGCAGTGTTGTCTTGAACTTTGGAAGTGTTGTCCTGGGCTCTGATAGTGTTGGCTTGTACGCTCTGGCTGCGTCCTCTGAAATCAAAGTCTTAGAATCACTCTTTCAGCTTCTTTTCAAGCCCATCTTTTCAAATGGAGTAGGCACAAAGACGGAATTATGTCTTGCCATTTGAGAATTTAGCTCAGAACCAAGGTTTTTATTTTATTTTTTGCTCGTGCTGAAAGTGAGAATATGTGATGCAATGATATATGCTTACATAATTTTATGTTGTACTGAGACTCTAAAATTGCACATTTGATCAAATGTACATAAATAAGCACTGACTGGATGAGTTATTTTAAGCAAAAAAATTAATAAATCTATATTTCCTATGGAATTGCAACAAAGTACGATGTATATGTAAACATGTGTATTCTGATCTATGTCAAATCCCTGCGACTCAGAGGTTGTGGTTGGAGTACGAGAGTTATGAACTGTGATCTCCCAGGCCGGATGAATCTTCGTCACGTCTGCATGTCTCCTTACCAACTGATTTTTTGCTTTAGTGACAATGTCTTTGCCGAAACATTTTATATTTCTTTTTGTTGTTGTAAAATTTGTCTTGTGTCAGCATGTTAATAGCTTCTTCTGTCAGAAAGCTTGTCGATGAAGCCTAGTGCAGTATTATTTGAACAGGTTTTGGGGGCTTGGGGCTCAACTTTTAAATTGACACTCTGTGTCTCTCTTGTCTGTCTATCTGTGGTATCTCAACGTATGCAATGCAGAGTGTTGAAGAGGAGTCAAATCTTGATACACGATGCTTTTTGTGAACTGTTTTTTCTTTCACAGATTGTAAAGTGTTTATGTAAATTTAACATAGATCAACATGTCGACTGCATAGAAGCTAGTGCAGTAGATGTGTTCATTTTCTGCTGACTGTGGCTTGTAACTGTTTGGTTCGGTGCGTTTGTACTCAGCATTATGAAAGGACATGTGATCATTTTGTTTCTGTAGCGTGGTGCTGGGACCCAAGTTTGGCTCGCGTTCAGAAATTCACCCTAGCACCACTCTTGTTTGTGTACTGTCATAGTGATGGTGTAACATACACAGTTGGCTGGACATTAAAGGAGGTACTGAGCAAAGACACAAGGCGGCCAGAAAACAGGCTTTGTATGATTGTTCTGTGTTCATGGAACAGAAGTACTTTTTTATGATATGGAGGAGAGGTCCTTTTTTTAATGGAAGAAAAGTCCCCCCCCCCCCCCCCCCCCCACTTTTTTTTTTTTTTTTTGATTATGGAAGTACTTTTTTATGGAAGAGCTTTATTTGTTTGTTTTGCTTCAAAATTGAGCTCCTCAGGGTGCAACCCTGTGGGTTCTCCGTTTACCAGCAAAGAGCAGAAAAAAGGTGGGCATGTGATGCAGACACACCTGCCGCACATACAGGCTTGTTTTGTGATGTCACAGGTGCAGACCACTAGAGTCAAAATGGCATCAGTCAGGGCAATGAAACATTGGTTTTGAACAAATTAGACCATATGTCAACAAGCAGATTGCAGTGATTGTATTTTTGATTGTGCTTCTGTTGGTAAGGCCTGTGATGCTTCTGTGTTTGTGGTCCCCTTTAAATATCAAGCTGGCAGGATCCCCTTTAAAATATAAAGTTACTGGGGTCCCCTTTAAATTTCCAGCTAAAATATCCCCATTAAATATCAAGCTTTTGGGTCCCCTTTAAATATCAAGCTGTTGCGATCCCCTTGAAATATCGAGCTAACAGGGTCCCCTTTAAATATGAAGCTACTGGGGTCCCCTTTAAATATGAAGCTACTGTGGTCCCCTGTACACGTCAGTCTATGTCAGTAACGCTCAAAGGGGGAATGTTTTGGTCTGTTGACAGCAGACTGGTCAGTCTTCATCATCTGTGGCTCTTTTGTACATCTTGGTAGACTGTGTGACTGCTCAGATGTTACTGATTTGTCAACTTCTTCGCTCACTTGGTTGTGTAACTTTCACTTTTCATTGTGACTGTCACTGTCCATACACCAGACCACTTGTAGACATTGTAGACACTTTGCGGTCTTTTTCTCCATCGGGTGTGTGGCAGGTGTGGCAAAAACACACCCTTGAAAAGTTCAAAATAATGTTCAGTGTGGATCATTGGAAAGTGTATCAGAAGATTTTCCAGTGTAAAAGTGTTTTTGTTGTAGTTTTTTAGTTTTTAACTTTCATTTCATTCTCTCGGTGATGCTGAAATCAAATATGGTTACTGATCGCTTTGTTCAGCATTGATCATTGGAAAGGGTATCAAATGGTTTTCAGCATTGATCATTGCAAAGTGTATCAGAAGATTTCCCAGCATGAAAGTGAGCGGGTTTTTTCACTTCCGTTTCATTCTCTCGGTGATGCTGAAATCCAACATGGTAACTGATCATAATATAAACGTACATCTCCTTTTTTTTATGTTTTGTGTTTATGCTTCTCTGTAAGCTGATTTTTGAAACAAAATTTTGAAAATATGCAGTTGAAGTCCTGCACGCGTTTGAAATGTTCAACTACGATTTTTATCCTGTGTTCAGTGTGTACAAGGTTTTGTGGGAGTTGAACACATTCTGTGTCAGGTGATGCACTGA
>OY757548.1:13783405-13790905 GCA_963584105.1 Alviniconcha strummeri | reverse complement strand
ACAGACCCGCCACGTCACTCAAGTGCCCGGCTGCAAAACAGAACTGCCGTGACCTTGACGGCCATTTTGCTTTTCGTCCACAGAAGCGAGGTGGCTTATTAGGGACGGGGACAGGGGGTTGAAGGGGACGAAAGAGTGAAGGCTCGACTGCGGATACCGCCCGAAAAAGACCGGAGAGACCGTCGACCGCCGCCAGAACAATGGAAGTGTTAAGGCGGTGTCCCCTCGCCATTGCCCAGCGACTTGTGCACCTGCGCAATCACTGTTTCAACTGCCGTGCTTGGCAGAGTCACAAGGACAATGTCCGTTGCACTGCTGTTGAGGAACAACCCGAAGCGAAAGAAGTCCAACTTTCGCAGCCCAGTTCCACCTCCCTGCTCATGATCTCTTCTGGGCTAACTTGAGGGTCCAGCTCCACCTCCCTCCTCTTGATCTCGCCTGGAACCCTGTGAGAACTGCCGGCGTAAGTAAGTAAACATGGTGCTTAACGGCCACAGAAACCATAAGGTTTATTAGGGATGGGGGGGAAGGGGTGTGGAGGTGGGGGGAAGAGGGAGAGTATATACCTATTGCTGCACTGTCACCACCAGAATGACTCCTGCATTAAGATGGGCAGCGATGAGAGCCATTTTAATGTTTCATTAATTGTGAGGGACAAAGTCACAAGACAGTGTCCACAAACCACAACTTTCGAAGAGAAAGGAGAGCCGAAGCGGTATCGAACCGAGATCCTTCCGCTTACCAGCCTAACGCCTCACCGCTAGGCCAAACCGGTTCTAACTGCCGGCATAGGTAGGTAGGTAGGTTGTGCTGCTTAATGTCCTCAGATGTCAGTTGACATATTAAGGACAAGCTGAGACCAATGCCGAAGTATGGTTTCAATAGAGCTTTACGTCCACGGAAACCAGAAGGCTCGTTAGGAAGGACAGCCAAAGACGGCCACCTCGACTCTCACACAGCTCCTGAACTATGATGCTGCCGGCAAGTAAGTAAACATGGTGCTTAACGTCCACAAAAACCATACGACTTATTAGGGGACGGGGAGAAGGGGGGGGGGAGGGGGTGTGGAACTGGGGGGAGATTATATACCTATCGCTACACTGTCACCACCAGAATGACTTATGCATTAAGATGGGCAGCGATGAGAGCCATTTTAATGTTTCATAATTGTAAAAAGACAAAGCCACAAGCCACAAGACAGTGTCCACAGACCACAACCTTTTTGAAGAAAAAGGAGAGCCGAAGCGGATTCGAACCGAGGTCCTTCTGCTTACCAGCCTAACGCCTTACCGCTAGGACAAACCGGCTCACTTAACTGCCGGCGATGAGTTGATGCTTAATGTCCTCAGATGTCATTTGACATATTAGGGATAAGTTGTGACCAATGCCGAAGCACGGTTTAATAAAATCCACATACGTAAGGTGTATGCGTGTTTAGCTGTAACCTGCCACCTGCACTTTTGGCAGAATGACCGGGATTTTTTACGTGCTACTGTGGTAACACGGGGGGTGGAACGGATACCGAAACGAGAGTCAGCACAGAAAGTCGACACTGGAGAAGAAAATTCTCCCGCCGTTCCAGCAGGGATTCGAACCCGCGACCTTTCAATCACGAGTCCGGCGCTCTAACCACTGAGCTATCCCCGCCCCCACTGCCGGTGTCTCAGTAGCAGGGCTATATACCCACCTCCGATGCCGAAGACAGCGACGGTGGCCAGGTCGGGCGAGGTGGAGTGGTTGGGCAGGTACATGGACCGCTCGCAGCTCAGCACGTCGCTCAGCTCCAGTCCGCGGCCCGCGCCGACGGTACAACCGCAGCGCCCACCCGCCTCCGACGACGACGACGGCGGCGACAACGACGACGCGGTGGCGTGAGCGCCCGGGCCGGCGTGGGCGCGTAAGTGGGGGGGAGGAGGCGGGTCGGGGCTGGTTGACGGGGCGGGCTCTGGGACCTTGGTCCGGCAAGAACTGCAGCCGTCACAAGACCGGGACGATTACGATTTGGGGGGGTGGGGGGGGGGGGGGGGGGGGAATGGGGGACGCAGAGAGGCTAGGAGAGATGAGAACGAACGATTTAAAAAAAAAAAAAAAAATATTAAGAGAGAGAGATGGGAGGAGGAGGAGGTGGGTCGGGGCTGGTTGACGGGGCGGGCTCTGGGGCCTTGGTCCGGCAAGAACTGCAGTCGTCACAAGACCGGGACGATTACGATTTGGGGGGGGGGGGGAATGGGGGGACGCAGAGAGGCTAGGACTATTCTCCATAGAGCACGAACGAACGAACGAAAAATTTTTTATTAAGAGAGAGAGATGGGGAGAGGAGGCGGGGCGGGGCTGGTTGACGGGGCGGGCTCTGGGACCCTCGTCCGGCAAGAACTGCAGCCGTCACAAGACCGGGACGATTAGGATTGGGGGGGAATGGGCGATGCAGAGAGGCTAGGATTATTCTCTATAGAGAAGAACGAACGATTTTTTTCTTCTTTTATTAAGAGAGATGGGGAGAGGAGGCGGGGCTGGGCTGGTTGACTGGGTGGGCTCTGGGGCCTTGGTCCGGCAAGAACTGCAGCCGTCACAAGAGACGGACGATTAGGATTGTTGGGGGGTGGGGGGGGATATAATAATAATAATAAAAAGGACTTCTAGAGCGCCCATCTACCACACAAGGTGGGAGCACAGGGCGCTTTACAATAACACACACGCACGCACACACACACACACACACACACACACACACACACACACACACACACACACACACACAACACACACACACACACACACACAGATGTTTAACGAAGGTAGTATTTATATTATATATCACAAACTGTAATCCCTTTAACGTCTTTTCGTCTGTTCATCAGACATAACATATAAGCTGCACTGAGAAGGGAAGCCGTTGTTTACCTGTGTCATAGACGGTTCTGCGCTGAGTTAAAGTCCCGCCTCCCCACTAGTTACAGCCCCACGATCTTATCTTTCAGCTGATAGTCAGTCTGACATCTAGGTTGTGCCTGGTGTAATGCAGGATGATTTTGAACACTATTCCAGACCGTGCTTTTTTTTTTTTTTTTTTTTTTTTTTTTCTCTCTCTCTCTTTTCTTTCTTGTCTTTAAAGATCACTATCAGATGATATTAAGCACCGTTATTTATTATGAAGGTTTTGTTCTGAATATTCCACCAGCCTTTCGCTCTGTTGCAGGCTGTTTGTAGGATTGCTTCAGCTTGTGGTCTGACGTCGTTGTGTCTTGGTAGGGCCTGCAGCAACTGACTGACCTTGTTTTGTTTAAGTGTCGTTTTGTAGCTTGATAATGGGGATTACCCCGAAAATTCGCCTGTTGGGCTTTTCCCTAATAAATAGCGTTCTTTTAAACATTTTGTGTGTTTGGATCTTGGTTTGTTTGTACTGTTTGGCTAGGTCAAGCGAAAAGTGACTGACCTTGTTCCGTTTGGCTAGGTCCTGCGACAAGTGACTGACCTTGTCCTGTTTGGCCAGGTCCAGCAACAGGTGATTGTGCTTGTTCTGTTTGGCCAGGTCCAGCAACAAATGACTTAACCTTGTTATGTTTGGCCAGGTCCAGCGACAAGTGACTGACCTTGTTCTGTTTGACCAGGTCTGGAGACAAGTGACTGACCTTGTCCTGTTTGGCCAGGTCCAGCAACAGGTGATTGAGCTTGTTCTGTTTGGCCAGGGTCCAGCAACAAATGACTTAACCTTGTTCTTTTTGGCCATGTCCAGAGACAAAATGACTGACCTTGTTCTGTTTGGCCCAGCTCCAGAGACAAATGACTGACCTTGTTCTGTTTTGGCCAGGTCCAGAGACAAATGACTGACCTTGTTCTGTTTGGCCAGGTCCAGAGACAAATGACTGACCTTGTTCTGTTTGGCCAGGTCCAGAGACAAATGACTGACCTTGCTCTGTTTGGCCAGGTTCCAGAGACAAATGACTGACCTTGCTCTGTTTGGCCAGGTCCAGAGACAAATGACTGACCTTGTTCTGTTTGGCCAGGTCCAGAGACAAATGACTGACCTTGTTCTGTTTGGCCAGGTCCAGAGACAAATGACTGACCTTGCTCTGTTTGGCCAGGTCCAGAGACAAATGACTGACCTTGTTCTGTTTGGCCAGGTCCAGAGTCAAATGACTGACCTTGTTCTGTTTGGCCAGGTCCAGAGACAAATGACTGACCTTGTTCTGTTTGGCCAGGTCCAGAGACAAATGACTGACCTTGTTCTGTTTGGCCAGGTCCAGAGACAAATGACTGACCTTGTTCTGTTTGGCCAGGTCCAGAGACAAATGACTGACCTTGTTCTGTTTGGCCAGGTCCAGCGCCAGGAAGCGTTCACGGTCCAAGTGCAGCGACAGCATTGAGTCCAAAAATGGCTGCCAGTCGAGTGTCGCACTTGGGGTCCTCTGAAACATAAAGAGATAGTGGGTGTGAGAGAGGGAGGAAGAGAGAAAGAGTGTGGGGGGGGGGGGGGGGGGCTGGTGGTGGGGGGGGTGGTGGTGCGGGGGACAGATTATAGTCATGAGATATGAAGGGGGTGGGGGTGTACAATGCCAGAATCAAGCGCGATCGGAACGCGAAGCGAGAACGGACTCCAGTAAATTATTAGCTCGAACTGAAATTTCAGGCGAATAATTATTCACACCTCGTTCGTTGGTCCATAGCTTCTGCGCAGAGGTCGCGGTCAGTATTGTGTAGTGGGTTGCCATAAAAAGGACAACACACGTGGGTCGAGCCCTTCATAGTTCAGGAGCTGTGTGAAAGTCGAGGTGGCCCGTCCTGGGTTGTCTGTCCTAACGAGCCTTATGGTTTCCGTGGACGTAAAGTACCACTGAACCATGCTCACGCACTGGTCTTAGCTTGTCCCTACTAATATGTCAACCGACATCCGAGGACATTAAGCAACACTTGAAGGAAGGTCGGGCCGATTAAGGGCAAGTTCGAATCGAGTCTCCAAAATACCGCAAAACGAAAGCACAGGCCTACAGCTGTTGTGTATCGATCACTACCATTTTCTCTAAGTCCACTGAAAAGATGAGATCTATACATGTACCACAGGAACATAAGCATCTGATCATCCAGACAGATATTAAATCATGACTATGCTATTGCTATTGCTGGCTATTGCTGCGATGGATTCTAGCGATTTCGCTGCTTGGTGGTCCACAGAGCTTCTTCATCGCAGCAGCAGCCACGGTTCGTTCGATTCTCTGTGCTGTCATAATGGGACCACACTATCGTCTGATTCACACGTAAGTCGAGGTCTATGAAGACCTACGTGGCAAGTAAGTAAGTATCTTGATCTTTTACGCCCAATCATATATATATATATATATGTGTGTGTGTGTGTGTGTGTGTGTGTGTGTATGTCACCTGCCATCGCAGACTTCTTCTCCTCCAGGTAGGTCAGCACTTTCCTTCGCATGTAGGCTGCCTCGTTTCTATGGTAACGCAGCCTGGCGGCAACTCCCCTCTCCTCCTTGTCCAGATGCTTGTGGAGACTCTGGCGGTGCTTCTTCAGGAGCAGGATGCTGCTGCGGGCACCGGCCAGCGCTTGGGGCCATGCGGTCTGCACGGGCCATCTCTCTGTCTCGACTGGCAAGCAGGTCTGTCAGAAGGAGGCATATATATATATATATCTCAGGTCGAAGCGTAGAAAAAACAAACAAGTCATTAATTAACTGCCGAGAGTGGGCCATCGTCAATCTGACGAACACTGCAACTGTTTCAAAGGCAAGGTTGGGGAAACTTCTGAGAGACGGGGGTGGAGCGCATAAGGGCTTTTCTGAGCGATAGATACCATCTTGAACTGAACTGAACTGATCACTGCAAGTATTGTTTTTCACTGATTACTTACAAAAAATCTTTTTCATAGGAGTCAAAGCGTTAAAGCGCCAATCAATAAGGCGGTTTACAGAGAACTCAAACCCCAAACTCCGAGCACTGGTTTACGACATGCTTCCTTCAACCACTGCCGTATTTAGTTACGCCATAGGGCCCAGAAAACTGTCAGCTTACGAGCAGTTTTTGTTGTTTTTGTTTTTGGTGCTCATTGAACAGTAGTAAATTAGTTACAAACAACTCAGATTATATCAGACGTTTGTTTTATAACTGACCCATGTTGATTACGCTAAAATCCAAAATCGTTTGAATCGAGACGGAACTTTTTATTTTTTTATTTTTTACCCGGGATGGATGCGTCATGTATACGTGCGTGCTTGGGCACTAGGTTGCCTTCTACAGTCATATTAGTACCGGAACCTTTCGGAGGGCGCCTGACCCGCGTCGCTGGACAGCTGCGCGCAGATAAAGAGTGCCCCTTCAGTGGCGTAAACTAAATCTGGCAGAGTTTGGAGGAAGGTGCCGGAAAGCGATGCTCGGAGTGTGCTCAAACCCCTTACCCGCCAGCTGCCTCTTGTGGTTGTTCCACATGGCCTTCAGCACGTCCGACTGCTCGTAAATCTGGCGCAGCTCTCGCCTCGCCAAATTGCTGCCGAGTAGTTTCCCCTCCACCTCCTCCTCCTCCGGTTCCCCCCTCTCTCCGCTCCCCGCAGGCGCGGCGCCACCCGGACTCCTTGTCTAACAACACCTTGGCGGCGGGGACCCGCCGATCCGGCGTTGGTCTCGGCGCAGATCTCGATCACGTTGGCCGAGTTCACGTCAGCGTTGGCTCTGCGGTCGGACGTCACCGCGAGACTGAGAGCGGGGGAAAGCAGAGGCCGACAGGTTGGCCGCTCCGCTCCCAGGCTTCTTCCTGATGGCAGGGAGGGACTGGGTGCTGTTCAGCCCTCCCTTGCACCTTGAATTTGCTCTGCAAGGCGACTATTCCTGCCGGCTTCCGGCCGCTGCTCGCCGGCGAGTCTGATCCGCCGCCGCCGCCGCCGCCGCTCGGCTTTAACGCTTCCCCTGTCGTTCTGGTCACTTCCGGCGGCCGAGGTTTGCCGAGGACCTGCTCGGCTCCGCTCGGAAAGCTGCTCGTGCCTTTCCGCTGGAGCGGCGGAGGCTGGCCTGAACGGCGTGGCGACAGGGCTCGTCAGGGATGTCTTTCCCAGCGGGACCCCCGCCGTTGTCGCTCTGTCTGAGGAGCTTCCGCTCGGCTGGGGCGGGGCGGCCCTGCTGTCGCGTTCTTCTGGTGGTGGTGGTAGTGGTGGTGCGGTTGACGAGGTCACCGTAGTGCCGTCGTTGTCCTGGTTACCGGAGGCTGGGTTGGTTTCGCCGAACGAGAGGGGAACGCAGTCGTAGAATCTGGATAAGGTGAGTTAGTTAGTTAGTGCTTTGAGACCAATCAACCACACAGGGTTATAATATCAGGGCTAAACCTGGATTAGGCAAGAACGGTTTCGAAACAGCGCCAGCTGTTGGATCAGTGGCGGTGCACTGAGACGCAAGTATCGTGAAGTTAAAACTCGCGGACTCGCGAATTCACTGTTGTTGCTTTCTCACTCGCTTGTAGGCTTAATTACTTAATTATTAACCTACCCACCAACGGAGTCCCGCATT
>OY757548.1:13774124-13783205 GCA_963584105.1 Alviniconcha strummeri | reverse complement strand
GTGTGTGCCTGTCCCATACGAAGAAGAACAGGTTCTCACGTAGTTCCGCTGACACTTGAAGCGTCGTGCTTGTGACTCTCCAGAAGAAGCAACAGAAAAACTAAGAAGAAGAGGAGGAAGAAGAAGAGTAAGAAGAAGAAGAAGAGGAAGAAGAAGAAGAGGAAGAAGAAGAGGAAGAAGAAGAGGGCAGTATACTCACGTAGTACCGCTGACGCTTGAAGCGCTGTGCCTGTCACTCCCCAGAATAAGAAGCAAGAGAAGAAGAAAAAAACTAAGGAGAAGAAGAGGAAGAAGAAGAAGGAGAGGAAGAAGAAGAGGAAGAGGAAGAAGAAGAGGGCAGTATACTCACGTAGTACTGCTGACGCTTGAAGCTCTGTGCCTGTCACTCCCCAGAAGAAGAAGCAAGAGAAAAGAACTAAGGAGAAGAAGAAGAGGAAGAGGAAGAAGAAGAAAGGGAAGAAGAAGAAGAAGAAGAGGAAGAAGGGGAAGAAGAAGAGGAAGAAGAAGAGGAAGAAGAAGAAGAAGAGGGCAGTATACTCACGTCGTACTGCTGACGCTTGAAGCGCTGCTCCAGGTCGTACTTGTCCCCCACCAGGCGGCGCGTGTGCTCGTACAGCTCCTTGGCCTTCTCGATCAACTTGCTGGTGTCCATGCCCCAACTTGCTGGTGTCCATGCCCTCGATGTTCAGCGGCTGGATGCGCTGGGACAGGATGGCGCGCTTCTCCTCTTCCAGCTGTTCCTTCGACTTCTGCAGCTCCTCCTTGCTCATCACGCTGTCCAGCTGCAGCAGCGGCAGCGAGTGACGCCGCCAGAGAGAGCGAGAGGTGGAGGGAGAGAGAGAGAGGGCGGGTGGAGGTGAAGGAGGAGGAAGAGGAGAAGGAAGAGGTGGTGGGTAGGGGAGGGGAAAGGAGAGAGAGAGAGAGAGAGAGAGAAAGAGAAAGAAGAGATTATTATTAACAACGGATTGTAAATGTGTTTTATTTATAGATAATTATATCCAACAAAGAACTAAAACCTAAAAAATAAATAAAATATATATATAATATGTAAAAACACTTTTTAATCCAACTTCACTCGCGTTCGTTCCGGGCGAACCTTTCCCGTGTTATACAGACCGTGATTGTACTTAAAGAGCATTCACACACACACACACACACACACACACACACACACACACACACACACACACACATGATGCACTCACTGATCGATTTGACAAAGTGCTAGATGCTGACGTAACCTGTTGACATGACCTACTATAGGCTACCTACCAGGCTGACTAGCCGTTAGAAAACCCCCACCAGTAGCTAGCTTGCTCACTGAGGCTGTTCTATAATTATGGGTGTAGAACGGTGGGCTGAAGACAAATGTTTGACGCTGATGTAATGCTGTTGTTTCGGCTTTGTTTTTTTACCCACCCCATTTTGACTGCAGGGGTTTAAACCCCATTACTTTGCTTACTGACGTTGTTTCTGTGCGGTTAGCCCTGATCTATCCCTCTGTGGTTGACTGGGCTCAAAGCACCAACTAAATAAATAAATTTAGGAGCGGATGGAGCTAAATCGGAGCGGTGAGTTGAAGACCCCCCCCCCCCCCCACCCCACCCCTCCTCCCTTCCACCCTCTCCACCCCCACCCAAGTCAAAAAGTTTAGTTACCTTGATGGCCGTATGACTAGTCATCTCCTTTTCCCCAAACTTTGCTTCAATTGTGTATACTGACGTAATCGATGGTCCTCGTTATGGCGCGAATCCCCCCCCCTCCCCCCCCCCTCTCCTCCCTCCTCCCCGCTCCCCTCGAAAAAAGGTTGCTACTGGTTCTGCTGATTGGGTCGTTGTCATGCTGTTGATGTTGGTATCAGTTGTAGCTGCTGCTGCGGCTGCGGATGATGATATCTAGTTAACTGACTGGTGACTAAGCCACTGGCGTCTCTATGACTGAGCCACTGGCGTCACGACCGACTGGCGTCACGACCAACAGTTCTGTTTAACTGTACTTTTACCCCCCCTCCCCCCAACAAACAACAAACAAACAAACAACAAACAACACGTTTCTAGATATTTTGAGAACACCTATTTCGTATTAACCATTGTACTCTTAAAATGTAAACAAACGATTTAAAAAAAAAAAAAAAAAAAAAATCGGGGGATGGGCGGGTCTACGAGTATGTGTTAACCGACTGAAATTGCTGTATGCAAATTCTTGCGTGGTATGGCGGTTGTTATGTCCGAAAACCTTTTTATTTTGCCTAGTGTACGGCGCGTTGTGCCTTAGATTTGGCTAGAGAAATGTCCATTAGTATTTTTACACTGCACTGACGTAAACATTAATGACTGCTGAAATCTTACTCATAACCATATAGCAACATTTCTCTCTCTCTCTCTCTCTCTCTCTCTCTCTCTCTCTCTCTCACACACACACACACACACACACACACACACACACACACACACACACACACACACACACACACACACACACCCACACACACACCAACAACAACAACAAACAAATAAACAAACAAAAACCCACCAACGAACCAGCTGGTCCACGAACGACAACCGGGAACCAGCTAACGATTTACCGACACCACGAAACCGTTTAGACAACACAAACGGTTAGACAGAGTAGGCTACAGAATAATAATTCCTCATGTAGCATTGTGGCTCGAACTGTGATGACGTGAGATAATTATGAGTTTTCACAAGGCACCGGGAACGTGATCTACTGCTACTTCTACTGCTACAGCAAGGCAAGACACAGGATTATTCAGTATAATACTGTGTGAATTACGTTTGAATCGTTGCTATGCAGGTGTGACCCAGAAAACAACGAAATGCAAACAGCAACATTTTCTCTCTTTTTTTCTCTTTTTTTTTTGTAAAGGCTAATGTCATTTTCCCTCCTATTGTCATTTTTCCTCCACTACACACTCAGCACACGCACGCACGCGCACGCACGCCGCGCGTAACACACGCATAGTGCACACTATACATCACACACGCGCGCGTGCACGCACACACTCACACCTCACACGACCGTATGCACGCACACAACTACACACACGCACGCACGCACGCACGCACGCACGCACGCACACACACACACACTCACACGCACGAAAGCAACCACGCGTACGCGTGCCTGCCCGCTGGCCTAACGTTAAACGGAAACGAAGAATACCGACGCTGACACAGCGCGACCATTCTTCACCATCGGCCCTTTTTCTTCTAAAGGTGTGCTGGACGTGATTACGTACGAATTCAAACTGTGGCCCCACATTTTAAGGTTTAAACAGAAATAAACATACTGTGGCCCCACATTTTAGGGTTTAAACAGAAATAAACATACTGTGGCCCCACATTTTAAGGTTTAACAGAAATAAACATACTGTGGCCCTACATTTTAGGGTTTAAACAGAAATAAACAATCTGTGGCACCACATTTTAGGGTTTAAACAGAAATAAACATGCTGTGGCCCCACATTTTAAGGTTTAAACAGAAGTAAACATAGTCCTCATAGCATATGTACGACTGACTCCACCAGGTTTATAGCCTACATCCGTTTTCAAAAGCTCATCCCGTGGACAGTTTTAGGACCGCATATTAATATGAGTCGGACATGGAGGTGTGGTGCAATAGATGTTAACAAAATGTTGTTTGAAGATTATATATATATAAGTAACAAGCCTCGAGCACCACACTGTACTCCCAAAACCATTTTCAAATTAAACTACTTAATTAAAACAATTCACTGTTTTCTGGGTCTTACTACGAAGACACAGGGAAGAATATCCACAATGGCAACAAAATACAGAGAAGCGACTATTCTAGCATGCAAAACACTGAATATCCATCACTGATCTTCATACTGAAACTTTGAACTTTTTCTCTGTCCTAAAAACCAGGAAAATTGTAAACATACTCGACCACGAGGTGCTTAACTTTTGCGTTACCAACGAACATATCTTATAAGAAACTATAACAAACTTCGCAAAATACATAAGATATATATATATATACATAAAATTATATATATATCTATAAATTATAAGACACGCGTTTAATGTTATTTTGCGGGGTTATTCCATTTGTTACAGACCAGTTCACAACAAGCGTTCACTCGGTACAACAAAATGGAAATCAGAAAGAAAGAAAAAAGATGAAGAGCAAATCAAGAGCTATGAAAAAGGATGTTAGGATCAAATCAAATGGTGCCGGGATGGGCAGGATCAGTAGAGAAGGACTGGAAATAGTTACATCAATTTATAATTATACCACCCTTCAGGTAACAATGATGTTAGTCTCAGGAAACAAAAAATGATGCAAATAAACACTGAAAATGATCGGGGGTGTAAGGGTAAAAAAGCACACAAAAAAACAAAACAAAACAAAAAAGAAACAGAAGCATAGGTCTGAAAACATCATGAATGTAATTTGCATGAACACCTGAGAAATCAAAAAACAGAAACAGAAAATAAAACATATAGCTCAAACACACACACACACGCAAGCACGCACGCACGCACGCACGCACACGCACGCACGCACGCACACGCATACGCACACGCACACACACACACATAAATCTTCAACACAAAACAATTTCCTCATCTCGTTCAACCAGATTTAGACTGCTTTTCATCTCCATTAAATTGCTGATCATACTGAGCTCAGATATATACTGGCTCACTCATTTGAACTTAAACAACGGAAAGAATCATTTTTAATCGGTGCAATCCCAGTCATATGGCATCTTGGTATGTCATACAGTTAATAAAAGAAAAAAAAAAAAGAAAAAGAGGATTTTTTTCCAGTCGGAATTTGTTTTTACCACATTTCAATCTGGTGTCAGCAGTTTGATTAAAAAGAAACGAAACGTGCGTAAAAAAGGAATCACTTGCTTCACTTCCTGCCCCCCCCCCCCACCCCCCCGCCCCGCCAAAAAAAAAAAGAAGAAAAAAAGAAAAAGAAAAAGAAACAAGGCCCCAAAATATAACTCCTCGCCAAAAATGAATAATAACATACAGGACATAATTATTTCAAACGAGGGTCAAACAAAGAAAATAAAGTGTCCAAGGTCAAAGAAATACATGTTATTATGCGACCCACAAAGAAATGTCATATTTTGAACAGGATTGTTGTTATGCGACCCACAAAGAAATGTCATACTTTGAACAGGACTGGCCCACATTCATGTACAATTAATTATGAAAATTTGTTGAATGTATGAGAACTAAAAATACATGACATATTGATATATATTTAGTGACGATGGTATAAAATAGTACCGAAAGAAGTGGTTTCTTTTCGCATCTCCATCACTTATTATAGCGTCATTCTCGTAATTATAAGGAACTGCACTCATTTCTTGAGAAGAAAAACAACAACAACAACAACAAAAACTGACATCTTTTAATATAAAACTGAGTAGAAAAATACCAGAGAAACATTAAAAAAAGACAAACGCTTCATGAAAGAAAGTATATGACTGTGGCCAGCCCGGGGGAATTAAATCCATCCAAATTAACAAGCAAAAGAAATCCGGTATCAAGAAAGAATCAGTATAACGGGAATGTCAAAGAATTGAACCAAAAAAAAAACAAAAAAACTCCAAGCTTAATCCATCTTTACCCTTGGCTTCGATCCTTCCTGTACAAGAATTAGTGCACAAGATAAGTTGACAGAGAATCCTTCAGCCAAGAATTAGTACATAACCAACCAATCAACAAATGCAGTGCATATATATAATTATTATTATACGTTGTCATAACAAGGGCTTGGTACTTCGAAGCGTCTAGCTACAACGTTAACCGTTGAAACAAAGAAAAACAACAAACAAACAAAAAACAACTACCAAAAACAAGAATTAATCGTGGTCAGTATTCAGATGTTTGGCAATATGTAACCACTACAGCGCCTTAGCGATGTGAAACACACGAAGTCAAATCTGCAGGATGGTTGTTTTTCTTTTAACTCACAACATATATAAATATATCTAAACGAACCAAAACTGAGAGAGAGAGAGAGAGAGAGAGAGAGAGAGAGAGAGAGAGAGAGAGAGAGAGAGAGAGAGAGAGAGAGAGAGAGAGAGAGAGAGAGAGAGAGAGAGAGAGAGGGAGAGAGTAATTTGATTTCATTCTGTTATCGTCATCATTTACTTCAGGCAAGACTAGATGACATACGGAATGACATATATATAGATATACACGAATAATTTTGAAGCAGATTTGACCCCGTGCGTGTTGCTATTAAGGCGGTCTGTGTAGCCAAGCACACTGTATGCCTGAAGTGAAAGACAGACAAACAGCTGTTGATGAATGTGACAACAAATTAAAATGTTCTACCGAAGAAAACAGTTTATTCGTGAGTACGAACACTGTACACAGAAAGAAACTGAGCTAAGAAAAACAACAACACCCAAAACACGAAACAAAAAGATGTAATAACAAAGCGAGTGAAAACATCAAGGTTTGACAAAATATTAAAAAGTCAATCAGTGCACACAAAAAGTTTAAAGCTAATTTAAAGAAATCCAACAACATAAGGGAAAACAAAACAAAAACAACAACAACAACAACAAGCTAACAACACATAAATCTGTGCCAACATGTTGCTGCTGTTCCTTTCTTTCTTACACAGTAAGGACACGGACTTTGTGAAAAAATCACCTTGACCAGACAAGTTGACCAAAACAAAGAAAAACAAATGTGCACTTGCCACATCACAACGTCACGTGACAATTTCCAACAATACACTTTTACACTGGCTTCAGCCAGAACAAAAACTTACGTTTAAACAAACAAGTGAATGCCACGAAACAAATAAAAAACAAAACAAAAAAATATTTTTAAAAGATTTTTTTTTTTTTTTTTTCTCTCTGTCTTTTCCTTTCGAAGACACAAATGTTACCAGCCGCTTTTTGATACGAGTAGAAGCGACCATAATGGCAGAAAGTAAAATAGACTGAACTATAAGTATATGATGCCGAAGCGCAATTTTACCAAATAATTGTAAAAGAGCGAGTGAGTCAACAACCTGAACTGAAGAAAAAATCTCAGAGAATGAATAGTACTAGCAGTGAGACGTCGCCTTGTAATTTTGGATATTATTGCCCGGAATTAAAACTTTGGCCAAGGCTTCAGGTTTGTTTTTTAAAAGATTTTTTTCTCTTTCTTTCTAAATAACTTTATCGCAGCATTGCTGTACAGAGTGCGCGACAAACGACTGTGTTGTGGAAAAATAATTGTGTGCTTCAAAATTCATCGAGTGAACATTACGTTGAACTTTCGGGAAGGGGTGGGAGGGCAGCAGAAGCGATTGTGCAAAAAAAAAAAAAAAAAAAAAAAAAGGCTACTCGGACGAAACTGAGTGACTGCTTCATAATTAGATGTTAGCTGCGGCTTCCAACCGTGTTGCTACATACGTTAAGACAAGTCTAAAAAAAATAAGACGCCACTCGTCAGTTCGGGAATGGTGGTTAAAATAGCAAATAATAATTAGTACCACTGGTGGGCACAAAAAAGGACTACAACTCTACTTTAGTAGTGTTTTGTGATACTTTTTAAGTAATGTGTCCATTCAAAAAACCGATTAGAGAATTAATGAATGGCTGAGAAATAGAACAAAAAGAAAGCTGGCTGGTTGTAATTTTGCTACGACAAATAGGGTCCATTCTTTGGGGGCGTGCAGAAGCCTATTTTTCTACTGGTGCAGAAGCCTATTTTTCTACTTTTTGTGCCTTTTCCCACTCTTTTCTTTTTCTCTTTGCTTTTATGTAGCTCCCTTTCTTTAAAAAATAAAATAAAAATAAAAATGCAATAACACGAGGGATCACCAACTGAAATAATGGATGGACAGGTTTATGATGCATTTAGCTGCATCCATCTCTTTGGTAGTGGTCATTAGAAAACTACACTTTTTCTAACTTGCCTTTAGTCTATGCTGAGAATAATTACTGGATCGACTTCATACCGAACAAAACAATACTACTGTGCCGTACTTGCTGAGGCTAACGTTACTATGAACATTTGCCTCTTGGGAATTCAAACCATTTGGAGAACGCGTTCTGTGTATAGAGCAGAAATCGGGAGACTAAGCGAGCGCTGTTCTTTTTTGTTCCGTTTCTTCTTTTTCATATTTTTTATATTACTTAAAAATTTTAGTTTTACTTTATATGTATAAACACAAAAGCATAACTGACCGAAGGTTAGCCTGTACACCAAATTCACAGCTTAGAATAATACCTAGACATTCCCTTTTTGGACTTCACGGGCCTTGAGAAATTTTCAGCTCTGACTGTCTACATCGTTTCAAACTATTTGCTCTCGGTTATTTCAGACAGTGGAGGGGTTAGCCCCCAAAGAATGGACTGTTAGAGAACTATGCGGCAAGACGTGAAATAATACCACGCAGAAGTACAGAAGCTCAACTTATCTGAAATAAACAAATGGTACAGAAAAAAAAAGGGGAGAATGCTTCATTAAGAGTGCTGGAGTGAAATCAACTTCTTCTTTTTTTAAATTTGACTAGGAAAAGAAAGGAAGAAGAAAAGGAAAGAAAGAAATTGTGCGTGGCTGTCAAATTTTGAAACAAGAGTCAAACTTTGAAGTTTTGCACACGTGATACTTTCAACATAATAATTCAAGTTCTATATGAGCAGTGATGTGAACAAATTATTGTTCCTAGTCTTTCCGTAGGAAAACCATAAGAAAGAAAAAAGAAAGAAAGAAAAACACACACACACACACACAAAGAAAACAAAAAACAAAAAATCCACACACACTAACAAACACACACACACACACAAACATAACTTGGGATTTAACGGAAAAGGACTCTAGCCACTGTGACGAAAAAAGTCAAACAAACACATAATGACAAGAAGAAAACTATAATGACAAGAAGAAAACTCTTCTTTTTTTCTTCTTTTTTTTTTCTTCACAAAACAAAGCTGTACACGAACGAAAGCTATTAATAATGGCATACCTCTTCTTTTGTTCAAAGCACGGCCCAAGGTTTTGGTCAATGCCCCATGTGCTGTAGTTTTGTTGATTCGAAACTCTAACACAGTGAAAGCCA
>OY757548.1:13764124-13771624 GCA_963584105.1 Alviniconcha strummeri | reverse complement strand
GCAGACTAGAATGAACCACGTCAAGTGGCTATGAGGAGCAGAATGACCCACATTTAAGTAGCTATACTGACTACAGCGAACCCTATCAAACAGCCAAGCAGACTAAAATGAGCCATATGAATTAAACAGCTACAATGCAGACTAGACGGTACCGTATCAGAATGAACCATACGATATTTGCAGACTGGAACGAACCATATCAGGTTGCCACGCAGACTAGAATGACCCATAACAAGTAGATATGCAGAATCGAACAAGTCATATCAAACAGATAATACAGACTGAAATGAAGCATATACAGTGGATCTCTGCAGACTGGAATGAACATGCCCAGTAAAAATAAAAATAAAAATAAATGAAGCTATGTAGACTAGAATGGACCATACTATGTTATGCAAATGGAACACCTCCAGTATAGCTATACGGACTAGAATGAGCCACATCGGATGGCTATACGCAGACTAGAATAGACGTATACACCGAACATGAGTTCAGTGTTGTTATTGTTGTCAGTGCTGATTTGCAGTCCCTCGTCAAACTGAGACCAGCAGTTGCAAGGGTTCTCAAACAGCCTTCACTGAAGACCAAGAGGTTTAATAGCACAAGCTTAGCTTGTTTAATGCTCGTGTACTGATTATGTTGGTCCGACATGAACGTAAATACACTTTGCTTAAACCAGTGGGTCTAAAACTGTTTACACTTAAGACCAGTGACTGCGATGGGTGTCAAACAGTCTGCACTTATAATAAACAGCTGAGACTGGTGTGAATATATTGGTCCATATTGACATGAACGTAAATACACTTTGCTTAAATCAAGACCAGTGGGTCTAAAACTGTTTACACTTAAGACCAGTGACTGCGATGGGTGTCAAACAGTCTGCACTTATAATAAACAGCTGAGATTGGTGTGAATATGTTGGTCCATATTTACATGAACGTAAATACACTTTGCTTAAATCAAGACCAATGGGTCTAAAATTGTTTACACTTAAGACCAATGGCTGCGATGGGTGTCAAACAGTCTGCACTTATAATAAACAGCTGAGATTGGTGTGAATATGTTGGTCCATATTGACGTGAACGTAAATACACTTTGCTTAAATCAAGACCAATGGGTCTAAAACTGTTTACACTTAAGACCAGTGACTGCGATGGGTGTCAAACAGTCTGCACTTATAATAAACAGCTCAGATTGGTGTGAATATGTTGGTCCATATTTACATGAACGTAAATACACTTTGCTTAAATCAAGACCAGTGGGTCTAAAACTGTTTACACTTAAGACCAGTGATTGCGATGGGTGTCAGTCTGCACTTATAATAAACAGCTGAGATTGGTGTGAATATGTTGGTCCATATTGACATGAATGTAAATACACTTTGCTTAAATCAAGACCAGTGGGTCTAAAACAGTTTACACTTAAGACCAATGGCTGCGATGGGTGTCAAACAGTCTGCACTTATAATAAACAGCTGAGACTGGTGTGAATATGTTGGTCCATATTGACGTGAACGTAAATACACTTTGCTTAAATCAAGACCAGTGGGTCTAAAACAGTTTACATTTAAGACCAATGGCTGCGATGGATGTCAAACAGTCTGCACTTATATAATAAACAGCTGAGATGGGTGTCTAACAGTCTGCACTTATAATAAACAGCTGAGATGGGTGTCAAACGGTCTGCATTTATATAATAAACAGCTGAGATGGGTGTCTAACAGTCTGCACTTATAATAAACAGCTGAGACGGGTGCCCAAACAGTCTGCACTTACAGTAAACAGCTGAGATTGGTGTCAAACAGTCCGCAAGGTGTCAAATAGTCTGCACTTAAGATAAACGGCCGATATGGGTCTCAAACAGTTCACACCTAAGACCAAATGGCCCAGATGGGTCTCAAACAGCCCTGCACTTAAGACAAACAGCTGATATTGGTCTCAAACAGTTCACACCTAAGACCAAATGGCCCAGATGAGTCTCAAACAGCCCTGCACTTAAGACAAACCGCTCATATTGGTCTCATACAGTCCACACCTAAGGCTAAATGGCCCAGATAGGTCTCTAACAGTCTGCCCTTAAGATAAACAGCTGATACTTTATGGAACTCAAACAGTCCACACCTAAGACTAAAACGGCCCAGATAGGTCTCAAACAGTCTGCCCTTAAGATAAACGGCTGATATGGGTCTCAAACAGTCCACACCTAAGACCAAATGGCCCAGATAGGTCTCAAACTGCCTGCACTTTAAAGAGCACTTAGCCATGATGGGCTTCAAGGCACTTTGCACCACGGAACCAAGAGGCACACTTTTTTTTTTCTTTTTCTTTTTGCCACAGCCGACGCCATCACCATCATCATCATCATCATCATCATCATCATCATCATCAAGGGCAAGGCCATGTTACGCCACTGACCCGGAAGCTAAAGTTAAATTCATGACCCGGAAGCTAAAGTTAAAGCTAACGGAGGCTAAAGGCTATAGAGCAGGCGAGGGAGGCCCCCCGTGCCCCGTGATACTTACTCCTGCCTTTTCAGCGTCGCTGCGCTTGGTGATGACGAAGTTGGGGCCCTTCATGCTGAGGCGTTCCTCCGCTTCACGTTTCTTGCGCTCACGCTCTTCCTTTTTGCGTGCCCTCTTCCTCCATCTTCTTCCGCCTCCGCTCCTCCTGCACGCAGCACAGTCACGCAATCAGGAACACACTGTAAGACGTGAGGCAGGTCATTGCGAAACAGAACTAACCCAAAGCAACAGCAAAAAGCCGAAACAACAACGACAACAACAACAACAACCACATACACACAGACTCTCTCTCTCTCTCTCTCTCTCTCTCTCTCTCTCTCTCTCTCTCTCTCTCTCTCTCTCTCTCACACACACACACACGCACACTCTCTCACACACAGACTCTCTCACTCTCTCTCTCTCTCTCTCACACACACACACACACACACACACACACACACACACACACACACACACACACACACACACACACACACGCACGCACGCACGCACGCGCGCGCGCACGCACGCACGCACGTCTGTAAATTAATCCTTCACAAGCTATGTAATCTGAACCCAAGGTATGCTAACACCCTCTGAACACTATGGCACAATCCTTTACTCGCCCCCCTCAACCCTCCCCCCCCCCGCCCCCCCCGCCCCCCCCTCACCAGTCCTTGAACTAATCTTTCATAAGGTATGCTAACTGAAACCCTTTCACCAATCCTTCACTCCGACAACCAGTCATTTAAACTAAACCTTAGAAGCTAAGTCATCTGAACCCAAGGTCATGCTAACACCATCTGAACCCTATGGTACAATCATTTACACCCCTACCCCCCACCCCACCCCCACCCCCACCCCCACCAGTCCTTGAACTAATCTTTCACAAGGCATGCTGACTGAAACTCTTTGACCCAATCCTTTACTCCGACAACCCAAATCCCAGAACTATCCCATCACAAGCTACGCCATCTGAATGCCAAGGTACGCGAACTGAAACCATTTGACCCAATTCATCACTCCGACAACCAAACCCTGAAGCTAAGCTACACCATCTGAGCCCAAATGGACCCCTTGGACCCATGCACGCAGTCTTTCAGCCTGTTCTACGATCTCTGCACTCACTTCCTCGGCCTTCCTCCTGGCGTCCTCCTGGGCCCTCAGCTCCGCCAGCTTCTTCTCCTCCTCCTCTCGTTCCTTGGCGCGCTGGATCTGTCACAGAGAAAAGGGCACGAGGCACACACAACTTAGGGTGGACTGACTGACGGAGTTGAAGTTGCTGTTAATACAGCGAGGCCTCTGACGAGACGGCACCGTGATGAGAGAACAACACCAACACCCTGATGAGATAGCGTCCCGATGAGAGGGCACCTGATGAGAGTGCACCCTGATGAGATAGAACCTTGATGAGAGAGCACCCTGATGAGAGAGCACCCTGATGAGATAGAACCTTGATGAGAGAGCACCCTGATGAGATAGAACCTTGATGAGAGAGCACCCTGATGAGATAGAACCTTGATGAGAGAGCACCCTGATGAGATAGAACCTTGATGAGAGAGGCACCTTGATGAGAGCTCCCTGATGAGACAACCTTGATGAGAGAACACCCTGATGAGATAGAACCTTGATGAGAGATAATGTTGATGACAGAGCACCCTGATGAGATAGAACCTTGATGAGAGAGCGCCCTGATGAGATAGAACCCTGATGAGAGCACCCTGATGAGATAGAACCTTGATGAGAGAGCACCCTGATGAGAGAGCACCCTAATGAGATAGAACCTTATGAAAGAGCACCCTGTTGAGAAAGAACCTTGATGAGACAGCACCCTGATGAGATAGAACCTTGATGAGAGAGCACCCTGATGAGATAGAACCTTGATGAGAGAGCACCCTGATGAGATAGAACCTTATGACAGAGCACCCTGTTGAGAAAGAACCTTGATGAGAGAGCACCCTGATGAGAAAGAACCTTGATGAGAGAGCACCCTGATGAGATAGAACCTTATGAAAGAGCACCCTGTTGAGAAAGAACCTTGATGAGAGAGCACCCTGATGAGATAGAACCTTGATGAAAGAGCACCCTGTTGAGAAAGAACCTTGATGAGAGAGCACCCTGATGAGAGAGCACCCTGGTGACAGAGCACCATGATGAGAGGGCATCCTGGTGACAGAGCACCCTGTTGAGATAGAACCTTGATGAGAGAGCACCCTGATTAAAAACCACCCTGGTGAGACCACCTTGATGAGACTTAACGACCCTAACGAAAAATCATCCTGATCACACACACACACACACACGCACACACACACACACACCACAACACACACACACACACACACACACACACACACATAATCAAAGTCCACGCACCCTCTTTGCTCGGAGGGCGGCGATCTCGGCAGCCTCCTCTCTCGCTCCTCCCTCCTGGACTCCTCGTACTCCGCCAGCTCCTCCTTCTGCTTCTCCAGCTTCTGCCGCATCGCTCCTGTGGCATGCACACGGGGAGAGGTTGCCCACCGGTGCTAACACTCGGCTTGTTCCTCGTTACACACAAGGCTCGCATGCAGAGTATGGGGAGAGAGTCAGTGGGTAGAGAGTTCAGCGGGCACCACTACCGTGCACAAGGCCCAGGGAGATTTTATTGTTAGGGAGGTAGGGCGGGCGTCTCTGGGGGCGGGTCCCTTTTTGAGCGTGTGTACTTTCGTTGTGCGGGTTGGGGTGGGGGTGGGGTGGGGGTGGGGGTCTGTTGTTGTTGGTATTGGTTGGTGTTCTTGGTCAAGCGAGCATGCAGAGAAGAGAGAGAGAGGAGAGATCGAGAGAGAGAGAGAGGGTGATAGTGACAGCTGTGTGTGGTCCGCACGTGCGAGAGTATGTAGGCAGACACACAGATAGATGCACTGCGCACAGCGCACACAGACAGGACAGACAGACAGACAGACAGACAGACACACACACACACACACACACACACACACACACACACACACACACACACACACACACACACTCATTATCGCCCACAACCGTCCGACACACACACACACTATATCGCCCACAGCCGTCCGACACAAACACAAACACACACACACACACACACACCACACACACACACACACACACACACACACACAGTGATAACCTACCTCCATGGCGCGCTTAGCCTCATCACTGCCTGGCTTGGGCCTGAGACAAAAACAAGCAACCCATGATCACCAACCGCATCACTCACTTTAAGCGCCGTTCACATGGTACAACGGGCATCGATTTCTCACCATTTTTGTCGGTGTGAAACGCACAAAATCGTGTGTATAAATAATGCGAACGGCGCATCAGCTTCTTACCGTCTTTAGCCTGTTCTGCCAAAAGATCAAGGTCATGGTGAGTGTGCGTGCGTGCGTGTGCGTGCGTGCGTGCGTGCGTGCGTGTTTGTTTTTTCTATCTCTTTTTCCCCTCCTCTCTCACTCTGTTTCAGGCTGCAACAAGTCTTTGAACATAGTAATTTTTTAAGGGCGGGGTGTGTGTGTGTTTTGGGGGGGGGGGGGGGGGGGAGGAGGAAAATAAAAGAGGGGTGGGTCGAGTGGGCAGACGCTAGAAATCCCACGTCCACCCAGCCCCACCTATCCCACCTCACACCACCCAACCCCACGCTCAGTGTCTGATGGTTATCAATGGAAAAAAGAAAAAGAAGAAAAGCAACTATAACAGCAAAAAGAAAAGAAAAGCAAATCTCAGTTATTAGCGACACGGTAACATTTTACAGCTTCAGCAGCAGTGACATGTCTGTGTTCGGGGTGCGTCTTTGCGTGTGTGTGTGTGTGTGTGTGTGTGTGTGTGTGTGTGTGTGTGTGTGTGTGTGTGTGTGTGTGTGTGTGTGTGTGTGCGTGCGTGTTGTGTGCGTATGTGTGCGTGCGTGTACGTGTACGTGTGTGTGTGATTGTGAGTGAGTGTATGTCAGTGTGTGTGTGTGTGAGTGTGTGTGTGAGTGTGTGCGTGTGTATGTGTATGTGTATGTGAGTGTGTGTGTGTGTGTGTGTGTGTGTGTGTGTGTGTGTGTGTGTGTGTGTGTGTGTGTGTGTGTGTTTAAGTAAGTAAGTAAGCAAGCAAGTAAATCAAATCAAAATAATATTTAGTTAATACAGTTACTACGGTTACTATAACGACCCTACTCAGTGTGCTTTCTGTTTTTAAAAGTGAATTAGTTTCCAAAAACAACAACAACAACAACAAAAGAAATGATAGCACATCATTACGAGAGCAACATTAGCCCTGATGTAACCCTATGTGATTGAATGGGCTCAAAGCACCAATTAACTTCAAAAAAATAAACTTACGATAGTAACGTAAAAAAGCAAGAAAGAAAAAATCTGCTCACTACAGAATCCAACAACAAAATCGGACCAATGGAGGGAAAAAAGAGGAAAAAACAAAACGAAGAAAACAAAACAAAACAAAAACGCAAGAAAGACAACAAACAACAAGCACTTGACCTCTAGCCATCCTCTTAATGACAGACGAGCTTTAGCCAATCAGCTCTGAGTGACACACGAGCTTTAGCCAATTAGCTTTGAGTGACAGACGAGCTTCAGCCAATCAGCTCCTGCCTACAACCCACTCCTTGGACAAGTCTGCAGGTTGTTGTCCAGCTAACATTGTCATGCTCGTGCTGTTTTCGACAAAATGCTAGCGTTCTAAAACTAACATTCTTCCAAGCACCGGAAATAGCTCACCCCCCAAAAAAGATACGTGATTATTTAGCTCTCCATCTCATTTTTCTTTGTTTTTCACCGTTTAACTGTTGTCTAAGTGTCGTTTTGTAGCTTCATAAAGGAGATTACCCCGAAAATTCGCACGTTGTTTTTTGGCCTGTTTTATTCTTTTTATGTGTTTCGATTTCGAAAACAATGATAGAGCGCCTTAGTTGGCTCTGTGAAGTTCTAAGTGTGAATTCGAGCATACGTTATGTAGTTTTATCCGCTTGCCTATAATAGGTGGAG
>OY757548.1:13722564-13763924 GCA_963584105.1 Alviniconcha strummeri | reverse complement strand
GACGTCCTGGGTTGTCCGTCCTAACAAGCCTTTTGGTTTCCGTGGACGTAAAGATTGATTGAACCGTGCTTCGGCATTGGTCACAACCTGTCTCTAATATGTCAACTGACATCTGAGGACATTAAGCATCAACTCATCATCACCACCTTTAACACGGCAGCCGACATCCGAGGACATGAAGCCCCACATCATCATCTTAACACGGCAGCCAGGACACGGATACTGTCTACGACACAAGTCTGGTTAGACGCCCCCACCCCACCCCCCACCTACCCCCTCCCCCGTCCAAACCCCATCATCATCAACCTACTTAATTATGCCATGAATTCACCTTAACCTTAACCTAGAAACCAGCTTCTCGCCCGTCCCGTCTGAAAACAACACGAGGTCAATCAGCAATAGATACAGACAGTTGACAGCACGCACGTGTTCTCAAGCCAAACACTTCCGAGCGCTACAGGCAACGCCACTAAAGCCAACGCCACTAAAGTCAACGTATTTATAGCCCACTCTCCCCCACGTTACCTAACTAGTCAGCCTAATCTGACACTAAAACCGACTATGTAATATAATTATGTGTCCAGCCAAACTTCAAACTTCTTGACCAGAGGAAGGGTGTCGGAAAGCGAGGCTTGGAGTGTGGTGTCCAGTTTCCCGAGAACACCAAGAAGAGGTCAATCAGCAGCATAACCAGACCGCCGGTGTGTTTACAACACGACATCCTCAGTTTTAGGGAGTACACCACCAGTCAGTCCGTGTTTTCAGCGTCTCTCTCCCCCTCCCCCCTCTTCCACTCCCCACCCCCCTCTTCTCCCTCTCTCCCACTTTACCCCCTCTTCCACCCCCACCCCCCACTTTGCCCCCCACCCCACCCCCTTCCTCCCCTCTCTCTCCCACTCTGCTCCCTTCCCCTCTCTCCCACTTTGCCCCCCCCCCCTTCCCCTCTCTCCCACTTTGCCCCCCCCCCCCCTCTCCCCCCGCCCAGTCCAGTTGACCTAATTACGCGATCATACGGTCACAGCTTAACTTTTCTCACCTGCAAAAGGGCCCCTCAAAACAAAGGTCAAGCAGCAGCAGCAGCGTCGTTATCCAGGTAAGTGCGTGTCCACAAACCCCAAACCACGGTCTTACACTCACCCTCCAACAGAACGGCCGCCTGCGACGGTCCGCAGTTTAAGATGCCCCACCCTTCCATGCCCCCTCCCTCCCATTTCATCATACCATTAATTCGCCCTACCCTAAAATCGACTCTTTTTTTCTCCTGTGTCAGATCCCCAAAGCCACGACGAAGTAAGTCAAGTCAGCCACTGAGCAAGGTAAGTAAGTAATTTGGTGTTTTACGCCAAGTCAACCATTACGGTTATCTCAGGGCGTTACACATTTTGTCGATACACAATATCTGTTAAAAATATGTCCATGTTAAAAACTTTTATGTATTCAGATTTATTTATTTTTTTAAACAGTCGTAAGAAGTGGGTAAAACACAAACTCAAAATATTTTCTCAAATATATATATGCCTTCTCAAGTCAATCTAGAAAAACAATCACTTAGCAAGGTATGCAGTTATAAGGTACGTCTCCTCAACATCTCCTAACTTCCCCGTCCCTTGTAAGCCTATGTTTTCTGTGAACGTGAAGCACCATGATTAGTTACCTCCAAAGCCCGTCTATTAAAATAGATGGACTTTGCTTACCTCCTAACAGGGAACTCAGAACTTTATTACTCAAGGATTGAGATTTTTAGGCAATACAATCTGTTCTTACAATCAATCTGCTCTTGCTAAGCTACGCAGACATACACATAAAGATGATTAATAACACTTTAAAAACTCACTAACTTGAGGCGAGGCAAGGCAGGGCAGGCAGTGCGAATTTAATCACTGAGCAAGGTACGTCTCCACAAAAACACAGACCTCATTAACAGTGAGGTAGGTAGGTAGGTAGGCTGGCATGGGCGAACTCCGTCACAGCAAGGAATCGAGGTACGAGGTACGTCTCCACAAGACCTCATCAACAGCGAAGCAAGGCACAGCGAGCTTAACCACCGAGCAAGGTATTCAGGTACAAGGTACGTCTCCACAAGACCTCATCAACAGCGATGCAAGGCACGGCAAACTTAATCACCGAGCAAGGTATCCACACACGTACAAGGTACGCCTCCACATAACCTCATCAACAGCGATGCAAAACACGGCGAACTTAATCACCGAGCCAAGGTATCCACACATGTGCAAGGTACGCCTCCACATCACCTAGCTCATCAACAGCGAGGCCAGCACTGAGCAAGGTATCTCACGTATACGGTAAAGTACCACCACACCTAACCAGTGAGGCAGGCAAACCAGCAATAGGTACTAAGTCAGACGAGGCAAGGCGAACTCATGCAGTCAGAGGACGATCGAGCCACTTGCGCCGAGTGTAAGACAAAAAAACAGGATGACTGGCTGCATGCATGCCGGCGGCCGGCGACTGGCGGCGACAGCGACAACAAGACAAGGGCAAAGACGAGGGAAGAAAAAGGAAGAAAGAAAAACCTAGGGGGGGCACGACAACCGACAACTTCCCGCATTGCACTCCCCACACTCACTCACACGCACGCCGGCCCGCTCCAAAGACAACACCAGCGCCACTGAAAGGTCCTAGGTCACAAAAGAGACGGCCGGGGCGCGGGGGAAGGGAGGGAGGGAGGAGGGGGGTAGCAAGGAGGGTGGGAAGGTGGTTAGGAGTGAGGGGAAGAAGAGTGGAGGGGAGAGGGAGGGAGGGAGGGAGAGAGAGAGGAAGGGGCAGCGGTGGTGATTAGGGTCCAGGAGAGGACCGAACGAGGTTGCAAAGCTCGTGTTGTCTCCAGTGTCTTTCTTGTCAGACAAAAAGGCCGGGACGTTCGCGAACTGCGGCTCGCGTTACCACTGCCGATAAGTGCCGAGGAGGGAAGTCCAGACAAGAGAGCAATGATGCAGGCCGCAACAGAGACTCCGCCAAAGGTTAATTGCGCCGGTGCGATTTCCGCGCAGAACAACCGGGAAAATAAACGAAACAAGAGTCATATTTGGCATTAATGAGGCTTGATATAGAGCGTAACCGCTCTTTAGTCTGTAAACTTGGGCTCGAAATAAACTTTCAACAGGCAGGTGTGTCGCCAATGCGGCAGTTATTGTTGTTCTCTGATATGTCAAGACTGACGCAGACGAGGGCGTTATGTTACCATGTTTGTGTGATGACAATACACTGAACGGAAGAAAGGAATTGTTGGTTCGACAACTTATTGCGAAAGAATGCTGGATCAGGTTTAGACTGCTTACGCATCAAACTCTGTCTGTGTGCCTGTCTGTCTCGCTCTCAAACTTAACACACACTCACGTACACACACACGTACACACACACACACACCCCTGCGTGCGCGAGCGCGCCACAGAGAGAGAGAGAGAGAGAGAGAGAGAGAGAGAGAGAGAGAGAGAGAGAGAGAGAGAGAGAGAGAGAGAGAGAGAGAGAGACATAGAGTCATTTCGTGTGCGTTCAAACTGCTACCGAAAATAATTCATCTGTTTATTAACCTGCACGCCGATGTCAATCCTTATTCAATCCTTTTTGGGGTGGGGTGGTTATAGCTCCTTCAGTTACTTCCTTATTTATCATTAATCTGTCTATCCGCGAGTCTCTTCTTTACCTAATCCAACACAACCCGAGGCTTTGACTGTCTCTTTCTCCCCCCCCCCCCCCCCACACACACACATTCGCTCTCTCTCTCTCTCTCTCTCACACACACACACACACACACACACACACACACACACACACACACATGACACACACACTCTCTCTCTCTCTCAGTAAGAATGCAAGGCTATTCTCACTTAAGGAATGGCACAAGCCGTCTCACTGAAACCCAACTCCGTTGACGATGATCACGGCAAACAGCAACGCTAACTGGCATCTGGTTATTTGAGTTTCGTTTCCACCCAGATAAAAGGTATCGGTGTCGTCCACCCAAAGGTCTGCTCGCACAATGGCTTTAGCTCGTTAGACTAGCTCATCGCCTAGTTACACAATGGCTTTATCCGACGGCTTTATCATTGTCGTAACTGCGCTCTTCTTCTTCTTCTTCTTTATGATCAAAGATTAATGTTCCCTCGCAGTAGGGTTTCACTCTTCTTCTTCTCTCTGTCTGGAAATGTCCGAGCAGATACACCGGCGGGCAAAGCAACCCTCATAAGTGGCTTGCTTCTCGGAATATCTAAAGTGTTGAGGAGCTTGAGACACTACTTCCGGGTACAAAGCCAAGGACACCACACCATCGATTGTCTGGGAGGAGTGAGGCGTGGAAAGCGGAAGCGCTAGACGATCTTCCTCGAAAGGACGAGAGAGGGCCATCGTCAGTCAGACGAACATTGGAACCGTTTCAAAGGCGACGTTGGGGGAACTTCTGAGAGACGGGGTGGAGCGCATCTGGGGTTTTCCAGGCCCATGGATACCATCTTGAACTGAACTAAACTGTCTGCCCCCCCCCCCCCCCCCACACACACACACTACAGTGTAACGCCATGCCAAGGCACTGCAGTCAACACACTTGATCTTAATATAAAAATGAAAATGTGTATTTCTACAATGACTGTAATAAATGCAGCGCTTAGCGGCATGGCCATGAATTCGGAATCGAGAGGTTCGGGTTCGAATCCCAGCTCCATCAGTTACAAGTTACTAGCGTTCGAATTTTCACGTCTCGCCAACGTTGCAGCGACACAACGTCCGTGACCTTCCGTTCCTATGTGCAGACGGGTCAAGGACCCCCCCCCCCCCCCCCCCCCCCGTGTCCCTAAAAACAATTACGTCAGCCCGACATCTGACGGCATTAAGCCCCACAGGTAACACTAATGTAAGCATAAGTATTGCTTTTGTGTTTCCTATACTTGTTTGTTGAGTTTATGATTACGATGCTACTGTTAATATTACGGATACTGTGTGTGATTTTCCAGTCACCGGCCGTTAGGCTTTTTCGCATCGAGAGCTGGACATGGGACGGCCAACGATCAGAGCTGGACATGGGACGGCCAACGATCAGAGCTGGACATGGGACAGCCAACGATCAGAACTGGATACGGGACGGCCAACGATCAGAGCTGGACACGGGACGGCCAACGATCAGAGGACGACCAACGGTCAGAGCTCAGGAGCCGTATGAAGTCGAGGTGGCCGTCCTGGGTTCCCCCGTACCTAACAGTCCTTAATAATTATGGTCTCTGTGGACGTAAAGCAACACTGAACTGATGAACTTATTATTATTATTATCCTTGAGTAGCTTAGCGAGCAATATATATCACGCGCACACACACACACACACACACACACACACACACACACACACACACGGCATCATCTCAATACGGTACTCCCGTCATTGAAACTGCACAGCAATGACACTGCACTCGAGATACATCTCAATATGGGACGCTTGGCAGTAGAACGGCATTCGAGAGAGCTAACGATCTTAGCGAGCGTGACAATACATAGCCACGTTTGTTAGTGAGGTTACTGCTTGTGACGCCAATAATTAATAAATTATATGGAGATCATTACGTCATCATGCCCTCCCCCGCCTCCTCCGAAAAATTGTAAAACGACGAAATGTCATCATAACACCACCACCACCACCACCCCCGAAAAACTGTCAAACGACGAATGAGCCTGCTTATGTCACGGTCAATTTTCCGTTCGATACCAGATGAGGACAAGACACGTCCTCGTGATGTTTACCTGTACATGAACTCTAGGTAAGGCCCCAGGTGATTAAGGGGAGGCAGCAGGTACGCGACATGGTCGGATTAACGTGATCAGACAGAGAAAAGCGCCATCCGTCACCGTCACCCTCTTCCTATGGACAAAAACACCGGTTCACTGACACAGATGGAAATTTCATTACCTGTTTATGCTCGCATAAATTTCACTCGGTCGACGACAATCACATAACTGTGACTCCGGCGAAAATCGCTGTAGGTGTACGTCAACTCTGTCAGTGAGTTAATAAACAGGATTTTAAGATTTCTGTCAGCCGCACAGGGTGACCTCGGGAGGAGCTTCAGCTGTGACTGCCCGCAGAAATCAACAAAGGGAGTTAATTAGCGTTTGAATGACGTCACATAAACACAAGAACAAAGACCCGGATCGCCTACGGTAACTCTCGCCTGGCATGCGAGTAATGTAGATGGGACAGAAACTCCACCAACGGTACATCCTCTGTTGGTTATTGCGCGTGTTGATACAAAAGTATCTACCATTGAGCACGCTCGCTCTCTCTCTCAGAAGGTTTTCATTATAATGTATTTTTAACTCACTTTTGTTTTACCGTCTGGCTGTGTTGTAACTGTATCAAGGATAGGTTGCCTGTTCAGTTCAGTTCAGTGTCCACGGGCCACCTCGTCTTTCACACACTTCCTGAGCTTGCCTGACAGGCATTCGGGCCTAAAAACATTTTTAAATTCTTGCGTAATAAAAGTTCAGTCAATCAGCCAGTCTCTCTCTCTCATAATTCTGCTAAAATTCGCTTAGTGTACGCTTCTGACAGAGTAGTGAACTACTAGTAGGCATACTAACCCTCAGTGACCTGGCTGTATTAAGTCTTACGTCAAGATGGTTTACGTCACTTGTTGTGACACATCCGACTGATCAGTTCTCAGCCCGGTTCGCTGGTGACGGAATTTTAATGTATGTGCGCGCGTGCGCGTGTGTGTGCGCGCGCGCTTGTTTCTTGTGTGTGTGTGTGTGTGTGTGTGTGTGTGTGTGTGTGTGTGTGTGTGTGTGTGTGTGTGTGTGTGTGTGTGTGTGTGTGTGAGTGAGAGAGAGAGACAGACAGACAGGCAGATGCAGAGAAGAGCAACATATACGCAATGTCAAGGGAAACAAAAGCGGTCGGTGCCCGACTTTCAAATCACTCCAGCGATTACTATTTGCACTGTACGTCTACCGTCCCTGTATGAAAAGCCGTAAACACCAAAATGCGGACTGTCACGTTATCAGCACACGACGCCCCACGACAAAAAATCGAAAGCAGTCAGCGCACATCAACAGTTGGATTAAACTGAATCCCAGGTCAGGTCTGCTCTGGACAGCTGCCAGTAAAGTAATGGACTTTAAAGTCCAGCCTCGTTCTGAGGTGACTCTATGCAGTTGACGGGGCCGCGTTGAAACACACACACACACACACACACACACACACACACACACACACACACACACACACACACACACACACACACACGAACTAACCAGTAGACTAGCTAGTAAGTGGATGACTGGAATGTCACACATGACAGGGTTTTCCGTCGTGTTTTTCGTGGACCTGCACATATATATATATATATATATATATGTAAGTCCGTGGCGTTTTCTGCCGTGGGGCGGGGTGACAACAGCCGTGCCAACACAAAATCATTTCCCACGGGCAGCACGTGCACCAGGTGGTACCTGCTCGTATCATCGGCGTCGCTTTGCGTGTAGTAGTGACTGGCACTGTGCCGGCGGTATAAATATATATATTAAAACTACCGGCGGCTAACGACCCGATGACAGAGCTGAGAAGCTGTGTAAAAGTCGAGGTGGCCGTCCTGGGCTAGCTCCCCGTCCCTAACAGTCTGTGTGGTCTCTGTGGACGTAAAGCAATGCCGAACTCGGACACACACGATGCCTTTGTGGACGCAACGCCTCGCCCGTCCCTAATACGCCGTTTGTGGCTCTGCAGACGTGTCTAACGGGACGTACCCGTTTTGTGGGTGGTGTCTCACACAACATTAACAGTCATTACCCCAAAACCCACACACGCATCCACACACACACACACACACACACACACACACACACACACACACACACACACACACACACACACACACTAAACCACAGAGAAAACAACAGCAAAAAAACAAAACAAAAAAACACTAAAGCCCACACGTTCGTTCGTCAGTGGACTGTGCTATGCTGGATGATAATGCACGAGTATAGTCTTTGGAAAGGTCTCGCCTTGTTAATTTTTTCAAACCTGTAAGTTCTAGACTTGCAGCTGTCTCCGGGATGGTACTGGCAAGGGGCTGAGATTCCCGGAGGTGGGCGGGGACTGATGGGGAGGAGGGAGGAGAGTGTGTGTGTGTGTGGTGGTGGTGGTGGGGGGGGGTAGTGAGTGGGAACGATACCTAACCTAACGGGAGTCACGTTACACTGTCACCACCGGAATGACTCATCTCCGCATTAAGGTGGGCAGCGAGGAGAGCCATTTCAATGTTTCATTCATTGTGAGGGTACACTACTACTACTGTCTTCGCATTCACGAACCACAACTTTGGACGAGCCGAAAGTACAGTACAGTCGCAGCCGGCGCCGCAGCTGGGAATCGAACCGACGTTTCTCCGCCAACCACTATAGCGAGCCTGAAATTAAATGCTTGGCCGACTGACTCACGGGCTGAAATAATGAAGTCACCAGCCCGTGTCCTCGGTCGTCAACAGGAAGCGTGTTCAGACGCGGAGTCACCCACCCGGCACTCCTATGACCCCCCCCCCCCCCCCCCCCCATACACAGACAGACACACACGCGCGCGCACACACACACACACTCACCGGCGGTACTACTGGTTAGTTAGTAATTTGATTTTAACGTCCCGTCAACAGCACTGGGTCATCTCAGGACAAACTCAGTGAGGAACAACGTCACAAGACAGTGTCCACAGACCACAACCTTTGAAGTGAAAGGAGAGCCGAAGCAGATTCGAACCGAAGTCCCTCTGCTTAGCAGCCTACCACCTTACCGCTAGGCCAAACCGGCTCACTCGCGCGCACTTCCCTCCCGTCGCATTTATACCTAAAGCTATGTCCAGCGACGTATCACATCAAGATCAAACTATCATCTCCTAGCTGCTCAACAAGAACCATACAACTGAAAAAAAGGCCAACTCGTAGCGAAAACTGTTTGATTTTTTTTCTTCCCGGGAAAAGAAAAGAAAAGTCAAGTTACTGAAGTTCCAGACGGGTGTGTGTGGGTGGGGGAGGGTCATCAGACACGGACACTTCGGAATGGCACTACTAAGTACTATACCAGCAACAACAACAACAACAAAACCAAAAATAAAAAACACACCGAGAAGACATATATAGGTAACACTCAAATAAGCATACTGTTTTTGTGTTTCCTGTACTTATTTGTTGAACCTATGATTACGATGAATGCATAAATTTTGTTTAAAAAAGACAAGAACACAACAAAAACCAACACGGCAATGAACGTGAATCTACCGTGAGCGCCTCGATCGCTGAGCACTACCTAAGGCATACAGGTATGACGTATGTACTAGTGTATACCATTACTGTAGTTTACCAACTGTACAAAAGAGCAGGGGGGATTACCGGGGAAGTCGAGATGGCAGCGGCGCCGGCCGAACCCACGGAACCTTTAGCAGCCGACACTAGGCCACGGAGCGGGATTAACTGGGTTTCAGGGCCACCACGGTGGGGGCATTTACATCACGGCTTTCCCCTGTGGACTTTTTGCCGTGTCCGGGTTTTTGCTGTGTCCCGGTTCTAGTATAGCCGTGTCCAGGTTTTTGCTGTGTCCCGGTTCTAGTATAGCCGTGTCAAGGTTTTTGCTGTGTCCCGGTTCTAGTATAGCCTACTATGACGTTTACATCACGGCTTTTTCCTGTGGACTTTTTGCCGTGTCCAGCTTTTTGCTGTGTCCTGGCTCTAGTACAGCCTACTGTAGCTGCGATAATTATGAGATAATATCCGGTCCGGCACTTCCACACGAATGGACTAAAGGAGCGCTGAAGCTATTTTGTGATGATGTTGGTCAGTGCTGACACTGCGAGTGAGATATATACAGAGGCAGTGAAAGAGAGAGAGAACTCGAACTCGAAAACTTTTTTCCCAAGGATTGTAGTTTAGGTTCATTTAGACCTGTCTAACAACTAGTCCTTGCTAAACTACTGAATAAGTGTGAGAGAGAGAGAGAGAGAGAGAGAGAGAGAGAGAGAGAGAGAGAGAGAGAGAGAGAGAGAGAGAGAGAGAGAGAGAGAGAGAGACAGACAGACAGACAGACAGAGACAGAAAGAGAGAGAGAGAGGAGAAGAAGAAGAAAGAAGAAGAAGAAAACAGGTTGTACGTTTTAGAGAGTAAATAAAAACAACAGTAACATCAGACTGGGTTCAACGTTTTCAGTTTTCTTGAAACGTTCCTCACAGAACTGAGACAGAAGAACGCTGGGTGTCACAAATTTAGAATATTTTCTATGATGGTGTTGCAGTAAAGGCAGCTCATCGCGTACATTATGCGTGCATGCCGCACATGCACACACCACCACACACAGAGGACCCAAGTTATCAACATTCCTGTGCTCTACCACTCCCCACCGCTCTTGAGATTCTTGCGTCAATCATCTTGACGCCATCAGCGTTAAATTCGATGCACCTCCAAGGGACTACGTTACTTCATCAGATACGCCTCGTGTGAAAACTGCACGCAACAGCCCCAACACGGATCAAAGAACTAGCCAGCGCACCGCCGCCTGAGCCATCGAAGAGGCAAACACCGCTGCTGACAACAAGCTGTGTTTTTGTGTGTTGTTTTTAAACACTGCCCAAGTTTTTCCCCTTCCTACCAACGAGGTGCTCAGGTTTTTCCTCTCCAGACGAACGATGTTCCAAAATTGTCCTCTTCCTGCCAGCAACGTGCCCAGTTTTCCCAGTTTTCCTCTTCCTACCAAAGATATGCCCAGGTTTTACCCCTTTCTACCAGCGACGTGTCCATTTTTATTCTCTTCCTACCAGCAATGAGCCCAGGTTTTCCCTCTTGTTGCCAGTGATTTGTCCTGGTTTTCCCTCTTCCTACCAGCTATGTGCCCATGTTTTTCCTCTTCCTAACAGCGACGTGCCCATGTTTTCCCTTTCCTACCAGTGATGTGCCCAGGATTTTCCTCTTCCTACTAGCAACGTCAGTGCCCTGGTACCAGTGACGTGCCCAGGTTTTTCTCTTCCTACCAGCGACATGCCTAGGTTTTTCCTCTTCCTGCCAGCGATGTTCCCAGGTTTTTTCTCTTCCTAACAGCGAGGTGCCCAAGTTTTCCCTCTTCAGACCAACGATGTGCCAAGGATTTTCCTCCTCCTGCCAGCAACGTGCCCAGGTTTTTCCACATTCCTACTAGCTAAGTGCCCAGGTTTTTCCCTTTCCTACTAGCAACGTGCCCTGGTGCCAGAGACGTGTCTTAGTTTTCCTCTTACTAACATTGATGTGCCCAGATTTTCCCTCTTCCTACCAAAGACATGCCCAAGGTTTCCTCTTCCTACCAGCGATGTGCCCAGGTTTTCTCTCTTCCCACCAGCGACAATGCATCAACAAATTCTACCCCAAGGTCGATGGCGGAGACGGAAATGAGCCACCGAACAAGTGAACCAGGGTGTTGAGCGAGCTGTCAGCTGCTGGCGTATCACTGTCGCCCCTCTCTAAGTTGACTGACAGGTGTGAAAGTGGGTGGCCTGTGAACTAGTGACACACTGAAGAAAGCAGGGATGTATAATATGTTAGAGCCAGCACTGGGCATATGCATGTAGACATGCGCGCGCGCGCACGCACGCATACACTGACATTGCAGCACAGCAAATATTTATGCAAACGAGAGATGAACTCTTTGTAAGGCCTCTGAGATAATTCTCTCTCTCTCTCTCTCTCTCTCTCTCTCTCTCTCTCTCTCTCTCTCTCTCTCTCTCTCTCTCTCTCTCATGCAATAATCAATGAATGAAAATTCATCTGTAGTACTCATGTTTTATCTACTCAGTCTCAAAGTCCCCATGCTTTCACCCAGTCACAGAGTCAATATGAATATTTGCATTATGTGTGTGTGCGTGTGTGTGTGTGTGCATATAATTATGTGTGTGTGTGTGTGTGTGTGTGTGTGTGTGTGTGTGTGTGTGTGTGTGTGTGTGTGTGTGTGTGTGTGTGTGCATGTGACAAGTTAGGTTATATTGGTGGAGTGAATCTGCACTTTAATTTTTAAAAACAAAGAAGAAAAATATCACTAAAAGTCTAAGCAGAAAGAACTGGCTTGCCCCTCATTTCATCTCTGCTGCAGTTGGTTACATCACTTTCACAGCCATTCCAGTTTGACATAAATAAACATATATATATTGTTTGCAAAAAAACTTAAAGACATGTGTATGTGTGTGTGTGTGCATGTGCGCACACATGCGGATGCACGCATGTTCTGCAGGTGTATGTCTGTGGAAGAAACACGGGCAGGTGAGAGGCAGAGAGAATGTGAGAGTGAGATATATATACATATATTTCTTTTACGTTTTATTTTATTTTATTGTTATTTTAAATGTACCTTCTTGAGTCTTGAGCCCATGTGTCAAAGGAAAATTTTCATTTTTATGCTTTGTATATTGATGAATAATAAAGATTTATTTGATTTGAGTTATATATATATATATGCTTCTCTCTCTCTCTCTCTCCCTCCTCCAGAGTACCCCCTTCTCCCAGCTTTAGCCTCACAGGTCCTTCCTGTTATTGCTGTATTCACATACAGTATTTCTCTGAGTCTCTAGAGCTCTCTTTCTCACCATTAATTGTGCAGAATAAGACACAGAGAGCTCAGAGACAGAGAGCTCACAGAGAGAGAGAGAGAGAGAGAGAGAGAGAGAGAGAGAGAGAGAGAGAGAGAGAGAGAGAGAGAGAGAGAGAGAGAGTGGGAGAGAGAAAGAGTAGTTATGTAGAATAACAGAGGGGATGGGGGCCGCAACTGATGAAAGCAGACTGTTCAACAGCAGCAGCTGTTGGCTGCTGCTGGGTGAAACAAAAGTATAACTAAGGTCAGTTGATTCTGGCATAGGGCCAAGACTAGTTGCACAAGCTGACAATGGTTTAGATCCATATCTCTAAGAAAAACAGAAAAAACAAACAGAAAACACCCCACAACAATGACCATAGGACCCATGGAAGGAAGCAAGAATTTGCATGCGTTAACAGTTAACTTCCCTTAAGTCAACAAAAACTAATTTTCCTGAGAGAGACTCAATGCTGTCACTTCAAATCAAAGGGCTCATAGAGTCATAAGCATGACAATCACACACAACACTTCTGTCATGATCCTAAGCCAGGACCACACTCATACCAAAAGGCGCAATTCATTTGTATGGATATGGATGTATACAGATATGGATACTGCATCCTTTAACCTGCATGGTGTGGTACAGATCGCTACATGGTCCAGTCAAAGTAAACATTTCCCAATCACAGTCTGTTGCCATGTAAATATTTCCATGTTGTTACATGTACATTATTCAGAGATCATGTTAGATATTTTTCAAACTGGTGTGACATCTATAACTGTATAACTATAAGGTGACGAAAGTGGTTCAGTGAAACTGGTCACATAATCACTGCAACTGGTCAGAAACACCACTGGATGTACTACTACTAGTACTAGAGCTGTTTGCAAAACACCAAGCTCCCTTCCCCATCTAGAACACACAGATGTGTGTGTGTGTGTATGTGTGTGCAAAAAACAAAGCGATATATAATATAAAACAAAGCAATCAACAGCACTGCACATGTACACACACACACACCCTATCTCACTGAGTCATTATACTGCGTCTGTTGCTTATTTTGTTTTGTTTTGAGAAACCTGTAATCACACTGATCTTAACTGGTAAAATACTGAAAATTACTGGTTAACATGAACCCTATTTTTTTTTAAAGAAGAAGTATTACTGATACTTTCTTGAGGTTTATATTACCCCATATATATATAAAACTGATAAAAATCAATGAAAAACAACAAGTTGGCATAAAACTTAAAAGGTCCCACATTTTTGGCTAACGCCTTCCTCAAACAAAAGGAATCTACCCCTTTACACTAAACAGAGCAATTGACAAACAAACTTTATCTGACACTGACAAAGATTTCTAGCTTAGTAGGTATTCTGTCAACTTAAATGTTTTGATCACAAAGTTTCCTAAATGTTTCACTGGATTTTGAGACACTTTCAAACAGAACCAAGTGCATGCACAAACACACACACAATTTTTTATTTTTAAAAAAATCCAGTATTGTGTCATCCTATGTGTAACATAGTATGGATAGTTAGAATCTCTCCCATGAAATCGTTGACTTCCAGTCTACTAGAAGTTAGATGCTAAACCAACAATAACTCAAACCTTTCTGTGTACCCTACACTCCCTTTTCATGTCCATAACATTTTCTCACAAACCCTTGTACAGGTCAGTAATGTCTGATAACCAGGTAGTTATTCTTGGATGTTTAAGGAAGAAGGAAGAAGCTTTAAGTACAATATCAAATGGTAACCCTGAGGAAAAGTAGGGTCTAAGCCCTTCAGTTTTAGTTTTTAATTAAGGAGTTCCATATTTCAAGCCATGAATCCAGTTTGACAGACAACGGTTTTTAACTCTGAATCAGCAACTTCGGAGATTTATTTAGAACTGTAAAGATCTGAGCCGTTTTTGTTGGCAACACCCATTTTCGCGTTTTCTCTACCACAGTCAAAAAATCGCCTTTGAAACTCATGTCTATCTCATCCGAAAAACCTTGCAATCTAACTTCATCTTCACTGTCAACTTTCATCGTGACATAATCTAGTGATGTAATGGTGGCGATAAAACGGTGAGAATAAGCGATAAAGTGACTCACACTGCACCATACACAATCTAGACACAGGGAAAAAATGTGACAACACCAAGGCGGAAATATTCGCGACAGTCTTTTTGCCTCTGGGCAAGCAAATTCCACCTCTTTGCAGGTGTCAACAACTTACGGGTAATTCGCAATACAGAAAGAGACACAAGTCAATTCTGTACACAACGAGAACAGTCAGAAAAGAAAGCGAGAGAGACTTACCACGAAAACGCCCTCACAAATCCAGGAGTGTCGCTGTGTCGCCACACCGTCACGAAACTCGGCTGCGCTACCCTGTGTACTCTCTTCTGCCACCTTTGATTCACCACGGTGTGTACACAGAAAATGATGACGTAAAGCACAATATGTTTGAAGAGAACTTACCCATTCGCTACACGCTTCTTAATACACGATCCAAATGATGCAATAAACGGTTCAGATTTCTCGATATTTATTTGTGGTTTCTACTGACTTAATAATATTACGGCATTATCTGGGCTAATTTGAACAGTAAAGATTGTACCTGTGTAGCAGACGACTTTTAAGTAAAGTAAAAACATTACTTTGGTATAAATGTCACCAGAAAAAGAGAGAAAATAAATCTGTTTCTTCGGTAGATATTTCCAGTCCAGCTTGCGATGTGAATTCTTTTTTCTAGTTTAAATTCTGACCTAAGAATAAAATACAAATGACGGAAAATTAATAAAAACAGAGTTCTTAATTTTACCACAACTTTCCGGAAGTGTCATTGGTGAGCAGCGTTTCATACTGTGTTTATAATCTTATCAGCTGATGATGATCAACTCGACAAAGACGACAGAGGCAAAAAGATCAGGTGTGTTGAATGCTTTAAAAAAGTGATGCAATTTTAGATTCAGCGCAAAATCCAACCGTTTATTCATTTAGAGCAAAGATTCGGTGGCAAATCGAAAGGGATGCTGTGCTAATCACCATTGCTTGCTGTGCTTTCATTTTTAACGTTGCATGACTGTACATGGTCAGTCTTAATTCTTATCCCCCCAAAACATGGGAGTCATCAGTCAGTGCATTGAAAAAGCATGTCAACCAGACAGGATTTATAGGAAATGGCCTGTGGTATTTTTGGTTATACATTACCGATATGAATAACAATGCGACATTATAACATAGACTATATATATAGTAAACTACAAGTCAACAGTTTTTTTTTTTTTTTTTTTACTGTCTAAGTATCGTCATCACGTGCATGTCAAAGTTCCACAAGTGGGTACTCACTTCGGCGCCCTCACTTCCGTCAGATAATGATAACACAGATATTAGTAATCAGTAATGTAATATTGGATCTGTGTACCATTTGGTAATGTGTTACAGTTACTATACTAGTGTTAGTGTTATGTGCTACACCTGTTGGCATGAGTCGTTGGGGTTCATTTCAGTTTGGTAATTTGCACTTGACTTGCTTATGTATACTACAATCTTAATCTGTTATATATGAGCTTCAGTATTTCCTTTTACTGAAATTTTAAAATGTACTGACTGCTTCACCAACAAAGGTAATGGGATCCAAAATAGCTGTTGGAACTTTCATACATGTGACCACATATTATTATTACTGTATTAGTCTGTTACTGTCTCAGTGTTTGTGTGATAATCAGTAAATCATCTAAATGAGTGGTCAGAATAAAACTTTTCAGAGTTTGGCTTCAGATGAAGGTTGTTTGCAATGCTTTGTTCAAACTGTTGTTTTAATATGGATGATGATGAAGACTGATGAGGTGTTAGGTGAGCAGTGTTGTTTTGAACTTTCTGTAATTTGTTTTTAGTCGAGATACTGAGGCTAGCCAGACAGTATGAGTATGAGACAGGAGAGAATCTGAACTGCAATAGTCAAGGCATGAAAGAACAGCTCACAAAAGCAGAAGCAAGAAGTTTTTGTGGCATCTGTGGGAAGAAGATGATGGATAGAACATCTCTTAACATGTCTTGCCGGCAGGAATATTGTTTGTTGTGCCACTACAGTACATAAACTAATATAATGTACTAATATTCTGTAGGAACTAGGATTGCCCATGCCTGATCCAAATGTATATAGTAGTAGTATGTTTACTGTTATTGTGTTAATACTAACACTGTAACACTAACAGTGAGTCAGTACAGTGCAAAAAACAGTACAGTTTGCTACTAACACTAACATTAAGTCAATACAATGAAAATGCAGTCAGATACAACTTTATTGGCAATGGTACTGCACTTAAGGAATGTGTCATGGTGCCAAATCTACACTTACTCACAAATTCACACCGAGTCAAAGATGCTGAACGTGATGGTTTTTCTTTTGCAGGCAGATGATGCGGCCAGTCTAAAAACATGCCCTGCTGTTTTTATTAACCAGACCAGTGTGAGTGCAAGCGTGACTGAGCGGTGCTGACCATGGGGCAGGGTCCCAGCATGGACCAGAGCCTGGCAGAGCTGAAGCATCAGCACGGGAAGCTGCATGCCCACATCTCCGTCCTGGGCCAGCTGGCAACACTCAACTATGCTGACTTCCTCAAGTCTGTGGAAGACCTCAATAAAATGTATGTCCTCAGTTGAGTAGCTGTAGCTTTGTAGTCAAGTCATGCTGACTTCCTCAAGTGGAAGACCTCAATAAAATGTATATATCCTCAGATGAGGAGTAGCTGTAGCTTCGTAGCCAAGTCACACCGACTTCCTCAAGTCTGTGGAACTGGACAACCTGTGTAAAATGTATATCCTCAGATGAGGAGTAGCTGTAGCTTCACAGTCAAGTCATGCTGACTTCCTCAAATCTGTGGAAGACCTTAGTAAAATGATGAAATGTGTGTTCTCAGGTGAGGAGTAGCTGTAGCTTCACAGTCAAGTCATGGTGACTTCCTCAAGTCTGTGGAAGACCTCAATAAAATGTATGTAAATAATTACTCCTGTTCATAGCAAGTGCACTGGGTCAAAGAGAGCACTCTTGGTCAACGGAGGCCAGAGAAAGAGAGTACCCACTGACAGCTTAGTGAACTGGGTCAGAGAGAACAAGTGCACTGTTCACAGCTAACTGGGTCAGAAAGTACTCTGTGAAGCTGAGTGCACTAGGTCAGAGAGTCAGAGAAAGTACTCTGTTCACAGCTGAGTGCACTGGGTCAGAGTCAGAGAAAGTGCTCTGTTCACAGCTGAGTGAACTGGGTCAGAAAGAGAAAGTACTCTGTTCACAGCTGAGTGAAATGGGTCACACAGAGAGAAAGTACTGTATTCACAGTCCAATTAACTGGGTCAGAAAGAAAAAGTACTCTGTTCACAGCTGAGATAACTGGGTCAGAGAGAGAAAGTATTCTGTTCACAGTCAAGTTAACTGGGTTAGAAAGAGAAAGTGCTTTGTTCACAGCTGAGTGAACTGGGTCAGAGAGAGAAAGTGCTCTGTTCGCAGCTGAATGAACTGGGTCAGTGGAGGCCAGAGAGAGTATCCATTGACAGATTCACAATGTGCCTGTTGTGTGTGAAGTATGATTAAGTAAATTAATGGTTTTGTTTGGTTTTGTATAATAATTATATATCGTGTTTATAACTGTAAGTACATGTAATTTTAAATTATACAAAAGTATGATAAGCTTATCAATGTTATTGTGTAAATTATGTTCTGTACATCTACATTCTAACATGAGTGGTTTCACATGTCTGCGACTGTGGTGTGTGTACACACGTGTGTGTGTGTGTGTGTGTGTGTGTGTGTGTGTGTGTGTGTGTGTGTGTGTGTGTGTGTGTGTATGTGTGTGTGTGTGTAACATGAGTGTTCTCATGTAAGATGTGTTTTCTTCCCCAGAACAAGTACCTTTTCCGACAGTCGAGGCAAACAGCTTCAGTTTGTGGTGAAAAAAGGGACCGACGACACTTTCCTGTGGAAGGCAACAGTCAGGATACGATGCTACAAGGTAGTTTGACACCACTGTCTACTGGCAACAGACACAGTCACACTTTGGTACAGACAAACATCAGTTCTGCTAACATGGTACAGTGCATTTGTGCACACATGTGCCACAGCAGTCTGAATCTGGCCCTTTAGTTTTCGCCTCTGCCCGCTAGCAACAACGGATGCTTAAAGATAAACAACGGGCGAATGGCCGGCTGACTATAACCCACGCTGACCCTAGAGACTAGCGCACACCTGCACTTCACACAGACTGAAGCGTGCTGTACACAGGGAGTGCCACACACTGACCTTGCTATTATGCACGCACAACTGTGATAACAGCGCTGCGGTCAGCTAGAGCGGGAGAAGGGACAAAGCGGCAAAATTGGGGTGGTTGATTGCAAAGTATTTTACTCATTAAGACTTGCAGCTAAAGGTTGTGTATCAAATGAGCTCTGTAGAGAAAAGAACAAGGTTTCTGTCGACACTAAACATGCCATATAAAATATCAAAACGCATGCCGTACAAGACGCACAAAAACGACACAGAAGTCACGGAGATTTGAGCACTCCGTCGCCGACCTAATTTTTCCATGTTTTTCCCACGACGCTAAGTCACGCAAACGGATTTTCGCAAGAGTAATGATGTCATGCTCACAAACCTACATGCATCTACTTTAGTGACATCAAGCCAAAAGTCATGATTCACCTACCTTACGCTTGTAGCGGGTCTCATTAATCACTTGACGAACAGTAATCCATTCACAAGAACATGCACTCCAAGCGCCTCAGACGCTACTCACAGTGCTTCTTTTCCTTAGGGAATGTGTCCTGACAGTATTTAAATTGCTACAAGTCATATCGAACATGATGGTGATTTACAATATTTGCGGTACCTATTTTGTTTTGTTTTCCAACATGTGTCACTAGTTTGTTTTCACTGCCACAGTAAAAGGTACCATGCATTTAAAATAAACACGAAAATAAAACCTGTTACTGATACAGACATTCAAGTTTTGAAGCACATTCAAAACTTTGTCATAATCGTATGTGCTCCTAATTTGCAGCATGCAAAGCATACAGTTACGTTTTATTTTTCTCTAAAGATGGCATTAGCCTGTGGAAGAGAGGTGTCATGTGCGTGTTCTTTCACTAAGTTAACACTCTGAGCTGCTCCTCCTTGCTCCTCAGTCCCAAAACACGTTTTTTCAGGCAGTTGATGGTTGATGGCACTTGAATGCTTATGGTCTGTATCTTCAACAATGTCTATTCCAAAAATCAATAGAATTTCGTCATAATAATGAGTACAACGTGTCCTCTTACTTCTATTTTTATCCCTTTCACCTCTTTGATGTACAACGTTTTTTCAGGCAGTTGATGGTTGATGGCACTTGAATGCTTATGGTCTGTATCTTCAACAATGTCTATTCCAGAAATCAATAGAATTTCGTCATAATAATGAGTACAACGGGTCCTCTTACATCTATTTTTATCCCTCTCACCTCTTTTCACTCATTCTCCACACAGCCTGCAAAGAGAATTCATTCTCCTTGTGTGTTCAGTTAATGAATGGTCAGCTGAAAAACCGCTCTCCATGATGGAAAAGGGATGCACACATACACCAGCTAAGTCATTATATCACCGCTTACAGGACTGAATCACGAAAATGAATAACTGGCTTTAAAAAAGAAGAGACTGGACTAATAAACACACCAACATTCATGCAGTCAAAAATCCGGGCTTTGCCACAGCGTGCAATTGAAACTACCACAAAATGCTGCAAGATCTGCAGGCACAAGTAATAACAAAGAAGGCCCAGTTTCCACTGGTGCCAGATGCCACGCTGGAATGTCAGGCGTGACCTGGGGTCAAGCTGAGTGCAATGGGGGTGAGCCGGTCAACTAAAGAGTAGGAAACAGCTGAGACTGGACTGCCGTGGTGCATGCACACACACACACACACACACACACACACACACACACACACACACACACACACACACACACAGACACTCACACACACACACAAACACAGACACTCACACACACACACAAACACAGACACTCACACACACACACACACACACACACACACACACACACACACACACACACACACACACACACACAAACACACACACACACACACACACACACACACACACACACACACAGAGTCACACACCCATTTGGTCTTTAAGTTACTGTGTGTGTGTGTACAGACACAGTCACACTTTGGTATAGACAAAGATCAGTTTTGCTAACATGGTACAGTGCATTTGTGCACACATGTACGTGCACACACACACACACACACACACACACACACACACACACACACACACACACACACACACACACACACAGAGTCACACACCCATTTGGTCTTTAAGTTACTGTGTGTGTGTGTGTACAGACACAGTCACACTTTGGTATAGACAAAGATCAGTTTTGCTAACATGGTACAGTGCATTTGTGCACACATGTGCATGCACACATGCACGTGCACACACACACACACACACACACACACAGAGTCACACACCCATTTGGTCTTTAAGTTACTGAGTGGCATGAATTTGATTTTAATTTCTGTGCTGACAGCAGTAACTTGCATGTGATTCAAACACAAAAAGGTTCAAAAGAACGCTTATTTATTGTGACACGGATACACAAAACCTTTTTGCGTTTGGATCTTGTTTTAGAATGCTAGCAGTCGTTCTGTTTCAGATTTTTGCATGTGATTCCTGTGATGTCACTTCTAATCCTATTCCCCTCCATGCAGATCAACACGAGAACCAGGAGCGTGGACTCTTGTCGGTCGCTGACGTTGCGGCAGTATGCGCTGATGCATCGTGAGATCTCGGAGCAGGTGTCCACGCTGTCCAACCTGCAGTCGCCTCGCCCTTCTGAAGTCACCGCCTCTGCCATCTTCAATGAGTGAGCAATCAGCTTTCTGCCTTGAAACTGGAAGAGTGCCGTTGTTTTCAAGATGGGCTTGTGTCCGATTTTTTCCCCTGCTGTTTGTGAAGGGTGGGGGGGGGAGTGGTTCTGTTTAGCCATCAAGTAAGTAAGTAAACCTGGCGCTTAACATCCAAAGAAACCATAAGGCTTATTAGGGAAAGGGGGTATGGAGGTGGGCAGAGAGGGAGATTGTATACCTATCACTACACTGTCACCACCAGAGTGACTCCTGCATTAAGATGGGCAGTGATGAGAGCCATTTTAATGTTTCTTAATTGTGAGGGACAAGGTCACAAGACAGAGCAGCAGCTGAAGAAAGAGCAGCAGCAGCAGATTCTCTTGTCACTTTATGCTTTGCAGCACCTGCCATCATCCACCCCCCCCCCCCTTCCCCTTCCCCTTCCTCCCCCAGTATATATCACTTGCACACACAGTCATGTGTATGGTAAGGTCCAAGCTACAAGGTACTGCCAGTTATTAGGTACACCCTCCGACTGTCCTGCTGCCTCCCCTCCCCCCCCCCCCTGCCTCCCCTCCCCCCCCCCACCCCCCACCCCCCCCCCGCACCCCCCACCCCCCACCCCACCCCAAAGTCCACAGAAATAACATTTCATTTCATAGTATGTGCCAACAAGGCACGAAGGAATACTGGCCAAAGCTAAAAGTGAAAATGGATGAACGTATGCAAAACAGAAAGTGATACGAGTAAGTGAAAATGTTTAGCACAGTTACTGAAATGAAAAAACACACACGTTTGAATGGATCAGACCCTAGGTGAATAGTGCTCCTCAGCCATCTTGGTGGAAGCTGGTAGACTGTTCCGCCAACTTGGCTAACTGTTCCACCAACTTGGCTAATAATAATAATAAAGAGGATTTCTAGAGCGCCCATCTGCCACACAAGGTAGGGAGCACAGGGCGCTTTACAATAACACTAACCACACACATACACACACACACACACACACACACACACACACACACACACTGTAATATGATTATTAATAAGACTGCAGAAGAGAGAAGGCTGCAAGTGAGGCCTTCACATCTTCTAAATGTATTCAGCTGCAGTGCCGTTTGACTTGTGTTTGGTTTTAGAAACCGATTGGGAGGATGGTACCTTCGATACCTTCGATGAAGTTAAGCAGGCACATTACGGTTTTCTGTCTTGGAATATTTTGCAGTTTCAACACGGAGAACAAGGGTGAAGAGGACGACAATGAATGCTGCATATGCATGGAGCGCAAAGCAGAGGTCATTTTGGCTTGTGCGCACAACTTCTGCGAGATCTGCATCGACTCGTGGACAAGGTATGCCCAGAGTGCTTATTTACTCATGTGAAAGTACATTCATTTGACGGACATGGTCTCTTCATAAATAAATGTGCTGTGTTTTCTCTGTGTCTGTATCTATATTGTAATGGGTGGAGACAGATTCCTCTGAATAAAAAAGCCCCACATGGATGTGCTTGGCAAACAAAAATGAAAAACTAAACAAAAATTGAGTATGCATAATGACAAAAGACGCACACAGAGAAACAAACCAGCAACAACAACACTGACGACGCACGTGTATGAATGCATGCACACATGTTCCAGGTTTTGCGTGGCAGTGAGCAAATTCACAGCAGCTGGCTTGTGAATTTTTTTGCATTTTTCTTTTTTTTAACAGTGAACGGAGCCGCAGCAACTGCCCATTATGTCGTGAGAGGGTTGCGGGGTCGGATGACACCTGGGTGTTGACAGAAAAGCCGGAGTCCAGTGACTACGAGACCGACCTCAAGGGGTACCTGGTAGGGCTTGCTGACCGAACGACATGAGCATGGCATTTTGTCGCTTCCTTCATCTTCTGGCTGCCAGACGACAGGCTCCTGTGGGATATTTCACCACTTTCACTGTTGTCTTGCTGCCCGACAGACATGAGTGTGATATTTTCTGCCATCTTCTTGTTGACTATCATGCAAAAAACATCCACCGTTTTTTGCCGTTTTTTCTTGGCCGGCCCTTGTGAAGTCGTCCGTCTTTTTGCTGATTGAATTACGTGAGCATAGCATTTTTGTCGCTTTGTCCAACTTCCTTCTTGCTGTCTGACCATGAAATGGTGTAGCCATTTAAAAAAAAAAAATGGACAAACCAATGTGAGTATTTTGTTTTTTGACAGACCCATGTGAGTGTTAGTGTTTCATCATCTTCTCGCTTACAAGCCTACAGGAAATAGTCAAAATCTTCTCAGTGGCCGAGCCGTGTTTTGTCACTTGCACCACCATCATCATCACCACCACCATCAACTTGCATGAGCAGAGTTCTGCCAGTTCTACATTTTTTTCATGTTGACCATTCTGCAGAAAGAAAATGCTCTACCAGTGATGCAGTTTTTGCAAACTGACCTGCCTGGACATAGCATTTCATCACTTCCACAGCTTTCTTGTTGATGATTCGTGAGATAAGTGTGGGACATGCATTCGACAACCCCACCATACAGTGTAATGTAATGTGAAACAGTGTTTATCTAGTGCTTACACGTAATGTAAACATAAGTGCACAATACAAAAACAACAGGGTTAACCAAATATATACTGAACCAAGAGCACGACGAAATGCTACTAATTATATGAACAAACACACTACAGCTCTTCGTTCAGAGTCTTTCTCATCACTTCGGACACATACACACACACACATGCGCACTCACATACACACACACAAGCATGCACACACACACACACACATGCACACACACACACACAACACACCAACAGTGCACACTGCACACAACACACACACACACACACACACACACACACACACACACACACACACACACACACATAAGGCATTCATACAAAAGGATTTTGGTTAACTTCAGGGCTTAGCCAGCCAGTCAGTACAAAGTGCAATACAGTTAAATCCTTGGAAGGAGTCAATTTCCAAGGTATACCCCTTGGGTTGCATTGGCAGATGGGTCTGTGGGTTTGAAATGGGGGTGGGGTGATACACGTAGGGTGTAGAACATTCAGAAGTCATCTCATTCTTGATCTCAAACATTTAGACAGGCCCGAAAAATTCATCTCTTTCATGTACATGGCTGCTAATGTTTTGCCCCTGTCCCTCTTAATTGTGCATGCGTGTATGCGTGCGTGCGTGTGTGTGAGGGGGTCAGTGTGGGTGTGCTGGTTTATGCTGTTGATGAACCATTTACCATTAACATTGTAATGCTGTCATGTTCCTCATCATAAATGTCCTTTGTCATATTTGATGAAATATTTCCAAGTTTTCTTGACATTGTTTTATGTTACCATCCATTTAATTCATGCGTTGGATGTATGCAATGGTTACTGATACTGTGTGTGTGTGTGTGCTTAGAATAATCTCTGTGTACAAAATTAGCATTTTATAAATACTTCAATTATTACCATTTATTATTCAGGTCAGTGCACAGATGTCTGTTCTTTTTTCCACCTCCTTTTTCTGCAGGCGTATATTTACAAGACAGACATGTACACGTGGTGTTACTGTTTTTGAGTAACACTAAGAGACGTGTGAGGAACAAGACCCATTTGCATCTTGAAGGAGCTTGTCTTCTGAGGCTTCCCCACTTTGCAGAGGCATCTGGTTTAATTGCTGGCACAGTTGGCCAGCTTGCAAAGAGCCATGCACGATCTGTGCTGCATTTTAGGCTGTTGGTTTGAGTGACAGTTGCGGTGGCTCGACAGGGAAAGCCAGCAGTGTGCAATCTCTCTGACAAGCAAAGTGAGCTGCACAAGCAGAGGTAAAAAGTTTGGTATTTGCGCTACTGACGCACTGTTTGCAGCAGGGCCGTCCATCAGCATGATCCCGCCATCCTTGTCTTGTCTGGTCAGGTATGTTGCTTGGATCTAGTTGCCAGGCATCACTCCTGAAAGATAACTGCCAGATAGTCTGAAAAAGTATAAATTCACCGCTTCACATATTTTTATGGGGGTTTTCTCCACCACTCACCTGCCCCCGACTTCATCTCCCTACCCCTCAACCCCTCTAAACTTTTTTGTTGTGTCAGACAGCAAAATGTTTTGCATGCTGCCTGATAAAAAGCATGCATTTGCAAACAAAAACAGCTGTAGAGAGGAAGGCAGTGTTTTTTGGTGTGTGAGTGTGTTGGCAGGTGTGTGTGTTGAATGTGTGTGTGTGTGTGTGTGTGTGTGTGTGTGTGTGTGTGTGTGTGTGTGTGTGCATGCATGCATGTGCACATGCATACCTGCATGTGTTGGAGGGTTGTGTGTGTATGTGTGTGTTAGATACTGTCTGCACATGCATGTGTGTGTGTGTTGGAAGGTGTGTGCGTGTGTGTTGGCATGTGTTTATTTGTTGGATTCTTTGAAGGTGTGTGTTTGTGTGTATCACTGTATGTGTTTATTGGAAAGTGTGCATTGTCTGTGGGTTGCCGACTGTCACCATGACTTTCATTGTTACCTTGACTCACCTGTGCAGAAAAGGTAATGTCCAAGCAAACCTGCTTGACCCCACATATCAGGAAGATGATCACCTACCCAAGCACATCACTTTGTGTTGGTCCTGTCTCTATGGTAAACCTGTCTTTTACCCATGTGACCCAAAATGACCTTGTCTTTGCATATTAAACTATAAACTCACAGAGTCCCACTTCTGCAACTTTTATGTGACAGCATCCTGCTTTGGCTTTTAATTCAGTACAGCATTATGTGATATGCATAGCTAAGGTATTTAATTTGATAGTTTTGTTTTAATGGTTTGCATGTGAATGACAATTGTGTGGCTTAGTATTTTTTATGCATTTCTTGAATCATTCTGTAGTGCCTGTTTCATGCATTGGGTTGTGTGAGTTTGTTTTCAGTGGTGTTTTTTCAGCACCTTAAGTTTGTCGTTTTTCTCTTTTTTAACATTTATTTTTATTGCAATTAATAATTAACTCAGACTAGCATTTCTGAGATTGTTGCATCAGTATATGTCACAGTGCAATACCAAGGGAAAGGTGTCCCTATCTGACTCTTCTGATAGTAACTTGTGATGGTGACAGCTAGTGCTCTTGTAGTTTCATCTCTCTATGTGTCTGGAACTTGCTGCCTGCCAGTCTGCCAAGTTTGCCCACACTGTCTGAGTTCAAAACTCAGCTCAAGACTTAATGTGTCCAGACAGGCCTTTTCACAAACGTTAGGCAGACCATCTCTGCAGGCACGGGTTGTGCGTGTGTATATAGTGTATAATTTGTATGTGTATACGAATGGTATGCAGTAAGGCATTGGTTTTTGTGTGCCGTAGGGCTTTGATTCTTTATTCTATCACAAGAGTTGTACTGGATTGGAGTTATTTGCTATTATTTTTATTATTAGTAACAAATTAACATTATTGTTAAATGGGGGCTTTTTTTTTTCTTTTTTCTCTTTTGATCCACGATAACATTAAGACAGTTAGTCACCTGTCTGTTACGTTCCTCAGCTTACAAAACCCGAGGGTCATTCAGTGTTGGCTAAAAAAAAAGTGGTGCGTGGAACCATTTTGATGCACCTGTATGTGTACAAGTGCAGCGTGTACCTGGCATTTTGACAGCTACCCTCCGATTTTGATGGGTTTTACCTTCAGTATTTCGGGTTTGTCATGTCTGGGAGAGGGCTGTGGGTGAAAGTAGCCCTGACCTTAGGATTCTTTGGGGTTCGTAGAGCGGTTTTGAAAGTCTGGAAAAAGTTTAGGAATTTTGAAGGGCATTGTCTGACCAAAGTGTGGAAAATGGGCAAAGCCTGTCTGGGTGTGGAGAAAGTGCAGACTTTCACAAAATATAGCTTTTTTTCACTTCTGAGAGGCCAATAAAAAAATAAAAAAATATTTATTTTTTTTAATGAAAAAAGAAGTCCAGCATTGATGTTGGAAACAGATCATACTAGTACATCTCCATGTCTTGGTCAGAAGTGAGCAGACGACGTTTTCAAGATTTGTGGAGGTGATTTAGAGGAATGAATGATGGTTTTAATTTTGGTACAGGCATTTTAAAACAAATCTGTTTTGGAAAAGTCTGGGAGACATCTGGAATTTTGCCAAAGTTTATATGAACCCTGACACAACAGTTTTGCTTTTGTCTGTCCAAATGTTCTTGTAGATAGACCCCCAACCCACCATGAGACCAGTAATGACAGTCAGTAGCCGCTGATAGAGATGAGGACTTTGGGTCCATTTTCCGCCTTTTGCGTTCTCTTGCTGCACTGGCAGGGTTTCTTCATACTTCCGCTGATTCGTACACGAGAGTCTGATTTTTTAACAGAGCTTTTTTGTTTGACAGAGTGTATAATAAATACATATACACAAAAAGGACCAATGTATTTGAACTGTATGCCAGTAAACTTTCCTCCCATGGCATCTTGGACAGATTTGTTGTCATTTGTGAGTCTGAAGCACATGTGTGTGTTGTTTTGAAGCCATTGTATTAAACTTCAAAGCAGTGCTCAAATTTTGATTGTGGCAGATTCACACTCAAATGTACAAGTTGTTATGCTTTTTGTTGATTCTCACGTACTCTCAGCGACTTTCATTGTTAATGTTATGGTAAACTGGAAATTAAAGTGAGGGAATTAAGCTGACACTGGGTTTGGTTTTTCTAAAGGTTTTGCTTGTTGTTGAAGCACCAGAAGACTCCAGTGTAAACACAGGAATGGGAACTGATTCGAAGGAAACACTCTGAAATCTAAGGGAATCCAGGGGTATGCCCCCCCATCCCCCACCCCTGGAAATTCACCCCAAAAGATTGAAATCTGTCCAGGGGTATGCTCCCCCCCATCCCCCACCCCTGGAAATTCACCCCGTAAGATCAAAATCTATGCAATCTGAGGCTATCTGGAGGTCAGTTTTATGGAAATAAAGTCAACCTTTTTGTCCTCACTGCCACCAACTGGAACCACCTCAGTGATGACCAGGTGAAGGCCCCCACACTTCAGGACTTCAAATGACTGATTGCCACCCAGAGCACCATCTAACTTGAGTGCACACTCCCCTCTTGTCACATCTAAACTGAAGGTTAGGTCGCCGACATATGCAAGAACTGCAATATCATGAAACTGCATGCCAGTGCATTCCAGGCATCTTTATCTCCTCACATACTTTCACTTCCAGGTCAACTGGTCTTCCTTCGTAATGTGACCTTCATCATACTGAAGAGTATGTCACTGTTTGGGGTTGCGCAGCAGTTTATTATTTTTTTGTATTAATAAAAACTTTCAACCCACACCTACAAACAGCTTTGAGTGTCCCACCAGATTTTTATGTCTCTGACTGACTAGACCAGTCCAGCTACCGTTTATCAATACCCACTCCCATTTATTGGCACCGCCGCAGTCATCAGTTTTTTGGCCACAGTTTTCAGCTCGAGTGACCAATATGGAGAATCTTTCACTTTCAGAACTTTCAGAACAATCGCTTTTTCTCAGCTGAAATATGGCGTAGAAGCATGTAGCAATGACTGCACTGAAGCCTAAAGCCTGCCTGCAAGAGTAACAGCAGCGGCTGTGTTCACAATTAAGCCTGCCTGCAAGAGTAACAGCAGCGGCTGTGTTCACAATTAAGCCTGCCTGCAAGAGTAACAGCAGCGGCTGTGTTCACAATTAAGCCTGCCTGCAAGAGTAACAGCAGCGGCTGTGTTCACAATTAAGCCTGCCTGCAAGAGTAACAGCAGCGGCTGTGTTCACAATTAAGCCTGCCTGCAAGAGTAACAGCAGCGGCTGTGTTCACAATTAAGCCTGCCTGCAAGAGTAACAGCAGCGGCTGTGTTCACAATTAAGCCTGCCTGCAAGAGTAACAGCAGCGGCTGTGTTCACAATTAAGCCTGCCTGCAAGAGTAACAGCAGCGGCTGTGTTCACAATTAAGCCTGCCTGCAAGAGTAACAGCAGCGGCTGTGTTCACAATTAAGCCTGCCTGCAAGAGTAACAGCAGCGGCTGTGTTCACAATTAAGCCTGCCTGCAAGAGTAACAGCAGCGGCTGTGTTCACAATTAAGCCTGCCTGCAAGAGTAACAGCAGCGGCTGTGTTCACAATTAAGCCTGCCTGCAAGAGTAACAGCAGCGGCTGTGTTCACAATTAAGCCTGCCTGCAAGAGTAACAGCAGCGGCTGTGTTCACAATTAAGCCTGCCTGCAAGAGTAACAGCAGCGGCTGTGTTCACAATTAAGCGACTAAAACAGGCCATAGCTGCGTGTGAATGCGCTTCAACTGTTTTGCTGGTATTCAATGCAGAACTAAAACCAGTGCTCCCTAGGTTGTTGTTTTTTTGTACCCCTGATGTCTTTTCCCCGCAATTTTTTTTTTTTTTTTTTTTTTTCTGTGGAAAGTCAGTTTCTGTGCCATGCATTTTCACAGACACTTTACATGCCTGTAAACAGAATTCCATGACCTCCTTTCGTCTAGTTAAGAGTGAGGAAAGATTTGACACAATATGCTGCTGATGACAACATTAAAGAGAGGAGACAGCTAGTAGATCAAGATGCACAAAAGGTTAAAAAGAATGCTTATTTTAATGAGACAATACAAACCCATGCACGCATTTTCAGTGTAAATCCCCTTTTTTAATGCAACAGACAGACAGGTAGTACACACACAAAATGAGAGGAATGAAATTCACTTTACTTATCTTTCAGCCAGTGATAAAGGTGTTTTTGTTTTGTTTTGTTTTTGTTTCCCAAGTGATGTGGCAGTTTAGAAACAAGAAGATTTGTTTCAAATGCAAGCACACCTTTGGATGAAAGTTTTACTCAAGTTTAGAAAGACACAATCCCTGCTGGCATACAAAGTATGCAGTACCCAAACTCAACATCCCTGTTGCATTCCAAAGCATGCATGCTGTCTGTGGATGTTAAGCACCGTGTTTACTTACTCATGCTCAGCCAAAGCCAACGCAAGAGCAGCTTGCATCCATCCCGGAACGGCCAAGTGTAAAAACTCGCCATCCCTCGTTCAGTTTAGAAATTTTTGCTGATGTAATCATCAACCTGTCTGTTTCAGTTAGGGTTATTGTCATCAACTGGCAAGAGGTAAAGAAAGGTTTCGCCATGCTCAGTTTAGCAATTTTTGCTGCTGTAATCACCAACCTGTTTCAATCAGGGTTATTGTCATCAACAGGCAAGAGAGGTAAAGAGAGAAGTTTTTTTTGTGGCATTTGTCCTGTGATAAAATAAACTATAATCTTTTGTCCCATTTGCTGTGGAAACTCCAACATGTGCAGATATGTATATGTTATATATATGCATTGAAGGGTTTGCACCATTTTTAGATGCTTTTACATGAAGGTGGAGTACAACATAAACCAGATTTGTCTTTGAACCAAATGTGTTTTACTTTTTTGTGTGTGCTTAGTCAGTGTGCAGTCGTGACAAGTGATGGCAGTGAATGTTTTTGACAGTGTCCTTTTTATTTTGTGATTCTAAAGTTCACACACACACACACACACACACACACACACACACACACACACACACACACACACACACTCACACACACACACACATGTACATGCACACACACACATGTACATGCACACACACACACACACACACACACACACACACACACACACACACACACACACACACACACATGTACATGCACACATATACACACACACACACATGTACACGCACACACACACATGCACACACACACACACACACTCCCTCTCTCTCTAAAATACAGAACAGTAGCATATGGTAAGAAGCAGTTTATTCTTCATCTACAGTTACAATTGGTCTTGATATATATATATGTAATAATAAACAGTATTAAACAAAACAAAAAACATTTTGGCTTGTCTGTATCAAGTTAGCGTTGATTCCTGTTCCCTTGCCTAATGTTCTGCAAAAAATACTTTCTAGTAGTACTGCAATTTCCTAATCCTACTAACATTCTATTAGTAACTGTTCAGGCATAACAATTGAATTTATATACATGGTGAATTAAAGCCCTAGTCTTACATGCCTGGTCTTGTATCATCAAAACCAGTTTTGATACTTGAAACTAAAAAGTAAAAAAGAAGACCACAACAAAGTCATAAGAAGTACGCCCAAGCAAAGTGGTTTGGCAAACTGTTCTTGTGCACAAACTGTCAATTACAATGACTGGTGCATGCAAGAGCAATAAGGCACGGTACCATCACAATTATATATATATGAAGAAAGTCTTTGCAAATGTTCAGCAATTGTTCATTCAATCTTGTTTCGCTATTAGTGCTATAATTTCCAAGCACGTTCTGCTTATAAAAATGCTCGTTTCAAATGAGAAGCCTAATACTGTATTCTGTCTACTGTGAGTTTTTACTTTTGGGGTATACTAGTTCTTTTTGTTTGTTTCTGTTTTTGTTTTTGCTTTTTTGAGTATACATAACAAATTACCAAACATGACTTCCATTTCTAAGCAGCAGTATACAGCTGAAAAGTTCAAAATAGATACACAGGAACATTTAACAGTACATGAATAACCATTTCTAACAACTAGTAAGATGGTCAGGAATTGAGCAGTGTTTATGCTTTGAGAACATGTTAGAATACAAATAAATTCACACACCTTCCATCAGTTTCTATGACTATTTGTTGACTAATTTAAATTGCTTTGTTCATTGGTTTTGACGGAATCTAGCTTTGAGATACAAAATAAATGAGACAGAAGACAGTCATTCGTCAGTGGGTGCAGAAGAAGAACTACTGCAAGAACTGATTATCATAATGATGACTGTAATGATGACTAATCAATAGCCGCAGTATTGTTTCTGTCACGATGGCTCCAACATCTTTACAGGAAAATAATGAATACACTGACAAAAATAAATCATCATACACGTAAAACAAACAAAAAAATCAGCCGATAAAAAATATCACAGTCTTACAAAGTTGTATAGCACAATACAAAAGATTGATTTAATATTACATGAAAAAAGAAAACGATTGAGTAAAAAGAAAAATCCAATATTTGATACGTGGTGCACATGGGGACACAATTTTTTGTTCTTTCCATGCATTCATCAAGAGTGTATTGTAGAGTGTTCTTTTTTTACCCTCACTGAAAGAAAGTGTCAAGAAAAAAAACTCACACAGCCTCTCCTGCAAACGTGTCATTGCGGAATGTGGTTCATGTTAAAGGTTAGACAACAGACTCATGTTTAAGATCACAACAGATTCATGTTAAAGATCAGACAATAGAGAACAACGATCACAACATTATTAGACATTAACAACCACAGGACCATCTGTATCACAGTCTGTTCTGCTTCAAACATTTTTAACACTGAATGGCATTGGTACAGACAAGTAAAGAAATGAGCATAAAACAGAGCAATTACCACACTGGGAGAGAGAGAAAGTTCAGCACGAGAGCTGAGCTAAATAAATCAAAGACAGAAACCGGGAGAGAAAAAATGTTCAGCACCCCAGCGTTTGTTTCGAATGTTTGTGCGTTTTACTGTTCCAGTCATAAATACTTCCCACGGGAAATCCAGACTGTCTGCCACGTGGTAGCCATCTGTGGGAAAGAGCTGTGCTTACCCCACCCCCCACCCCCCACTTTACTCACAAGTTCCTGATGTTAATGGTACTTCTACAAAATGCTGCCAGGGCAGTCTGTTCAAACTATGCACCAATGATGTTTCAGACTTTTTGTTTGATTCTGTTTCAGAAAGCACTATGAGAATGCTGTTGCAACACGGACACACTGACACTCTGCAAACTGTCATCATCATCAAACTGACATCATCATCATCATCATCATCATATTTGGCTGCCATGGGGTCCTTGGGGGAGGTGGGGGGTTGAACCTGCTGCAGCCTCTTAATCTGGGGTGGTCTACCATCAGGGTGGACTTTCACTGGGGTGCCTCTCGCCATGGAATAAATCAACAGTCTTTCAACGGGGTTTCACTGGGCTTTTAACAATGACGTAACTTTGTCACAGCACAACACTGGCTGTACTGTGCATTCAAGGTGAACATGTGAAACAGAGCCGCATATGCTTCATCCAGTTTACAGGGGTCTCTTTTGCTGTTGTTGCTAAAATACAGGATTTAAAAATTAAACAAAAAATCAACATTGTGTGCAAGCACGAAGTGACCTGTAAAAATTCAATTTTTACCAAAACAAAGTGAGACAAGACTTTGAACTGATACCAATATACGAACAAAAGAACCATCTGGAAATACAGTAAAGAGAGAGAGAGAGAGAGATAAAACAAATCCAAACAAAATCCAGCATTTCATTAAAAAATCCCATTTGTACATATAACTTGCTTCCATATAATTACAATTTTACCGACACAACAACAATCACACAACATGAGATTTAAAATTGAAATTATTCAAATGGTCCACACATAATAAACTGTGTCACCTAAACATGGTTTACATTTTTTTTTTTTAATTCAGAGACATCAGTCTATTTTCCCCTACCCAGCACAGGTTGACTTGCTTTGGTGGACTGTGTACTGAAGGATCCAGAACTAAATCAATGGCCATAAATGAAGTGCTAATTGCATAACTGAAGAGTTGACTGCCAGAACTGATGTGCTGTTTGCAACAAATGAGTACAACACATTTGCATGCATACAAATGTGATGATGAACCACAGGCACCTGTGATTGTATGGCCTTCCTTGACATTCACTATGTTGCAAAAACCTGCAACATTATTGATTCTGTAGATCAGTGCAATCCCTTTCACCAACTCTTAGTGATTTTGCAGATAAAAATCAGCAGGTCAAATGTGGTTCAGCGTGATTTCATGCAAACAAAAAACAAACAAAAACAAAAGGTTCGCTGTGCTTATATTTACAATAGTCCTGGTCCTAAGAGATGTGTCATTTTTAAGTAAAGATATTTTGTTGTTGTTGCTATCTGTGTAGAAAACGACTGGGAGTCCAGCTGAAACTTCAATGGTCTGCGCGGAAAAATGGAAATTGTATACTGATTTTCATACTCATTTCGTCCTCCAGCTCTTCGAATCTTAATACGTAATTTGTGAAAGAAAGCTGCATCACTAAACTGTGAAACAGACTTTGTCCAGTTGCTTTTGCCCACAGCTGCACTCCCAAAGGGCACTGACTCTAGGTGACCGAACGTACAAACTGAAAACGACGTACATGTAACCAGGAGGTACATTACCATGATGCCCAACCTAACATAAACTGCAGCTGTGCTGCAAGATTAAATTATGGAAAGCAAATGATGGTATTTTAGTTTTTAACGGATGATCTGAACTAGTCGTTGCACTTGTGCAAAACGAACTGAGTGTTGTTGGGTTTTTCATGCTTTTTTGTGCATTTTTGTTGGGGTTTCATTTGTTTTGTTTTTGTTTTTGCAACCTTAACATAGATTGCTTGTCAGAAAGGTAAATAACATCTAGTGCTCAACTTGGCTGGCTTTTAGCACTTGTTCTGCCCATCAAGTACCGCTGTCCGAATATATAATAATAACAATAGATAGCTCTTGTAAAGCGCCGTTCTCTAAGCACGAGTTAAACTCACTGTGCTGAAACAACAACCACAACCTGCAACAACAACAAAACTGACTTGAGCGTGCTAGTGGTGACTGAATTCTTCTCTAACCTACACATTATGCAAAGCAAGTGAAAAACGCAGACTGTTTTTCTCTCTCTCTCACTCTCCCTACAACCCCCGAAACACACACACACACACACAAACACACACACACACACACACACACACACACACACACACACAGCAGAATATCAAAAGCTACGCCATCCTCAGACACTCAAGCCATCCGTCCCCAATTGGGTTTTTCTTCTTCTCCGGGGGCACCCCTTCACTTTAAAAGTCTAAGACAGTCGCGTGTGATGTGCTATGATTGCCGCTACGAAACGAAAGGTGGACTGCCATGGACTTCCCGTGGTGCGGAAGCAGTGCGGTGGTGGGCCGTCACCACGTAGAGAAGAGGGGTGGGCGTGGCATCGGGGGCAGGAAATCAGCATGGTGCTGAGACTGGACTTGGTCCAGGCCGCTCTGGAATCGTGCGTGCGGCTTCATGAAAGGGCTGGGAACCTCAGTGGCCTCCCCGGGGGCTCCTTCCTGTCGTCAGAAAACTGGCTCGTTTCAGGCACACAGGCATTGCTTCTTTAAATCAAGCAGCTTAACTGTCCATAAAATAACAGGATTTGAGCATACACATATATGTCTCATCAGAAATAGCTGTTGACTGTCACAATTTCATCTGAAGTGGAATAATAGCGAACAGGCGGATGTTCTCGCTCTCAAAACTTCAAACATCTTACCATGCTTGTTCTCTTCTACAATATAGTAACTGGTATGCAACGCCAACAAAAAAACATATTAATGTTATATGCATGAAAAACAAACTTCAGTTATCAGACGGCAGAAGGAGGAGGGGGACAGACAGACAAACGGACAAAAAAAATTAATGTTTCACCTTATAGACATGCAGCCATAGCTTCAAGTCAGGAAGGATTAAACAGGCTTACATCCAATCATTAATTTGAAAAAGAAAGAAATGCATGAAATGAACAATGTGCCCATTCAACAGTGCAAAATGCACGGAAATAGAGCATGTGACCTGTAAATGGCAAAACTGTGTTCACAGAACTTGTTTTTGTTGTTGTTGTTTTTTGTCCCCTCTCTCTCTCTCTCTCTCTCTCTCTCTCTCTCTCTCTCTCTCTCTGGGCCATTCCAAGACAATAATATCATATGCCAGCATGTAGATTTAAGATCAGACTCTATTAAAATAGTTATTTATAATTATCTGAAGTATGGTTCTGTTCCAGCTTTTCGAGCCAATTTCTTGCATCTATTTTTAAACAAAACTGGATTTAATATATATATATATAAACAACAAACTGGACTTTTTTTGAGAGACCATTCACAACAGTAATCACACACACACATGCATGCACACACACACGCACACACATGCACAAACATACACACACACACACACACACACACACACACACTCACACACACACACACACACACACACACACACACACATGCTACAACTTTACTGCCAAGTGTTGATTTATCATGATTGAAACAAAGTTGGGAAGAGATGGGGGGAAAGAAAAGAAAAAAACAGTAACTTTTTTCCACTGTAATCTTAAACATATATACATATTTATACTTAATGGCTTGTGGGCTTTCAAAAAACAATCTGAATCCATATATTTTTTAATGTTTCCCATTTCACAGCCCAGGCAGCTATAATATACACCTGCATGCACTCAGACTAGCCCAGAACATACAGTGTGGCCATTACAAGGCTGAAGTGAGCTTAAAAATTACAACACACATGAAAAATTGTTTCAGTCATAAAAAAAAAGCAACACAACACCACATCTATGACTTCCACCACGCCTCTTCTTTTATTCCCATTGAACTATCACTACTTATGGTATGAGGCCCCCGTTAAGAAAATGGCTTCCGCAGCCAGAACTATTTCTCAACACAAGTAAGTCTTAAAAACAAAACAAAAATGGACAAGGGAAGAATACAGCTAGAGCCTGTCAACCACTTTCTGACAGTTTCAGTCCAAGAACAAGTTTAGCGTATGACTTTGCAAGGGTCTACCATATATTGATATAATAATAGGTATTATACATGTACATGAGCAGTATAATGTTATTACTGTCTTTACATATCTTTGGAAGAAGTGTTTTGCAATTACATTTGGTTAGTTAACCGATAGTCTGTTAATTGGTTTATTATATAATTGATTGTTAATTTTAACTTATACAACTGACAGACTGTTAACAGGTTTATTATACAAATTATTGTCAATTTTTACTAAACAGACAGTTGAGAGACTATGAACAATGAATCTACCAATCAGTATGCTAAATAAAAAGTTCAAATTTTTCAGTAATATCCAGACATTTTTCTTCTTCTACACATTACAGTGAACTACTAACTAACAGATCTTTTTGCAATATGATCAACGTCCAAATCAGCAGAGATTCCGTACACTTCAAACTATACATATATATTGTGCTGCTTTTTTACCACGTTTTTTAACTGGGGATGGGAGGGAGACGAGGGGATCAAGGTAACTTCTTTGGCTGACGGAGCAAACAATAAAACAAGAAACGCAATGGAAGCCAAAACACCACACACACAACATCGTTGACTTCACCACCTCGCAGCCAGAGCCGTCACTCCACCAGCCCCACATGCTCGTGAAGCCAGGCTGTGTGTGTGGCAAGGGTCTGGCTGGGAAGCGATGAGTGAGCACACACTCCACACTCCAGGCTTCGCTTTTCCATGCACCCTTCCTCCAAACTCTATCGTGATTGGTTACGCCACCAAAGGGGCCTTCGATCACGTCCCCACGCATCTCTCTTACTGAAATCACCGCTGAAGTCTCGCGCTGTCAGCGCGCTTGGCAAAATTTGTGCAAAGTTTGGGTACCAACAAGACTGTGGGAGCAACACCGCACTGAAGCATGCACACAAGCATCAGATGCGTCCCGCCCCAGGAAAGCAATCAGTTCGAACTCTTCGATCAATTTAAAAAAACAAAAACAAAAACTGTCATAAACACTGTGTGCTTAAGAGAAACACAGCGTCATATAACTCAAGCTGTCCATTTGGCTACAAACTTACTGTCATTTGAGCACGGGGGGGGGGGCGAACCTGTCTGTTAGCTGGCAGTTTTTTTTGGGGGGGGGAGAAACCTCCGGCGTAACCAATTACAGCAGCTGCGGGAGGAAGGATGCAGTAAAACCAGCGCTTGGAGTCTGGAGCGAGCGAAGTGCGAGAGATTATGGCACGGCACACACCTAAGCAGTGAAGCGCACTACAGGCCCGTCCTGGCTGCTGCTGCTGTTGCTGCTGATGAGGCTGCTGCTGCTGTAAATCTGCTGCAGCTCCTGCTGCAGGGGGGAGTAGAAGGGGGAGGGAGGGCCGTGAATAATCCCCGCCTACGAGACCGGTAGGTGGGGGTTGGGGGTGGGGAGGGACAGAATCAGAGCAAAGTGTTTGGTCAGTGTAATTCATAAAAAGAAAAGAAAAAAGAACCAGATAAGCACCTGTTACCAGATTAGCGGATGCAGCTGAGCTTCGTTCCTTATTAAAGGCTGTTTTTGTTTTTTTCTTCTCTCTGAGCCATCTTTGGTCATCGTTCGGTATTTCCTATTTTACTTGCATGCCACTGAGAAGTAAAACTGCAAGAATAAATCTTTGCACGGGTGATGGGGAACTGCTGGAGAAGGCAAGTTCGAAACAGCTGAATCTTACTCAGGATTTTTGTCATTGGTCACAATGTTAATACAGAGGCACAAAATCTCAGTTCTAATTCTCCATCTCAAAATCTCAATTCTAAATCCAACGCTACTACACCGGAGCGAAAGGGATCTTTCACTAACCACCTTTACCCTTCCGCAACTAATGAAAACAAACGATCTGTGTCCAACCTACTGACAGATCTGTAAACTACTAAAACTGCACAGCAATACTGTCAAGCAAAAAGTACACCAGACATATTAAATTTACCTGCCAAAAAAGAGAGAAAAGAACAAAGAAGAGAGTGGCAAGAACACGAGCCTAACAGGCTACAACAAGGGGGGTGTCGAGGTAAAATTACAGAATTAATCTGAAAGCTTTGGGGTGGGCAAGTCGGGGTAAGCAGACAGCTAGAGGGAAAGGAGTGGGGTGGGGTTAAGGAAGGGGTGGGGTGGTGTTAAGGAAGGGGTGGGGTGGGTTAAGGAGGGGTGGGGTGGGGTTAAGGAAGGGGTGGTGGTGGTGGGGGGGGGGGGGTTTAGTAGGTGGGGAAAGGCAGCTAGGTATAAGAAAGGTAGGTTAAAAGGGAATGTATATGGGCGGTTGGGGGGGGGGGGGGGGGGCGGGGAGAAGGGAGGGGTGGAGAAGGGAGGGGGGAGGGGTGTATGACAGAAGAAGGGTAGGTAGGCAAAGGGAAGTAAATGCAAGTGGGGGTGGGGGGGGGAGTGTAAGGTGGGCAAGGCAGGCAGACAATTCAACAAGAAGAACAGTATTTTTCTGGAATGTGATCAAAAACAAAGGTGGGGTGGGGGGAAATGGGGGTGGGAGTGAGTGGGGGGGGTGGGGGGGTTGGGAACAGCAGAAATGTCAGTCTGTAATCAACTTCCATTTCACAGGAAGATGAAGAAGCGGGAAGGCTGGGGTGGGGGGCGGGTCACCCTTTCTCTTCACCTTTTTCATAATCCTCTGAAGATGCGCATGCATATTATTGTCTATTATATGCACGCTGACTAGCTTAAAATTTTTAAAACACCCACACGATGTTGATCACTGATATATGTGTACAGCAACATGCAGAGTTACAAAAGTCATGCACTACCTGTTGGTAACTGACACAATTTCTGTCAGTCATTTTAAGCACTTGTCAAACTACAGCTAGTGTCCAAGTCAGCTCCTGCACCGATATCTGGAGTGAAGAACGATTTAACGCATGTCTGCAGCCTCTCCTGCCTACATGCTTGTCCATTGCACTCATGCCATTATCAACTGATTTAACGCTGAATTTTGCTGTGTGAAAAACTGGCATCAAATTGGGCTCCCAAAACTTTTGTCACAAAAAAGAAACTGTTAATTGCTTTTATTTTTTTAACTTTTCAATTTAACTCTCCATTCCGTGCGTGTGTGTGTGTGTGTGTGTGTGTGTGTGTGTGTGTCGTGTGTGTGTGTGTGTGTGTGTGTGTTTTAATGGCATGTATCCTGTGGTGGCCTTTTTTTTTTAAAGCAGCTGCTCAAAAATATATGTGTATACAATTATCACTCATGAGGGGGGGGTGGGTGGGTGGGTGGGGGGGGCTCAAATGATTTGTTTTGTTCTTCTTGTGTCTTCAGTAGTGAAATATATGTGAATACCTGTTACATACACTTCATAGCCAGACTCACTCACATACCCAGGAAATACAGTGGTGTATCTAATGCACTAGATGATGTACCAAGGGTGTACTAGAGGATGTACCAGCAATGTACCCATGGTGAACTAGAGGACGCACCGGTGATTTACTAGAGAATGTACTAGATGATGTACCCAGAGTGTAGCTGAGGATGTACCAGTGATGTACCCAGGGTGTCCCTGAGTATGTACCAGCAATGTACCCACGGTGAACTAGAGGATGCACCGGTGATTTACTAGAGAATGTACTAGATGATGTACCCAGAGTGTAGCTGAGGATGTACCAGTGATGTACCCAGGGTTGTCCCTGAGTATGTACCAGCAATGTACCCAGGATGTACTAGAGGATGTACCAGCAATGTACCAGGATGTGCTAGAGGGTGTACTAGATGATGTACCCAGGGTGTACTAGAAGCTGTACCAGCAATGTACCCAGAATGTGCAACAGGATGTACCAGTGATGCACCCAGGGTGTACTAAAGGATGTACCAGCAATGTGCCCAGGATGTGCTAGAGGATGTACCTTTCATGGAGTTCACTATGCTGTATTTACTCACATGCCAGGTGAGAGCTACCGCAGTCAGTTTAGGTCTTTGTTGCTGTGTTCATGTGGCATCTTTTGAGTGCTAATATAATTACTTCCTTTTGTTGATTCTACATGAGCACTGTGGGCCTCATTCTGTTTCAGATTATTTGAACCAACGTAAAACTGTTGGATTATACAAGGCTGCAAAAGTTAAAAGCAGTGTGCGTTAGTACTGATCTGTTACCACAGCCCACACACCAAAAACAAACAAAAAACTAAAAAAAACTGAGGGAATGAGTACTGTTAGATGTGTTATCCAGTCACAAATATGTGCCAAACTTGCAGCTCTTTTTGTTACCAATATTTACGTACTTTTGAACTAGTTTTTTGTTTGTTTTGTTTTTGCTTCGTTTCAGTTGTTTTTGTTGTTGTTGTTGTATT
>OY757548.1:13686556-13722364 GCA_963584105.1 Alviniconcha strummeri | reverse complement strand
TAACAGCCACACCAGAACGTACCAAGCGTGTTTCAAACAGGCAACGCATTCAAACAGCATGCATAAAAAGAAAAACATCACAGCATAAAAGCCTCGAGTACCGTACCTATAAAAACAAAATGAGGCGTAAAGTGATCATCATTCAAACTGAATGCATAGTTTGAAGAATGTGAAGGCAGGGTGTGTGTGGGGGGTGGGGGGGGGGGGGCAGGGGGGGTTGAGAGTAAAACAGCAGTGAAGTCAACCCTATTCTCAAGTGGTCACATGGAGGCCATCTACGCCATGACCCGGGCTAGCTTGGGCCGGGCCCTGGGCACCACAAGATTAGCACGAATCGTGTCAGACAAAGGGTGCAGCTGGGGTGACGATGACATCAAACTTCTGATTCAAGCTGGGGTGACGATGACATCAAACTTCTGATTCAAGCTGGGGTGACGATGACATCAAACTTCTGATTCAAGCTGGGGTGACGATGACATCAAACTTCTGATTCAAGCTGGGGTGACGATGACATCAAACTTCTGATTCAAGCTGGGGTTACGATGACATCAAACTTCTGATTCAAGCTGGGGTGACGATGACATCAAACTTCTGATTCAAGCTGGGGTTACGATGACATCAAACTTCTGATTCAAGCTGGGGTTACGATGACATCAAACTTCTGATTCAAGCTGGGGTGACGATGACATCAAACTTCTGATTCAAGCTGGGGTGACGATGACATCAAACTTCTGATTCAAGCTGGGTTCAGGCTGCAGATGTGCCGGGTGCTGGGCTTGCACTCTGACATTTTTCATAATCCGCAAACCAAACCCGACCCTACTTGAATCGGAAGTTTGATGTCATCATCGCCCCAAATGCACGATTTGCCTGCCACGACTTTTACAAATCTTGTGGCTTCCAGAGTGACATCCGATGATGCGCAATGGAATGCAAGCCATCCTCAGGCACTCCTCTGGAGCTGAGCCGAGCTGAGCCGAGCTGAGCCTAGTGTGGCTTGCATTTGTCCTGGGATGGCAAAATGCACATCCACCACCTTGCACCCAGCCTGAGCTTTGCCAGGAAATCTTTTGCTAGTGTAAACAGCCCCATGCGTTAAGTAACACCAGTAGACATGCAAGAACTCACCCTGTTTTACCCACTGAAAAACGCCGTTTGGGTTCACTGTTACAACAAGATTAGTATCAACAAATCTGCTAATGATGGAAGGTGTCACGATTTATGTTCACACTTTCCAAATGCAAAAATCCCTGAGCAACAACACAAATAATACTTCTTCTCTTTTTTTCTTCTTTCCCTTCTTTCTTTCTCCTGAACTAGAGGAGATGATGATGATGATGATGATGATGATGATGATGATGATGATGATGATGATGACGACAGTGATCTTGTTAAGCCAACCAGCCAACCAATTCACTGAACAGACCACACAACCAACGCTACCAATCAACCAGATGACCAATTAAACATGCCACACAAACTATTAAGCTAACCAAAGCAAAACAAATTGATCAAGCTAACCCCACAACCAGTGAAACTAACCCACAAGCCAGTTAAACGGCACAACCAATTAAACCAACCAACCACACAGCCAACTGAATCCACCAATCGAAACCAACTAACCAACATTACCTCCAGCAAAGAATCACCCAGAGATGTAACCAAGGATCAGCCATTTACCCACACTGCCATGCATTAACCACCAGTTACTATGAACACCTAGACACAACGCAGGTAGCAAAACTACAACTCCCCCCACCCCCATTTCCTCATCACACACCCCACCCCCACCCCCACCCTGCCCCCTTCCACTCTCCTCCCTCCCTTCCTTGCTGCACACGCTAAGACATGGATGGCTAACCTGGAAGTGGACACGGTGTAGTCGTGGTAGATGGAGGACAGCGGCTGGTTCTGCATGGGACTGCTCTTGGGCCGGTCCTTGTGGTACAGCGTGTCGCGCTGAAGGTCGTGGAACATCTGGTCGAAGTAGTCGTGGCCTTGACCCAGGTTGGCCGGCACCAGGCTCAGGTAGCGCTGTCGCTCCGCTGAAGTGGAGAAGAGGAGAGAGAATAATCGTCGTGATGATGGTGATGGGTACTGAGCGTTCGATCATCACCTGCACTGGCCCTACATGGTCAGAAATGATTTAAACGTACATATACTGACGACAAAGATTCAAATGCACACACGCACGCACAAAGATGTACCTCGGGGCAATGGGACCGAAGGAAAGGTTCCTTAAAAGAGAAAGGCTTTCAAGGAAAGTTTCAAAGAACTGACAGATGTAGTGTGGCAGTCAGAAACAGGGAGATGATTCCAGGTAGCTGAGGGCCTGGAGCGCTAACCACTGGAGGGAGGGGGGGGGGGGAGAGAGAGAGAGAGAATGAATGAATGAATGAATAAACTTTATTTTACGAGGGTAGTGGAGAAGACTCGAGGTCTTTTTACATCCAGCCCTCGCCCATGAGGGAAACCACTATTAACTAAGGATACAGTGAGCTACAGTGTGTTACAGAGAGAGGGAGAGAGAGAGACAGGGTGGAGGGAGGGAGAGAGAGAGAGAGAGAGAGAGAGAGAGAGAGAGAGAGAGAGAGAGAGAGAGAGAGAGAGAGAGAGAGGGGAGAGAGAGAGAAAGAAAGGGAGAAGAAAAACCGAAAGAAGTTACAGGTCAGCACCAGTGTTTACCAGCTTTAAATATTAGTGTTGCAAGGGATATTTATGTTAAAGGGGAAGCCAGAGCAAAAATGTTTTTAGCCAGTTTTTAAAAAGGCCTGTACAATAATAACAAACTGTACAGATTACTCCTTTTAAAGTATGAGTTTTATTTTGCATTGCGTTCTCCCAGTCCTGTTGCAAAAATGGCCAATAATGGTCCCTGCAATGTATGAATCCAAATCCAGATCCAGGGGAAGCAAAGCGAAAATGCAAACTGGCTTGAAAACGTAGAAAATGTGCAACCATTTTTGCCTGCTGGCTTCCTTTGGATGTTCTAATCAGTATATATACAAAAAAAGATGTACTTTTTTCTTGGCTTTACAGTTTCAGCTCCTCGTGGTTAGTTCCTCTAAAAGGAAGCCTCATGATGCGCTGTTTAAATTCATTCTTTCCTTTCATGGGGCAAAGATGTCAAAATAAATGTTGCTACCTGGTTTATAGTTTCTTTTTCCTTCCTTCAGGTGGTGCTTAGTGTCATTGGATGTCGGTTGACATATGAGGGACAAGCGGAGAGCAATGCGTGAGCATGGTTCAATGTAGCTTTACGTCCATGGAAACCATGAGGCTCGTTAGGACGGACAGCCCAGGACGGCCACCTCGACTCTCACACAGCTCCTGAACTATGAATAGTCTGTTGAGGACAGTTTTCTTCTTCTTCTTCTTCTTTCTTTTTGGGGGGATGTGGGGGGTGGGAGGGGAGGGGGGTGCACCAGTAGTAAAAAGTCTTTGCAGGGAAAGAATCAACTGATTCATTCACATGTTAATTACGACAGACTAAAAAAAAAACCTTGCAACTATCAATGTGGTAATTTGATTCAGCATGCAATGGAAACAACTGTTACAGTGTTACTGTTAGCAGTATCACTTACACATCACAGTTCTCAAACCGTAAGCCACAAACAACTCTTGTTATCGGATTTGGCTTTCGTATTTAGACACACACAACTTGCACGTGAGCAAACCAAAAAGCATACCATACACACATAATACAATCATCATGGATAGGGAATTGTTCAGTCATTTCTTCCAGTCATTGCTGACTTCATTTGTTATGTCTGACATTTCTGACACTGCTTATTATAGTAATACAATGGATAATGTCAAAAGTAGAGACAGGGGACATAACTGCCCAGATGTCTTTCTGGTTCTCCAGTTCAATAAGCTGCCACGTTAATGCAAGTACCTTAAAACACACACACAACAACAACAACAACAGCAACAACAACAACAACAACAAACAAACAAACAAAAATCTTCCCAAAACTTTGTCCTTTCATATTTCAATGAAAACCAGCCCTTGAGACCAAAATGTTAATCTCCTTTAAGACCTTCAAAGATTCTCATTTCTTTAAAAAAACACACACCAAAAATCACAACTTTCACCTCACTTTTGAATGTAAATCAGCTCTTAGGACCAACTCCTGTTTTAAGATGTTTAAAAAAAACAATTGTTCTAAAAAAAACTTGCCTCTTCGGATTTCAGTGAAAATCAACCCACTGGACCAAATCATCTTTCAGACCATTTTGTTGGATTTTGGGGGTGGTCTTAACAGAGGGGTTTCACTGTAATTCTTAACATTCAGAAATCTGAGTGACATCTATAGCCAAACTCCAAGCACTGGTTTACGACATCCTACCTTCAACCACTGCCATATTTAGTTACGCCATAGAGTCCAGAAAACTGTCAGCTAACGAGCAGTTTTTTGTTGGTGCTCAAACAGTATCAAGTTTGTTACAAACAACTCAAATAAAACAAGGCGTGTCATTTATAGCCGCCAACAAAGTTTACACCAATGCAATTAAAACCACAATCGTTTGAATTGAGACGGAACTCTTTTTTTTTTCTTTTTTTACCCAGGGTGGATGCGTCTCATGTTTACATGCGTGCTTTGGCGCTAGGTTGCTTCTACAGTCATATTAGTACCCGAACCTTTCGGAGGGCGCTGACCGCATAGCTGAACAGCTGCGCAGAGATAAAGATCGCCCCTTCAGTGGCGTAACTAAATCTGGCAGAGTTTGGAGGAAGGTGCCAGAAAGCAATACACGGAGTGTGATCTATACCTTCAGTCTCGTGGTGGAACATACATTCTCCTGTGGTTTACAAATGAGGAAACTAGAATATCTTAATCAAGTACAATTCAGTGTAAGCAGTCAGTGAAGTGAAGATTGCAGCTGTGCACACACAAGTGCGCAAGCATGCACACACACATGCACACACACATACACATATGCACATGCAGCTACACACAGAAACAGTTGTGTATGCACCCCCCCCCCCCCCACACACACACACACATAAAAGCTAATGGTGATGAACTGGCATGATTAATACGAAACAACTTTCCAACCATCATGCACTTTGACAAGATTTGAATGTTTATAAAATACTGAAAAGCAAATTCAACAAAAACAAATTTCAACTTGATTAGCATGCATGGATGAATGTGTATGTGTGCATGTATGTGTGTGTGTGTGTGTGTGTGTGTGTGTGTGTGTGTGTGTGTGTGTGTGTGTGTGTGCACGCATAAGAGCATGCACACCTGTGTATGTACATGCATGTGTGTTTGTGTGTATGTGTGTGTGTGTGTGTGTGCATGCATGCACATGTGTGTGTGTGTGTGTGTGTGTGTGTGTGTGTGTGTGTGTGTGTGTGTGTGTGTGTGTGTATGCATGTGCGGATGTGTGTTTGCACATGTGTGTGTGTGTGTGTGTGTGTGTGTTGTAGTGTGTATGTGTGCATTCATGCATGCATATGTGTGTGTGTGTGTGTGTGTGTGTGTGTTGTGTGTGTGTGTGTGTGTGTGTGTGTGTGTGTGTGTGTGTGTGTGTGTGTGCGCGCGCGCGCGTGTGTGTGTGGTGTGCATGTTTGCATGCATGCATGCGTGTGTGTGTGCGTGTGTGTGGTGTGCCCAGACATAACATTATTAGACTTGTACGTACTGCCACCCCGTCCCCACCCCCATCCCCCCACCACTCCACATCATGTTTTCAGTCATGCTCATTTGTATGGTCAGTGGCCATTTGTATGAATCTGTGTCGCAAAAGTTATTAGCTTTATCATTCACATTATTATGGTAACTAAGCAGAGTGGCCCGCCCAAAAAGACCAAATGACAGTAAAAGGACAACGGCAACCCAATACACTGGGTGCCGATTAAGTAGGGAAGCCAGAGCAATCAACGCGTCAAACCAGCACGAGCAAAAGTGAACAGAAATGAAAGACTGAGTTTACCCTGGTGACCAGCTGGCACAGGCTCGCTTTGCTTTCGCCGTTGCTCTAAGCAAAACACCACACAGAGAAAGTGTGCCAGTGATTTCTCAAAACCAGCAAGACTAACCCACTCGAACCAAATGCAAAATTAATTCAAACTAAGCAATCAGAAAGGCAAATGAACAAAGACAAACATCAATAATTAATTCAAACTAAGCAATCAGAAAGGCAAATGAACAAAGACAAACATCAATAATTAATTCAAACTAAGCAATCAGAAAGGCAAATGAACAAAGACAAACATCAATAATTAATTCAAACTAAGCAATCAGAAAGGCAAATGAACAAAGACAAACATCAATGACAGAAAAAAGAAGAAGGGTTTAAAAATCCAATCAAACAAAACAACAACAAATAAATACGAACAAAAACAAACAAAACACCAACCAACCAACAAACGCAAGAAATGAAAACCAACAAAAAGGTCCAAGACTAAAAGATCTTTATGTAACCTCCCCAGCCTACAGTTCCACTCCACATTAAAGAAATCTCAATGCACCAGCAACTTGTTAGTTTGATAAATTATAAAATACCTGCAACAACATGGACCAATAGTGTCCAACAGTCACTAGTGCAGACAAACCAAAAGAGTTTTCATTTACACCAAGGGCAATAAAAAGTATACATCATTTTGTTGTTTGTGTGTGTATGCATCTTTGTAACCCCTTGACAATGGCCTGCTGATGACTGAACAGCTGGGGATGCTACGGACAGCAATTAATATGTTCGCATTCACAATGTGCAGGAAAAACAGCTGCACCTGTGAAATTCCATCTGGGCCTAATAAAACTCAAGTTCAAACAGAGGAATGCTGGCAAGCAAACACTCATGCAGACAATGAAACCCTCAAATCTTGGAAAACAACAACAACAGAAACAAGAGTTTCAATACCACCACCCTCTCTAACCAATAAACACATTAATAGACAAGGTTTGTTATTTTGTGCTGCAAATGCTGGCTTTTTTTTTCTTCTTCTTTTTTCTTCTTGTTTTCTTTCACTAAAAAAAAAGTTTTGATACTACCACCCTCTCTAACCAACAAACACAAATTAACAGAAACAAATTGTCACTCTGTGCAGCAAATGCTGGCATAAAATGTTTTTAATCTTTTTTTTTTTTTAAGTTTTAACATCATCACTCCATCTAACCAGCCAACACGTTAACAGACAAGGTTTGTCACTTTTGTGCAGTGAAAATTTGCATTTTTTAAACCACAGCCTGAAGCAAACAATTATTCTGCCCCCCCCCCCCCCCCCATCCCCCCCATCTCCCTCCCCTCCCCCCCCCACCCCCACATGCTCCAGGCGGCTTTGGCAATTCAGAATCCTTCTATGCCCATGTCTGTAACCCCCCCCACCTCCCCCCCCAACATGCTCCAGGCAGCTTTGGCAATTCAGAATCCTTCTATGCCCATGTCTGTAACTCCGTAACTACACTTTTTACTGCAAAAGCTACCAACCACTGCGTTGAACAATGTCTGTCTGATAAGCCGTCTTAAAACCGTCCCATCATGCTGCTCCAGTTAAGTAAAACTGCCACAGTGGCTGACCACAGAAGTCACTGCATTGCGCATGCGCACAAGGCTCACAAGTTGATTCTGAGGCTAATCGGTTCACTGAGACTGCATGCTTACCCGGTGCACTGGCACTATCGCTGTGTACTACAAAACAAACAAAAAAATCCACACACAAAAATCAAATGTACAAAGACTTTAATGCAGAGCCAGAACACACAAAAAGGTTATTAACCCCATCACTGCCATGGTGTCACTTGAAAACAACAAATAACAGAGCAAAAATTGAAACCCTTTCTGTCTTCTTTTTCGCACCGGCATGCGAAGGGATTTTCATCAAAACGCACAGCACTGAAAGTAGATGTGTTATAGGACTGAAAATATGCTGTTTGCAGGCTGCGGCAGTGGAGGGGTTAAAGAGAAGCTGATTTTAACAAGACAACACAAAACATACACAAACTTTCAAGGCACACTCCTCCCCCTTTTTTTTTTAAAGCAACAGACTGACAGGTACACAATGACAAATGAGGTTTTTTAAAGTTTTTTTTTTTACTTTTTCCGTTTGGGTTATTGGTGCTAGAGTGTCTGGAACGCACATTCTCAAAATTAAAGCACCTCATGTGACACTGTGGCACGGAAGGTCTTGTGGAAGAAAGGTTCACGTGAGATCTTTAGGGGAGATAACTTTAAAGCAACGGCTGTTACTGTACCTTAACCCTATACAAGGACAACAATGCTTGCAATGCCGTTTTCCACCCCTTTTCTTTTTTAACCCCTAAGGTTGTTACAGGGGGTATAAATACCTCCACCCCCACCAAAATGGTATATATAATATGCCTGGACACATGGACAGATGGACGCAAAAACACAGAAACATGGTGATTCCAGAACACCCCTTTATTTTTGTTACAGGGGGTATAAACACCTTCACAACCACCGCTGCCCCTGAAGGGTAGAAATATGTATTCTGGACACAAAGGTTTATACATAAACGAACAGTCCTATGAACAATGGACTGACCTGGAGCAGATTTGGCGCGGACAGCTCCAGGAGGGCGAGGGGTGGTGGGAGGTGATGGCTCGACAGACAGTCGGTTCACAGCAGGCGTCGTTTCATACGAATATCTGTGTGAAACAAACGGTCATCACCAAGGTGTTGGTCATCAAGGCTTTGGTCATCGTCAAGGTACTGGTCATTGTCAAGGTGTTGGTCATCATCAATGTGTTGGTTATTGTCAAGGTGTTGTCATCATCAAGGCATTGGTCATCATCAACGTGTTGACCATCATCAAGGTGTTGGTCATCATCAACGCGTTGGTCACTGTCACGGTGTTGTCATCGTCAAGGCATTGGTCATCGTCAACATGTTGGTCATCATCAAGGTGATGGATATTGTCATGATGTTGGTCACCATCAAGATGTAGGTTGTCATCAAGGTCTTGGTTTTTGTCAAGGTGTTGGTCATCATCAAGGTGTTGGTCATCATCTGGAAGCTGGATTTTGTAATGGTGTAGGTCATCATCAAGGTATTGGTGATCATCATCAAAGTGTCAGTCATCATCAAACACGTTGGGTATTGTCGTGGTGTCGGTCACCCTCCAGGTTTTTGAATATTTTCATGGCGTTGGACATGAAACTGAATGAAGTGTTGTTTCAACACATGCAAAGAAATCACATCTCAACTGAAGCCTAAAGCCCCCTACCTCCCCCCCCCCCCACCCCCCAAAAACTGAAATGCCTCCCCCCACCCTCCCTTTTGACAAATGAAACATGCAAAGAAATTGCATTTTGACTGAACCCTGAAGGGAAAATAAAAGCAACCCACCCAAAAACCTAAATCTCCCCCCCCTCCCTCACATCCAGCCTCCCCTTTTGACAAACAAAACATGCACACACAAAAACTGCATCTCAGCTCAACTCTGAAGAACCCCTGCCCCCCTCCCCCACCCAAATGCCCCCTACCCTCCCTCCCTCCCTCACGCCCAACCAAAATGCCCCCCCCCCCCCCCCCCCAGCCTCGCCTTGTGGACTCACTTGGCAAGCGGCACAGTGCTGGTGTAGCCGTACAGCTGGGGATCCATCTCCTCCTCGTGCCTGCTGAACGCCGCCTCGTATCCCGGCATCTGCAGAACCTCCGGTATGTAGTTCACCGACAGCGGCGGAGAGGGCACGTAGGGCCGATTGTCCCCAATGAAGCCGACCGAGTTCACCGCGGCGGTGGCCGTGGACGTCATGGGGGCGAAGGCGGTGGAAGAGCTGGGGGGCATGGGGGCGTAGGTGGTGGTGGTGGCGGGCGGAGGAGCGGAGGCGATGGTCAGGGTGGTGGGGGCGGCCGTGGTGTTGGTTGTTGTAGTTGTGATGTTGTAGGAGGCGACGAAGGAGGTGGGGTCAGGGGCCAGGGTGGAGCTGGTCACGCCCAGCGGTACCCGCAGTCTGAAACGGTTTATGATCGGGTTAACTGCGCGGCAGCGGTACGGACAGTCTGGAAAGGATAACTGCAATCAGCTGTGACATCGGTACTTGTGGCATGGGAGGATCAATCTCTATAAAATGCTTTCCATTCAGCGCTGCTGTCTTCCTTGGTCTGAAGTCTCATTTTGCTGCCTGTTTTAAGTTATGTAAATTAAGCTTTGCACAGTCAGTATGCTTGTGCGTGCGGATGCCTGAGTGTGGTGGGGGGGGGGGGAGTGTGGGGGTTGTGGGGGGGGGGTCGAGTGGGGGGAGGGTGTGTGTATTCACTTAGAATAGTCTCTACGGACAAGATTTTTGCACTTTATAAATACTTTAATTATTATTCAAACATGACAGGGGAATCACAGCCTGAAAGGACCACACATATCAGTCACACACCATGGGTAATCACCACCTGGATTGGTCACAATAATCATGATAGGTAATCACAGTCTGAAAGGATCACCCATATGAATCACGACATAGGTGTCAAAGTCTGAGAGGATCAGTCATCTTAATCATAGGTAATCACAGTCTGAAAGGATCACCCATATGAATCACGACATAGGTGTCAAAGTCTGAGAGGATCAGTCATATTGATCATAGGTAATCACAGTCTGAAAGGATTACCCATATGAATCACGACATAGGTGTCAAAGTCTGAGAGGACCAGTCATATTAATCATAGGTAATCACAGTCTGAAAGGACTTGTCATATTATTTATCACATAGGATGCAGATGTCAGCAACAATTATTATATGAACACTTGCAAAGCAGTTCATCTTGGGATGAGGCCTCAGCATTTCAAAATGACACTAATATAGCACTATTCTCTGCTAACGAGCAGTCCCACTGTGTTCTAGTTGCATGTGATTTTGAACAAGTGACTCTAATTTTACACAGTGCTTTTTAAAACTAATCTTTTTCTTTCTTTCTTTTTTTTTACTGAAAAGTGGTGTACTTACAACACTGTCTGGTTGTTGCATGACATATTACATGGCAAGTATTCAGTAAGTAACCTGATGCTTTAGGCCCAGTCAACCACAGCTATGCATGGCATATTATTAGCAAGTATTTAGTAAGTAACCTGATGCTTTAGGCCCATTCAACCACAGCTATGCATGGCATACTACATGGCAAGTATTTAGTAAGCAACTTGATACTTTATGCCCAGTCAGCCACAGCTATTCACATTATGAATGAACCAGTCAACATTTACCACACCACACTGGTAATCAGTCAGCTAAAAGTGGGTCATTAATGTCCATAATAGGAAAGGACATACAGATCAGGCATTCTTCTAGATAACTGGAGACACATGCATGACAGAAAGCTCCTAGGAAACGACTAAGCTTGTAAATAACTAGCAACGACTTCAATTAAATCAAGTATCTCGCAAATGTTTCTGAGCTGAAAACTTACAGTTCTCTCTCTTTTTTCCCTCATGGTCTTCACTTCAACTGACAAATCATCAAACATGCAACAGATTCTTTTCCACAGAAAAACAAAAACAAAAAAAACTTGCCTAATAACAGATTTGCTATGCATAGGCATATACGGAGAGAAAAAGGTGTTTATCTGGCAAACGATCATTCCAGAACAAAATGCACAGCAAGTGTCATGCAAAACCACTCATAAGCCGATTGGTGCAATGCCAACACAATTCCTGAAAATGCTGTTATTTCAACACTGCCCTGATTACAAATAACACACACACACACACACACACACACACACACACACACACACACACACACACACACACACACACACACACACACACACACATATATACACACACACACACACACATACACACACACACACACATACACACACACACACACACACACACACACACACACACACACACACACACACACACACACACACACACACACACACACACACACACAGACCAACAACAGAAGTGTGCCATATTCCTGTGATGATGTGTGTGCAGTAATCGACAAACCAGTAAATTCATTTTTCTATTCTACGTGATTTTCACCAAATTCATTCTTATTTTCTCTCTCACCTTGGGATGGACCTATGCAGTTGACAGGATGTAAAAGCCAAGTGCTAGCTCTCTCTTTAGTGGTATCAGACTATCATTTAACACCCCCCTCCCCTCAAATCATCACACACACACCCATGGTAGCATTTATTCTCTTCTCTCCTACCTCCTTCACTCTTCTCTCTCTCTCTCTGTGATATCAGATCTATCCCCACCTCCTCCCCCTACCCCCTCCACCCCCAACTCCTCACACACACACACACACACACACACACACACACACACACACACACACACACACACACACACACACACACACACACACACACACTCTCTCCAATGGTATAATTTATTCTCTTCTCTCCTACTTCCTTCACTCTGAGGTATTTCTCTGTGTGTGTGTGTGTGTGTGTGTGTGTGTGTGTGTGTGTGTGTGTGTGTGTGTGTGTGTGTGTGTGTGTGTGTGTGTGTGATATCATACCCCCCTCCTCCCCCCCAACTCCTCACACACACACACACACACACACACACACACACACACACACACACACACACACACACACATACACACACACACACACACACACACCTATGGTATCATTTATTCTCTTCTCCCCCTACTTCCTTCACTCTGAGCGCTCTCTCTCTCTCTCTCTCTCTCTCTCTCTCTCTCTCTCTCTCTCTCTCTCTCTCTCTCTGTGATAGCGTACCTATCCCCCTCCTCCTCACCCCCCCCCCCCCCCCAATTCTCTTTTCCTCTGTGGTCTCTCTGGTGTGTGTCTCTCTCTTCCGCTCTCTCCCTCTCTTTCTCCCTCTCTCTTGCCAAGCTATTCTTGGATGCCCTTCACCCTCATACAACCGTTATGGTTGATTGAGCATCAAAAATCAAGTTACTTATCTATCCATCCTGGATGCCTGGACCAACTCTCTTGAAATAAAGGCCAGCTTTTCAGCAGCATCCCAAGTGAATGAATAGATCATCCCAAGTGAATGAATAGATCATCCCAAGTGAATGAATAGATCATCCCAAGTGAATGAATAGATCATCCCAAGTGAATGAGCAGATCATCCCAAGTGAATGAATAGATCATCCCAAGTGAATGAGCAGATCATCCCAAGTGAATGAGCAGATCATCCCAAGTGAATGAGCAGATCATCCCAAGTGAATGAATAGATCATCCCAAGTGAATGAGCAGATCATCCCAAGTGAATGAGCAGATCATCCCAAGTGAATGAGCAGATCATCCCAAGTGAATGAATAGATCATCCCAAGTGAATGAACAGATCATCCCAAGTGAATGAGCAGCTCATCCCAAGTGAATGAATAGATCATCCCAAGTGAATGAACAGATCATCCCAAGTGAATGAGCAGCTCATCCCAAGTGAATGAATAGATCATCCCAAGTGAATGAGCAGATCATCCCAAGTGAATGAACAGATCATCCCAAGTGAATGAGCAGCTCATCCCAAGTGAACGAACTGTCTTCCCTTCCATCAGGGTGCGCATTTCTACCTGCATGAAGGTGACTGGCAAAGCTTCCCTGTTTGGTTCAATGAGTCTGAACAATGTCGTAAAGTAACCCACCAACAACGTCACTGCTTCACTGTCAACAGGTGCCAATACTGCAGGAAAGGATACAAGCTAAATAGATTTTAATTTAAAAAAATTAATTTACAGAACCACAACAGTGAGAGTGAGAAATATTCCCAACCAATCCCGCAAAGATGTTTAAAAGATGACACAGATGAGTTGTTAAATAAAAAATAAATAAAAAACCCTTTGTCTAACTGTACCATACTGTGTGAGTGTAAGGTGCAACAAACAACTTCAAATAAAGCTGAATTAAAAACCGGCAAACAACGCTGTATTCAGAAACAGTTAAGAGCAAATTCTCACTTGACACACTTAGAAGACTTTTTCGGCAGGGATAAAAAAAAAGATAAAAAGGTGTTGTTGGGTGGGATGGAACTTTTCAAAAGGTGACATTTTCTGTTTTGCTACTTAGTCATTGTCTTAATGTTCACTCAACCCCGCAATAAGTATTTGAATGTATTTACACCATGTTTGGTAACCTGCAAAATGTGAACATTTCTTGGCTGAAAAACGTGTTAATTTGACTGCATAACAACCGCGTCAGAATTTTATACGTTTCATCTTTACCACTCAAACATAGCTTTAGCTGTTATGCTGAAAGTATACATGCACACATACAGAACCAGTGCGGACAATCATAAAACAAACTGTGACATATCACACTGAACAAGTCTCCCAAAACAAATAAGCATTAGTCTTCTGCCACAGCAAAATGGCTATGACTAAACACTGATTATGATACAGGCTCATTCTTTTGTGTAAAAGACAAGAAAAAAGAAAAAAACTCACTTATCAAAAAAAAAATGTTTCTTTTTTATTCTTAAAAAAAAAAAAAAAAAAAAAAGGAGAAAAAGACACAAAAAAGACACCAACTTTCTTATACTGTAAAAAACTGAAGAAAAAAAAAAAGACACCCAAAAGCGAAACAGGAAAGCTGCCACGTCAATAGTGCCATGCAGTGCCGAAAAGACACCACCGCCAAAAACAACAACAACAAAGGGAAGCTGCCAGGTGAATAGCGTCATTCAGTGCCCAAAGTACCCTGCACTGGATGATGATGACGGCGGTCTCCCTGTGGGGGAGGAAGCAGGAGGAGGAACAGGAGGCAGGGTGGGAGCGGCAGCAGGTAAAGCAGCGGAGTCTGATTTTGAGGTCATCACCGTGAACTGCAGGCTGCATGTGCACAAATTGGCGTGGTGCATTGCAAGCATGTCTCATGAAAATGTAACAAAACACTTCACGCTGGAAGTAGTGTGGAACCCCTCATGAGAGACCACCCTGATGATGAGCGTCCACCCTGATGAGGGAGCACCCTGATGCAAGTCCACCCTGATGAGAGATCACCCTGATGAGAGACCACCCTGATGAGAGATCACCCTGATGAGAGACACCCTGATGACAGACCACCCTGATGAGAGACCACCCTGATGAGAGATCACCCTGATGAGAGACACCCTGATGACAGACCACCCTGATGAGAGACCACCCTGATGAGAGACCACCCTGATGAGAGACACCCTGATGACAGACCACCCTGATGACAGACCACCCTGATGAGAGACCACCCTGATGAGAGACACCCTGATGACAGACCACCCTGATGAGAAACCACCCTGATGAGAGATCACCCTGATGAGAGATCACCCTGATGAGAGACCACCCTGATGAGAGATCACCCTGATGAGAGATCACCCTGATGAGAGACCACCCCGATGTTGAGAGTCCACCCCGATGAAAGCCAACCCTGATGCGAGACCACCCTGGTGCAAGTCCGCCATGATGAAAGCCAACCCTGATGAGAGGCCACCCTGGTGCAAGTCCGCCATGATGAAAGCCAACCCTGATGCGAGACCACCCTGGTGCAAGTCCGCCATGATGAGAGGCCACCCTGATGAGAGGCCACCCCAATGGAAGTCCACCTTGATGGGAGACCACCTTCATGACAATCCACCCTTGTGATGAGAGACGACCCTGATGACAGTCTACCCTCCTCTTAGGACCATTTTTATCGAAACCTTTCCTTCATATTTCTGTTTCACTTGGATGCGAGAATGATGACGGTGATGATAATGACTGTTGACTTATAGAGCACTCAGTATCCACTGAACAAGTCATGTTCATCTGACGTAGTAATGTTGTCCAGAAGACACATCAAAATCACACACAGCCCACCACAATAACAAACAAACAAAACAAAACAAAACAAAAAAAGGGGAAGGGTCACAGGGGAGAAGGTGGGGGGGGGGGGGGGCTGTCAATGCAGATGAGTTTTCAAGTTTTTGCAAAAAAAGCTGCTGAGGTCAACACGATGTTAGAAAAGCCAGAGCTGTGGTTCATTCTTGTCTTGATTCTCTTGACCGCTCTTTCTGAGGCTCTCACTATCTACTGGTTAAAACTAGAAATCTAACAATCCCGCATACAACATGCACACACAACACACACACAATGTGCATGCGCATGCACACACACACACACACACACACACACACACACACACACACACACACACACACACACACTACACACACACACACACATACACAGGAGTCATACCACACATGCATGCATGCACACACACACATATGCATGTATGCTTGCACACACACACACACACACACACACACACACACACACACACACACACACACACACACACACACACACACACACCTCTCTCAGGCTCTCACTATCAGCTGGCTAAAACTACAAATCTAACAAACCCACCTACACCTCTGAACTCTCTTTAAAAAAATATATAAAAATCTCCTCACCGTCTCTCCTCTTCTTCCAGCAGTGCCTTGAGAGCCTCAATCTCAGCCTTAAGAGGGATGTTCTGCTCCCTGGCTGTCGTCACCTCCCGCATCTTCACCACCAGCATGTCCTGCACTTCACGCAGCTTCCGCTCCAGTGAGCGGGCGCTGTCCGCCGCTCGGTTACGCTCCACCGCAATGGCGTCTTCCAGGGTCTGCTTCTGGTGCTCCATGTTCGCCAGCTGCCACAGACAGAGAGAAGTTCCCAAGTGCAGTGTGCCATCCATGCTGGGGTGTATGGGGGCAGGGGTGGGGTGGGGTTGGGGTGGGGGTGCAGTAAGACCTGCAGCTGAAGATTTTTCATCTAAAGGTTTCAATGGGAGATTTGATATTCTTCTTAAAATGTTACTGTTTTACATTTACAGAAACTGCAAGGCTTATTACGGACAGGAAGCCCAGAAGGCCACCTTGACTTTCACACAGCTCTGAGCTCTGGGATTTGATATTATTAGAATAATAATGTATATATTGACATTGCTGTTGAAACGGGAGCAGCCCATAGTAAGGGAAAGAACTCTGTTGAGCAACACAAGCCCCACGTCTTGCCTCGCTTCTCTCCCTTGAGTGCGGTCGCTTGTTCACGTCATGTCGTCGGCATCAACTATACTACACAGGGTGGACACTTGCTAACATGCAACACACCGTGGCCAGTATCAAATGCTTTCATCATTCTGTAATTGTGTGAATGAGAATCTATGCAAAATCTGAAAGTAAAACAGGTTGTCACCTAAAAAAGGACCCACACAAGCACTAAAAAAAAAAAAGAGAGAAAAAAAAAAAAAGAGGTGAATTTACAGAATCAACAAACAAGGGAGCTGACTAGCCCTCAAAATACATCACGCAAACACAAGAACAAAGACCTCAGTCACCTATGGTAACTCTCACATGGCATGCGAGTAAATAGAAGGGACATGAACTCCACCAGAGCTACATCCTCAAAATCAACCCACAAGGGAGTTAACCAGCACTCAAAGGATGTCACACAAGCAACAACAACCTGAGTCACCTGTGGTAACTCTCACCTGTCATGCATGAAAAGACAAGGTACATAAACTCCACCAGCGGTACATCCTCAAAATCAACCCACAAGGGAGTTAACCAGCACTCAAAGGATGTCACACAAGCAACAACAACCTGAGTCACCTGTGGTAACTCTCACCTGTCATGCATGTGAAGACAAGGTACATAAACTCCACCAGCGGGACATCCTCAAAATCAACCCACAAGGGAGTTAACCAGCACTCAAAAGATGTCACACAAGCAACAACAACCTGAGTCACCTGTGGTAACTCTCACCTGTCATGCATGAGAAGACAAGGTACATAAACTCCACCAGCGGTACATCCTCAAAGTTAGTTACGTGAAAGGCCGACCGTATGATGAAACTGGCCGGCTGGAAGTAGGCAACAGCAAACAAGCTGCAGCCAGAGGCTCCTCTGTTTTACTCAGTTTCAGACAGCATCAGTGAGAAAGTGGGTCTGGTCTTTTCCATATTTCTGCACTCTCTTTTCGTGAAAAAAGATAAGTTTTTTTGTTTTGTTTTTACTGCAACTGAATGAAATCATATTCCTACCCCTCCCCCCCCCCCCCAACACACACACAAAAGAAGAAAAAGCTAGTGACACCGACAGGCAGAGTGACATACAGAGTACAATAACCCAAAGGCAGTGTGCAGATGCACTCAGTGAGATCTGGTTCTTGGATCTCAACATCCCGTCAACCGCTGCACGGATGAAAAGAGATGAAAACCAGCAGCACCAGCAGGGGACTGACCTGTCCCTCCAGGCTGCGAATCCTGGCCTGCAGCTCTCCAACGCTGCCGCGCAGCTGTGACCTCTCCGTCTCCAGCAACTCCACCGTCTTGGCATTGCTGTCCAGCTGAGCTTTCAGTGCCGTCAGCTGCACACACACAGGGAGAAAGAGGGCGCTCGTTCACTGGGTTAAAACACTGAGGTGGTTACAGCGTGGTCAACATCAGCCGTACCTCACTGTCTTGTGACAGCGTGGTCCATGTCAACGGTACATTGCTGTCTTGTGACACAGTATGGTCAGCATCAATCGCTGTCTTGTGGCACAGCGTGGTCAGCGTTAAAACGCTGAGGTGGCTTTACACCACTGTTTTGTCACACAGCATGGTCAGTATCAAAGGTATGTCACTGTTGTGTGACACTGCAGTCAACCGTGACTGTACATCGCTGTCACATGACACAGTGAGGTCAGTGTCAGAGGTGCACAGGGTAAACCCGCTTTCACATGACACAGTGAGTGGGGAGGAGGGGGGAGGTGAGTGACTGAATATGTGTTTGATGATTGTATTTTCTTTTATTAAGGTTCAAGCAGTGCCTCAAATTTCTTTCTTGGATAAAGAAAGTATTATGCAACATAATGTTACACTGTACTATGCCTGGATCCCTCTGTCTCTGTCTCTCGCTTTTAACACTGGGAAAGGCACAATATGAATGAAAATAAAATTATTATTACTAGCACCAGGTGACACTCACATTCCTGTTGTACTGCTCGTCCGACTCAATCCGGAACTGCCTCAGCTCCGCTTCCGCTGTGTCCCGCACCTGCTTCAGCAACTCCGACACTGACACATCTGTCTTGCTGAGGTCGCGCACCTTGGCCTCCAGGCTGAGGATGGTGGCCGCTGCCGACTCGATGCGGGAGTTCAGCTCTCCCACCCGCTCGGCGCAGACTTTCTCGTTGAAGTCGGCCTTCTGCATCAGCTGCTGGATCCGGTTCTCTGCCTCTTGGCGTGCCACCTGCTCATGCTCATACCTGGCAATGGCAACGGATGTCAGCAACACTTCAGGTGTGTTTTTTCAGTGCATGTATGCACAGTCAGCCAAAATTCAGCATGCATGTACACACACACACACACACACACACACACACACACACACACGTGCGCGCACGCATGCGCACGCACGCACGCACACACACACACTCACACACAAACATATGAGTTTATTCAGTCTACCTGTCATCATCCTACCTGGGATGCTTCTGGGAAGACATGCAACTGACTGACTGAACACAAGTGGAATCTCTGAAGAATTTTTGATCACCTCGGTCTGACTTTTGGCTCACAATTCTTTCGACTTTTAAGGGCGAGCTGAGCAGCTGTCCAGCAAACCTTACCATTTGAGACTCCTGCTCACAGCACCCATTTTGGCCTGACTAACCCCCCACCCCCACTATCCCCCACCCCCTACATACTTTGCTTCAGGCTGACATGACCAATGTCGATGAGTGGGTATTGAAGAAACAAAACAACAATAAATTATCTACTTGAGCGCACTGCCCTCTTCTCAAAAAACAATAATTTACATGTCTACCTGAACCCTCTCTCCCCACCCCACCCCACCCCGCCTCCCCCTCCCGATTCCCCAAATCCCTCAATACAGGCACCTCCATGCTCAGCCTTACCTGTGCTTCCACGATTCATTCTCTCTGGTCAAGTTGTCCACCGTCCTCTGCAGCTGATCCAGATCTGCGTGGGGTCTGGAGGAGGCGATCCTCAGGTCCTGGATCTCCGCCTCCAGGCTGCCTATCCGACGCTGGTAGTTGTTGATCTCATCCAGCAGCTTGCCGTTCTTGTCGGTCTCCACGCTCAGCCTGCAAAGTTAACGGGGCGACGGCCAGTCTTTGTGAGAGAGTTTTGTGTGTCGAGGTCTGCAGAACCTTTCCGCTGAGAGCTTGGCAGGTCTCTGGGTGGGCAGACATGCGCTGCGGTTGTGTGTGTGTGTGTGTGTGTGTTGGAGGGGGTGAGGCGGGTAGGTGGGTGGGGGGTGGTTGCATGCGTGAGTGGGTGGGTGGGTGGGTGCATGCATGGGTGCACCCTCCCACCCACCCACTCACACATGCAACCTCCCCCCCCCCACCCCACCCCCCATGCACACATTGGTGAATGCATGCATGCAAGTGTGCGTGTCTTCATTGTCATACCCCTACATTTAGCCTAAATTTACACTAATCATGTCAGACAATCATCTTTGACCACTAACACACAAACTCTCTGTTTCCACAGTCAGTTTGCAATGATCAGAGAGTGAGCAAGCAGTTTCTGTCTCTACATTCAGCCTGCAACAACTGCAGATCAAGCAGGTGTTCTCTGCCTCAACGCTCAGTCTGGGACAATCAAAGAGTGAGTGAGTAGTTTCTGCCTCACATTTGGCACTCATAATCAAAAGGTCATGGGTTCAAGTCCCTGCAGGAGTGGCAGGTGAATTTTCTTCTCCAGGGTCAATTTTCTGTGCTGACTCATATTTCGGTATCCGTTCCAGCCCCATTATACCCCAATAGCAGGTAAAAGATCCCGGTCACTCTGCCAATACACAGATCTTTTCCACTCCATTTCTGCTCCTGTCTGTAAAAAAAATCAACGTCTGAAAGTTGCAAACACATGACCATGAATGCTGCCATTTTGTGCCCAGCAGTCTGCATCAGTGATGTCATGAACAAGGCCAGAATGTGTGGTAAGGTATCAAATATACCTGGAGCCAACCTTTTCTGCTCTTCATTGGTAAAGAGTGAACTGACATAGCTACATCCCGAGCAGCTCAAATTCAAAGCAAAAAAAAAAAAAAAAAAAACTTCTTTTTTTATAAATATTAACAGATCAGCCAAACAAAGCAGCAGACAGCACTGTCTGCACATGATGACATGTCCATGTTTTCATACCTGCTTGCATCTTTGATTCAGTTCCCCTTTAAGAGGCAGTGAGTTCTGGTTCCCCTTTAAGAGGCCGTGAGCTTCGATTCCCCTTTAAGTGGTAGTGAGTTTTGCCAACGAGATACCTTCATTTTTGTAATAAACATACAACCAAACTCATCTGGCACATGAGGATGAGAAGAGAGAAAAAGAGTCTGAGGTTTGTCAGTTGCATTTGTGTTGTAAAAGAGCAAGGTAAAAACTAAAAACAAGTTAGTCTTACCTGTCCTGAAGCTCTGAGACATACTGCAGCTGTTTGTTCACCTGGACTTGGTGTGTTGCCTTTTCGTGGTTGCAGTTCTCCAGCTCTGTCCTGGAAAAAGGAGTTATGGGAAAGGTCAATTAATCAGTCAATAGAAAGGATCAATCAATCAAGCAACCAAAGGATAAATAAATCAAGCAACCAGTCAACTTGGAACGTCTGTCACCTTTCACAGGCCAGCCACCATCTACATCATCACTGGGTGTGTGGTGTATCCATCAAATCTTTAGTTTTTCTAATTGTTATAACAGTGTGTGGGGGTATGGTCAAGATTCCAAACCACCTGTGCATGCCTGTCCATGATAGTCATAACATAGTCATTCATGCTCTGTCCAACTCACCCACCTTACTCCCTTTTGAAAATCTATGCAGATTTGTGTGCACACACATACACACACACACACGCACACACACACACACACACACACACTCCCCTCACTGAAATACACATATGCTCACATACATGCTCTTGTACAGATGCACACACAGACACTCACTCACACACACACACACACACACACACACACACACACACACACACACACACACACACACACACACACACACACACACACACACACACACACTCTAACACACACCACAAATACACACCACAAACACACACACACACACTCTCTCTCTCTCTTTCTCTCTCTCTCTCTCCCACACACACACACACACACACACACACACACACACACACACACACACACACACACACACACACACACACACACACACTACATATGCACAGACATCCCCCACCACCACCACACATACACCCACCCCACCCCGCTCCAACCCCCCAACTCACCTGAGTTTCTCCAGCTCCTGCTCGTACATGTTCTTCAGGTTGTGGATCTCAATCTCAAGGACCTTGGTCGACTTGATGAGGGCCGAGGAGTCAATGTTGTTGTTCTTCTCGGCCAACTGGCGCACCCGCTGCACATAGGCAGCGAACCTGTCATTCAACTGCTGGAGCTCTGCCCGCTCCTGCGTCCTTGACAAGGTGGCAGTAGTAACAGGGGTATAGATATCCATCCCTGTCAAACCACTCTTCCCCTCTGCTTGTGGTGTTGTTGATGAGGTGCTGGTTGTGGTGCTGGTTGTGGTGGTGGTGGTGGTGGTGGTTGCTGAAGTCGCCTTTCTTGCAACACAAGGGAGCAAGTCACTTTGAGCTTTTGTCTCTCGGCTGTCAATAGCAGATCTGACGGGGACTATGTACCTGCGACACCCAGGTTTCAGTTGCAAGTAGATTACGTTAGACTTGGGTCCCTTCTCTGCCGATTCTAGTTTCTTTCTGGCTGTGTCCAACACAACGTATGCATGTTGGGAGGCAGTCCGTTTGCCAGGGTCTGAGGTGTGAACATGCACAAACCGTCTGGACTTCTGGGAACAGTGTCTGCGGGGTGTCTCTCCGAGCGGAGAGACAGCATAGACAGTGATGAGTTTCTGCCTGAAAGGACACTCGGGCTTCAAAACCACCCCTTGCTCTCGGAGGTAGTTCCTGGTTTCAACGCGATAGATGCCGTTCTCAGCTTCGAACTCTTCTGGGGGATCCCCTTGGGGCTGGCTCTTTTCAGAATGTGATGATGGAATTTCCTGGAGGAGTGCTTCCGGGCAGACTTGGGATTTCCCTTTGTCTGGATCAGCTTGGGCCTGGGACTGAGATCTGCCAAAAGCAACCGCGCTGCTGGTGGGACGGTCAGGCTCCAACCCAGCGTCCCCTTTAAGCCCAAATGTCACGCTGTCAGAGGCAGGGAGAGTCGCTCGCCCCTGGCTGCTGCTGGCAGTTGCTGCCCTTGACCGGAGGGGTGTGGTGGGTGAGGGAGGTGCGGCTGGTGTGTTAGGGTCCTCCTCCTCCTCTCCCCTCACAACTTCCTGTTTCTGCTGCGAAGGGCCCTCTTCTAGTTCTACAAATCTGTAACAGAACACCAACAACAGATAGAACAAAGCTGAAATTCGTCCTCTTCAGCTGGAAAGACTTTCCAACTTTCAACATTTTGAAAGACTCTTGACACTTTTTAGTGCATTCTGGTTTTTGGTGTGTGTGTGTGTGTGTGTGTGTGTGTGTGTGTGTGTGTGTGTGTGTGTGTGTGTGTGTGTGTGTGTGTGTGTGTGTATGTGTGTGTGTATGTGTGTGTGTGTGTGTGTGTGTGTGTGTGTGTGTGTGTGTGTGTGTGTGTGTGTGTGTGTGTTCATAATCCACTGAACTGGTTGACTTTTGGGTGAGTTAAATCGGTAAGTATAAATTGTTTTTGTATATTTTTACGCCAAGTCAGCCGTTCCAATTTCAATTTTTCCAACAAAGCAACAACAACAAAAAACAGGCCTTGGAATCAAAGTACCGTAGAACTCAACAGGAGTTTGAGGCAGATTGGCAAACAGCAACACACTGGACTCTAAGTACTGTGATCTAGTGGCCTAGGCGCCACTCTGAGAAACAAAAGGGCGAAGGAGTGTTTTTCAGTTCTTCATAGTCGATGCTTGTGCAGACTTGACATCAGCAACTGCCTTGCTTTCATGTGCATAGCACGCACTAAGGTCATTGTGCGTGTTAAAGATCCCGTGTCTACATTTCCACGAGAGACAGCCTAACACTGTAAGAGCCAGAAGCATGGAAACACACGGATAATGCAAAACAGCAGAAGAAGAATCTAAACGATGATTGTGCTACTCCTAATGGAAGAGGAGGAAGAAAATAAGACCCTGACCAACAAAACATTTATTTTATTTTTAAATCACCCTGATAAGAGACCTCAACAACAACAACAAAAACTTTCCTTCTGTTTCCATGAAAACAGATGATATCTTTAAAAATAATAATTCTGAAATGTCACTCTTCCGGCTTCCATCAAAGCAAACCATTAAACCAAGAACCACCTTTAAAAATGATAATTCCGAAATGTCTCTCTTCCTGCTTCCATGAAAGCAAACCGTTAAACCAAGAACCACCCCTACTTTTAACCGCCCACTTTTTTGCTAGATCCTCTCCAAATGTATTGCACTGGGTCTGGTGGACTGAAATGTTCCTGTGTTATTCTTTACCAGAGAACAAGACCGGAAGATTTAATCCCTTGACCAACACGCTAAGCCAACACTGCTCTCTTCAGGTTTCTGCACAGGCTAAATTCAGCAGAGTCCCCATAACTGAAAGCAAGCACGTCCACGAACAACAAGACCTTTTAGATCCATTGTGTGGGGGGCAGCAGGTAAGATCCATACCTGTTGTGCGCAGCTCAAAAAGGAACAACAATAGCCCTCAAACACAACCTTTTACAGTCTGATATCCAGCAGGATCGTAATGTGCAGCAGAAAAGCTCACCTGTGAATTGTTTACTTCTTGTCTGAATGGTGTGTGGACTTGTTTGTTTCTGTGGTTCACCGACAGGTCAAAATAAATTTTAGAGACCTAGGTTGTATGAAAGGGAGAGAGGGAGGGGGGGCAACTGGTTTTTAATGTCCAATCAACCATGGCGGTCATAACAAGGCAAAGAGAGAGAGAGAGATTTTTTAATGTTTATACAAAAGAATAATGACATATCAGGGTGAGGAGAGACAGACAGACACTGAGACAGACAGAGACAAGGAAACAGAGACAGAGACAGATTTTATAGACAAAAATAAAGATTTTCAGCAGAAGCCTAGTCTTACAGTAAGACTAAGAGAGAGACAGAGAGAGAGAGAAAGAAAAATTAGCAGACAGGAAAAAAAGCAAGAGACAGGTAGACAGCACAAAACTGCACAGACAGAAATAGACAAGCAGGTAGACAGACACTGAGATAGACAGTACAAACCAGCAGACATACACAGACAGACAGACAGAGACAGAGAGATAGAGACAGAGAGAGGCAGGCAGACAGAGAAGGGGAGCTGCAGGATCAGATGGACAGAAATAGCCAAATATCTACCTGTGCATCACAACAGTAAAACAAGTACTGATAAACTAGAGAAGACTGGGCAAGGAAGGCCAGACAGACTTCCTGTCTTAGAGGAAGAAATAAAGAAGAAGGCAAAGGTGTACAGAAAAAGAGACAGACAAACAGAGAGATACAGAGAGAGAACTCAAACTCGAAAACTTCATTTTACAAGGATTGTAGTTTAGGTTCAGTCAAAAACCTGTCTAACAAATAGCCCTTGCTAAGCTGCTGATGAGTAGATATCAAATTACAGGGATTATTTATATACATATAGGCATGAATGAGTGAGTGAAACGTTAAACATGAGAATTTCCACACAAATGTTGGGTGTTCACAGCGCCAGATGAACACGTGCCATACATCATTCAGAGAGAGAGAAGCACACAGTGAGCAGAGACAGACAGGCAGAGCGATACAGTGAGAGAGAGTGTACACACCCGAGATAGAGAGGGAGAGAGAGAGACACCTACAGAGACAGACAGACAAGCAGCCAGAGACAAAGAGCACAGATACAAAGACAGGCCTCTGGAGGTAAGAACCAAAACAGCAGAGCAAGAGGATCATGTTGCAACCGCTGTGAGTGTGACAAGGCCCAGAGCTGTAACCAAAGTGGCCAAGCACAAAAGATGAATGCGGCTGCCAGCTAAGGCCACAATTTATTGGAGGTCAAAACTCTTCACAGCCCAGTCAGATTAGCACACCAAAGAGATTTTTTTGAAAAGCCTTTTTTCACAAGGGAAGAGCGTGAGGAAATAGGTGTCAAAATGTTTAGACTAAAGGCAAGAGAACAACAAAGAAACAGTTTTGTGGAGAAGAAAAGACCCCACCTACAAACACTTTGCCTACTTCTGTCTCTGTTTTTTGTTTCCTTTGTACTGCTTTCTTTCTTCCTCTCTCTCTCTCTTTTTTTTTCATTTTTTTTTTTTCTCAAGTACTTTATCCACTTAGCCATTTTATTCTGTGCACTTTTGAAGCGCACATTTCAAAATCAATCATAGCTAAAAAAGTTCACAGAGCACTGCTGTTTTAAATGTGTGTGCTCACATGGAGCGTGCATGTGTGTGTGTGTGTGTGTATGTATGTGTGCCTGTTGTGTTGTGTGTGTGTGCATGTAAATGCATTCCTTGTGTGTGTGTGTATGTGTGTGTATGCGTGCGTGCATGTGCATGCATGCGCACAGGCATACATGCGTGCATGTGTGTGTGCATGCATGTAAATGCATTCTCTGTGTATGTGTGTGTGTGTGTATGTCCATGCATGTGCGTGTGTGTTTGTGTGTGTATGTGCGTGCACATGCATGTGTGCATGAGTGTGTGCTTGCAGCCACATCTATTTTACAAACAAAAGCCACAAGTGAAATCTAGCATGGGGAAAGGCAAAACTACAATCAATTTCCCCTGACAGCAAATCGAAAGCTAGACACCCCCCATCGCAGAGTGCACAAGCACGTTACACCAACCCCAACAGCTACAGCCCAGCTATAGCAACTATCAACAAAGGTGGGTGAGCCACGACCACCACCACCCTGTTGTCAAGGGAGGCAACACACCCCTGTAAAAACAGGCCCTCCGCTCAGGTTGTGATTCCTAACACTCGTCTGCCTTGACTCCTCGTGCAGACAAAGTTTGGACAACGCCACCTATCCAAGGGCAACTTAATGCATGCAGTGGGGCCCTGTTCTGAATAAGCCCCTCGAGAGAAAAAAAAATCCACTCTGGACAAGGCAACTTTTAAAGCCCACGCTGTGCTCTCTCCTTGTACAATGGAAACCTCTGAATAATAATCATTTGTAAAGCACCTGGCCTATGGCTAAAAGCACTAAAATTTCAAATGAAATCCTGAAGAGAAAGCATCTTTCCCCAAGCAAAGATGCAAGCTGACCTGAGAATGTAGATATTTAATATGCCGATTGCTTTCATATAGCGCTACTCTCTTGAATATCTACCGAAGTGGTGTATTTACAACGCTGACATGGCTGGTGCCATATGAAACAGCTGCTGTCTTGGTGCATTTTGTGTCCACGATGCAACCATGCACCATGTCACTTCATGCAAAGCCACATACGTAAGGTGCACGTGTGTTTAGCTGTAACCTGCCACCTGCACTTTTGGCAGAATGACCAGGATCTTTTACGAGCTACTGCAGTAACATGGGGGTGGAACTGATACCAAAATAACAGTCAGTGCAGAAAGGTGACCCTGGAGAAGAAAATTATCCTGCCACTCCTGCAGGGATTCAAGCCCGTGACCTTTCAATCATGAGTCTGGCACTCTAACCACTGAGCTAACCCCACTCCCCAACAGAATATGCGACAGAAGTATTCTTTTGCTTTAAATATCAGCTCCTGTGGGTGCTGCAATGTTATACTGGTTTGCTCTTAACCAGTGAAGTGCAGGAAAAGGTTGGCTTGGGATGTAACAGATGCTTGTGCCATACCTGCTTGTGCCATACCTGCTTGTGCCATACCTGCTTGTGCCATACCTGCTTGTGCCATACCACCTGGCCTTGTTTGTGACATTAAAGACACAGACTGCCAGGCACAAAATCACAGCACTAAGTGATTTTTTGCTTTTTTAAATATTTTGACCGTGAAATGTCAAGTGCTCTCACTCTGCGCAGCAACCACATCTCCTGCTGACTAGCATGTAAACTGACCACCTAAACAAAATAAAACCAAAAAATAACAACTGCTGACTTTATTTTTCATTCCATTCCAATCAGTATGACTCATAACGCCCCCTTTGCTTTGGGTCTCCTTTAAGGAGAACTTTCCAATGAAATTCTGCACAAGACAAAGTGTCTTTCGTCATACAGTGTCACCCTTAAGAGAATGCCTTCAAAATGAATTGTGCAAAGTGGTTAAAACATCCACATTTCCCTGCAGTTTTTGCTCTCTCTCTCTCTCTCTTTTTTTCTTTTTTTTCTTTCTCTTTTTTTAAAACAAAATGTCTCTTAAGAAGACATACTTTGATGACCTAAACCACTTTCTTCCATGGACTCTACTGTACTGTTACAGGGTTAGTTCTCTTGCAATGATGAATTTCAGCTAGAAAGCAGTTATTCTCCTGTTCATAGCAGCCTTGATTTATGGGGTACCACTATATGTCAAAGCACACCATCATTGTCTACAAGGCTGTAAGCATGCAGCATGTGTGCTCTGCCACTTCTGAGGGGGTATTGAGGGGGTATAAGGGCGTACTGTCTCCTCACCAAATTTGCACTGACACCCGTGCCACCTGCCACCTGTCTGAAAGAGCGTGCAAACACACCTCACACCACAGCCACCTTTCTGTAGGGCTCTGCAGGTGCAATGTTGGTACACTACCATCTCTAAAAAGGGTGAAACTGGAACCAAGTGAGCTTTATTTAATGTGTGTGTGTGTGTGTGTGTGTGTGTGTGTGTGTGTGTGTGTGTGTGTGTGTGTGTGTGTGTGTGTGAAAAACTCAATACAATGCCAATGGAAATATTAGAGTGAGATGAACAAACCGACAGACAAACACAAAGACAGACACACAAAGACAGACAGAGAGACGCACACAGAGACAGAGACTCAGAGAGAAATAATGAAAAATGAAAGCTCTTGATACATACATATGATTGTGTCACTGGATCTCTCTCTCTCTCTCTCTCTCTCTCTCTCTCTCTCTCTCTCTCTCTCTCTCTCTCTCTCTCTCTCTCTCTCAGTAAATCTGCATATGTACAAAAACAGTGCTACAACAGTATGGACCCTTTTAAATGTACAAGTCATCAGCTCACATCACTTGCACTATTGCTGCGGATACAATTGTACTAGCTTCTCAGCTGCAGCACACTTGTAAAAGGGTCAAATGGTACAACTGTGGGGAGAAATACAATCAGGGACAGAGAATATAAATGAGAGTGAGAAAGAAAGGAGAAAGAGAGACAGACAGAGAAAGACACAGGCAGACAGACACACAGGCAGAGATACAAATTACGTTTTTACAAGACTATCAAGTGGTCTCAGAAATACAAGTTTCTTCTTCACCAGTCAGTACGCAGGTGGCACGGCTCACAGATTTAAGTACACATGTTAAACGTCTCACCGGCATGCGTGCAAACTCAAGCCCCTCCAAACTGACTACAATCACTTGAACCTTTCTCTCAACTGGTACTAATCTTCAAGATACACAACACACAGGCTTCACACATTGTAAACAGCCTGAATAAAGAGTCTTTTAGAAGCAAGCCACCCATCACTAATCCCCAACGACAGACAGCCTCTATCTCTAACATTCAAACAATCCAAGGGCAGTCTGTGGGGGGGGGGGGGGGAGGGAGGCAACCATTACAGAATGGTAATAGCCTAATTGTAGATATCGACTGTAAAGTGTTTGGCACACAGACTCTCACCCCCTTTGTCTGCAGCTGACAATAGCTCACCTCGGTAAACAACAGAAAAGTTAAAGGCACCTGGCGAGGCACAATGCACTACGGCGGTCATACTTGTGGATCTTTCCCTAAAATTTCAACTTCTAATATTTTTTTTAAGGATTGATCCGAATAAAAAAAAAAAAGGTCTATTTTATTGAAATGAAGGAGTGGAATATGTTGTGTGTATGTCTGGTCTGGGTGTATGTTGGTGTGATTTTTGTACCATCAACATTCCCATCTTAAACTGGATGAATTTTGCAACTGTGTTAAATCACATATTATTTTTTATCTTTGTATCTTCCATTATCACGATGCTGAGACAATCAAAACAGCAACGCAGATGCAGTAGTCCCCCCTGATGCACAAAACTCGGACTTGATGTACTCTTAATCAAAGTCACAACTAGCTATGACTTCTTGAATGCAATACCCAGAAACAAATATACACGTTCTACCTACGAAACAAGTGCAATTCTAAGCACCCCACCAACAGCACAGAAATTCGCTGTTGTCTTCGTGCACAGCCTATTTGTCATTTTTCCACCCAAAGTTGCTCCCCTTTAAAGCAATGGCCTGTGTAACTAGTCCCGCGAAGGCATGTGACTACCAGACGCTGGTTTGCGCTTTCTCATTCAGCGACTGTCATACCAACACTGAAAGGTGAAAAAACAAAAACGAACTCAGAACTGACAGTTAACACTTTGCATGATCTTACACAGGCTAACGGCAGTTCGAGTCATACAAACTCTTGATAGCATGAAGCCGTGCCGGGACTGACGGGCCCAGTTGCACAGACTACGATCCGGCAGTGGCCGGATCGGACAGTTCAGGTTGCGTTCACGGTAAAAAGCGCTAACTTGATTTTTCGAACTAATTACCGAAAATCTCGCCAACCAAATCATTCCAGTCAAGATGTGCGGATAACTATATCGCATCGTGTTTAGCCGTGCTCAGTACTGCACGGGTACACTGACACACTCCTGTACTGAACTGACACCGCATCCGTTGGGCTGTCCGGATTCGCGGCGGACTGACTCGGAATGACACAACCGTCACTGACTGACCGAGCTTCCTTCACGTGATGCTTAATCAAGTTATGTCCTCGGATGTCGGTTGACATATTAGGGACAAGGTGAGACCAATGCGTGAGCATCACTGATGGTTCAGTATTGCTTTACGTCCACGCGGGAAACCATAGTTAAGACGGACAGCCCCGGGACGGCCACCTCGTCGGCTCTCACACAGCTCCTGAACTATGTGGTGACCGAGCTACCATGGCCGCGAAATAAAACCGCTTTTTTGACTAAAAATGTTGTTGCCATTATATGTGTGTGTGTGTGTGTGTGTGTGTGTGTGTGTGTGTGTGTGTGTGTGTGTGTGTGTGTGTGTGTGTGTGTGTGTGTGTGTGTGTGTGTATACAGAGAGAGGGTTAAGATATTTACCTCACTGATTTCCTTGTGGCACTCAACATGGTAAAATTCCGGAAGATGCACACACGAGGCACATAATTCCACTTTCAGATTTTCCTTTGCTAGCCTGTAAGGCCGCGTCGGGTAGGCACATTCCCAAGGATCCAAAGGGGTGGGGCTGGGGGGAGGTGGGGGGTGCCGGAGTCCACAGCACATGTATACATTTTACGTCTCGGTCAGAGCATGCGGCAAAACAAAACGGCAGTGTTTTCCTCGCCAACGAAATCAAATCGTTATTTCACCGGCGTAAAAAATAACTGACGAGACACAAACGACACCAGTTTTTGTCCTTCGATGACTTTCCTTCTTCCTTTCTTCTTCTTCTTCTTCTCCTCCTCCTCCCTCTGTCTCTCTCTTTTTAATCCTCCGACTGAACGGTTGTAGTAACAAAAATAAAAATTCCACTCGATATCCTTTCCCGTTTTCCACAAGCACACCCTGACATACACACACAACTCGAATCACATTCTGGTTAAATCCACACAGCCCATCAGCCAAAACACACCCAGTCAGTCTCCAAGCGCTACGCGACCGAGTCACATCAAGTTAATCCACACTGTGACAAACCGCCCCCGGCGTTAGGGTGGGGGACCCAGTAAACAGAAAGTGCCAAGCGCGTTTTCTTTTCCTTCCAACCGCCGCCACTTCCGCCCACAAAAACGGAATCCATCAAACTGCAGTCAAGCCACCGGGGTCTACCCGCGACTCCTTTCACTGACGGCGCGAGTTCGATTTGTCGCGGGTGTCAAAACGCTTTCTTCCACCTGAAAGCTCACAATAACTCGACGCTACGGACGACGTGAGCCCGGCGCTACTCCCGTCGTGCTGCTGCGTTATGGACGGAAGGAGAAAGTGGGGGCGAGAGAGAGAGAGAGAGTGGGGGTAAGGGCGAGAGAGAGAGAGAGAGAGAGAGAGAGAGAGAGAGAGAGAGAGAGAGAGAGAGAGAGAGAGAGAGAGAGAGAGAGAGTGGGGGCGGTGGGGACGAGAGAGAGAGAGGGGGGAGGGGGTAGTCAAAGAGAGAGAGAGAGAGAGAGTAAAACGGGGTAGAGGCGAGGTACTTTCCAGTGAACGGAAAGTGACTAGGAAAAGCTAGACCGCCGTGAAGGAGGAGGGGGGGGGTAAGGTGCGGGGGGGGGGGGGGGGGGCGTCAAGGGGGTTAAGTTAACCCTTTCCCTGCCCAAAGTATTGTTAATGTTGCTGAAATTTTATCTTTCTGTTAAATAGCCTTTGAAGAGAGGAGGTCAAGCCAACCGTAAAAGCCCATATTTTTGTTTTCTCTTTTTCTTGGTGTATTGCTACATCACAGCAAGCACTGAGTCGGACTTCACCTTTGACATCATAATTATGACAGCCTCCTTAGGCAAACTGGAAGAGATTTGCTACGGACATCATAATATTATGTGACGTTTTAAGGCCGGGCAGGGAATTTGAGGGCTAAGAAGGGCGGCAGTAAACAACCCGGTGGAACTGTCATCGGGCTTCGTAAAGGTACCGTTCACCATTGATAACATTGATAAACATTGATAACATGTAGTCAGCTGCCAGTCAGTCAAAAGGCAACAGCACCAGCACACAAGGGAGGTAATTACAGCCGCTCCAAAGAAGTCGCACAAACACAACAACAATGACCCGAGTCGTCTACGGTAACTCTCACCTGGCATGCGAGTAAATACAAGATGGGTTTATGCATCAAAGGACATAAAGACATGATTGGGGTTGGGGGGAGGTGAGGGAAGGGGGGGGGGGGAGCGGGCGGATTGATGTGCAATGTGAACGGCCCGGCGCCCCCACCCCCCATCAAATCTTACCCCCCCCCCCCCAACACACACTGACACACACTGACACACTCACTCACTCATCCGCCTCCACTCCCACACACACACACACACACACACACACACACACACACACACACACACACACACACACTCATCATCCTCTACTCCCACCACCCACCCCGCCACACACACACACTCACTAACTCATCATCCTCTACTCCCACCCCCTACCCCCACCCACACACACACTCACTCACTCATCCGCCTCCACTCCCACCCCCGCCCCCCACACCCACTCCCGTCTGCAACCCCCTCCGCCCCCCCCCCCTCCTCCCACCCCACCCCACCCGCGAGGTTATGTCGGCATGACAGGTGCAGGTGGTCTCTCGGCAGCCGGACTGTCTGGCCGTGGACAAGGAGTTGGACTGCGGCGACAGTGCAGGTGGTCTCTCGGCAGCCGGACTGTCTGGCCGTGGACAAGGAGTTGGACTGCGGCAACACTGACAACGGCCAGACAGTTGCGACACGTTGCGCGAGTGCAGGGTGTGTTGGTGCTTGGACTGTAATTACAGCTGCTACAGGGTCTGTCCGTCAAACGGCGCTGTTGACGTTAAGGATTAACCAGGGACCTAAGTAAGTCAACACGGCGCTCAACGTCCACAGAAACCACAAGGCTTATTAGGGATGGGGAGAAGGGTGGGTGGGGTGGGAGGGGGTATGGAGGTGGGGGGAGAGGGAGACCAGCGACCTACCACAGTACCAGTATATATATACATAGGTCCATGGGATTAACCCCTTCGCTTGCTCCTTATAGCATCGTGTGACGCCCTTGTTGTCGATCTGCCCTGTGTCGAGACGTCGTTTGCACGAGGACGTCCTGTTCCAAGTCTGAACTTCTCGTGCAAACTCTGGAGTAGCAAAGCTGAAGAAAATGAACGTTTCATGTTGGCTCGATCTGTGACACTTTTTTGGGGGGTGGGGGTGGGGGTGGGGGGTTGTTTGTTGTTGTTGACGGGAATTGTATAAGCAGCTCAACCTCTTTTCTCTCTCTATCGTTTTTTCTTTTTTTTTTCTTTTTTTTTTTTTCTTTCTTTCTTTCTTTCTTCTTTTTTGCAGGGAAAGGGTTAACTTTGATTAGTTTCGGTAGTGTCGCGGCAGGCACGGTTTGACCTGTACCGCGGGAAAATTTCAAAATCTGTACGACACAGCTAACCACCTACCCCAACCACCCCTTCCCACTAAAAAAAGAAGAAAAAAAAAAGGGGGGGGGTGGGGGGGGGGGGAGAAGAAGAATATTGCCACAAAAATCTAAACTTGCTCAACCAGTATCATTGTAGTCAGGATGACTAACCTCAGTCTTCACGTAAAATGTACTGAGAAATTAAAGGCGGAAGAGTAAAGAAAAAGAACAGAAAAAGGCATAAATTAAAATTTCCCTTGATTTGTCAGATTTTTGCCACTAATCATATACTGTGTAATTGTTAACTACGAACACTTATTTGACTTACTTGATCTGAAATAGCATAAATGGTTTGTGAACGGGTTAGGAAGGAAGGAGAGCGGAAAGGGGGAAAAAACGTTTTCGCCGGGTGGTTCACACCCTTCATCGGCAGAGATATAAAGACAGGGAATAAATAACAACAGCGAAAAGTATGCTGTCCTGTCTGTCTGTCTGTCTGTCTGTCTGTCTGTCTGTCTGTCTGTCTGTCTGTCTGTCTGTCTGTCTGTCTGTCTCTCTCTCTCTCTCACACACACCACACACACACACACACACACACACACACACACACTCTCTCTCTCTCTCACTCACATACGCGCGCGCGCGCGCGCGCGCACACACACACACACACACACACACACACACACACACACACACACACACACACACACACACACTGTGCTGTGATATGGCTCTGTGCTACCGACTCAACTGCACACATTTATGATGCAGTGAGTATCAGTCTTGACATCCTTTCACCCCACTAAACACACACAAGCCGTCTAATGCACAGTTTATGACGAGGTTCGAAACGGCTATTCAGAGCACGTCCCCATACCGAAGATAGTAGCTTTTATAGCTGCGCCGTCTTTGCCCTCACCTCAGTCACGACAGATAGCGTGACTGTAGAACGGAATTTTCTTTCTTTGAGGGACTGGTCGGAGGGGTGGGGTGGGGGTTGACAGAGCTGCACGAGATTTGATGAATAAGCTGGCTTCAATATCGTCGATCAACGGGACTTATCGTCCTTGGACACCTCCTGCTGTTTGAGACTTACCGCCCTTGGAGACCACGCGACACATGACAACATAACGCACACTGCATTCACATGTGCGGGAGAATGATGAACTGCGTGAAAGAGATCTTGTGTGATATCAGATAAAAGTTATCGTCCAAACTACAGATGATCGCACAATGACCGGTTCCCTAATATAATTACGTGCATACCGTAGCTTCAATCAGGAGAGATAGTGAAGCCAAGGCTTGTACCGTCCTGCCATTAATTTTGTTTCTATTACTAAACTTTGGGTGCGTGTGTTGTAGGCTAGCTTAGCAATGACAGATTGGAAGTCTATAGGCTTCTGCCTAAAATCGTTATCCCTGAGTATGAAAGAGCGCTCTCTCTCTCTCTCTCTCTCTCTCTCTCTCTCTCTCTCTCTCTCCTCTCTCTCTCTCTTCTCTCTCTCTCTCTCGATATTGAGGACTTGGTCTGTCACGTCAGCGCTCGGTCAAGCGTCAACCTCACAATAAAGCACGCACTTGACCTGCCGCACACTCAGCAAGTTTCAGGCAAGTGTATTCATTTGGTATCATGTACGACTTCCATCACGGCTTTCGCAAACCTTGCCGAGTGCAAAGGGGGCATTTACAGTTCGCAGTCGCAGCATAGTTTACGTCGGTTCA
>OY757548.1:13647125-13686356 GCA_963584105.1 Alviniconcha strummeri | reverse complement strand
TATTTGAGGGACCACGAAAAGGAAATTCGGCGGAGGTAAGCATTGGCTGTGTTTGTTGTTTGTTACTGCTTGATCGGATGCGTTAGAGCTTGAATCGCACGCGTACAACGTTTGAGGTCAGATGGATTACAGTAAATTGTGGAGCCTGCCGGCGCGCTTTGTCTACAGAACGTCGAAAGATGTTCTTCGTCACTTCACTGGCTTTATTAGCCGTGTCCCATGGTTGAGGTTTTGTCTTCAGCAAGCTACCGCCACATTCAGTGCAGACTGGAGTGTGCACAATACAGAAAATAAATACGGGGTGATTACGACGTGGATTAACTGCTTGGAACTGGGCATTTGCAGGGGTGTAGGAGCAGACTAACAGGTTCAGAATCAGAGCCTAGAAATTGACACCGATAGGACATATGGGCAGGTCATACAGCGAGAACATGTGTTTGTCCTCTTTCGGTAGGCTATATCAGATTACGGCTCGTAGGCTTGTAATAGCAGTGGGACGTGAATGACACTGACAGTCATCCTTTATAATCACATGTATAGATCAGCGTGGAATGTCACTTCATCTAGCTCCACTTCAAGTGTGCCCAGGGTACAGAAATATTAATTTATTAAATAGACATGTATAGACCTCCTCAAAAAGAAATGAATGGGGCAATTGTCTGTCTCCTGTAATATTTATGACACACTTAGACAATCAATCAGCCAAAGGCCAGTGTTGGCACCAAAGTACATCCCTGCATAGGATTCTTAATCTTATTATCAGTATTATTAATTATATTTTATTTATAATTACCCTTTTTTCTTCTTTTTGGGGAGGGGGGGTAGATTTAGCTAGATAGTATCTTCAGCCCCCCTCCCAAAGTCCAGATTATAAGGCCTTACGTCTTACTTATCTGAAAGGTGGATTTTTAACATACAGATTACAAAAGGATGTGTGATCTGTGTGAGCATTCTTTAGATTCCTAATATATTCAACAGTCATGCTGTCTTAGTTGTTCTACTATTATACTTTTATAGGCACTCACTGACTTGGTGCCTGTTTCAGTCTCAGTTTGGCTTATGAAAGTTCTGTTATTGTATCTCAATCTCATGTATGAAATGAAAAAGTCCTTCACCTTGTGTCAGATAGGAGTTGAATGATGCCACTGGATTGCACAAGTTTACAGTGCATTACACAAGAAGGCAAGGAGCCCTTGTCAGCAGGCAGTGCTGGTCTTCAGTTGAGGAGTATACACAAGTTTATGATTATGTAAAATAAAGAAACTATCCCACTGATTTAGACTGTAGAGAAGGGTGACTTTTAGTTTTGATCATCTGTTTATTGGTTGTTTTATTTTATTTTTTATGAGCTTCTTTTCACAGTTACAGGGAGTGCATAAGATAAATATAATGCAGACCTGAAATGCAAACAGTAGCTTTCACCTGGCATGCGACTGTGAGTGTGTAAATACAAGGTACATAAACCCCACCAAAGGTACATCCTCTACTTATGTAGTTGCTAATTTAGTCAGTTTTAGATTTTAGTATGCTGCCATTGTTTGTAGTTTTGTAGAACTTTATCTAGTTGCTAATTTAGTCAGTTTTGGATTTTAGTATCCTGTCATTGTTTGGCATTATCTAGTTACTACTTAATACTTCACTAACTCAGTTTTGGATTTATTTTTAGTATCCTGTCATTGTCTGCTGTACAGAGTAAGACAAGACTGACAGTGATCTCAGGCTGAATGCTTCATGTTGAATACATGTGTACTTTGCAAATGTTGAAACACTGTTGTGAATTACCTCATTTCGAATGTGTGTGTATATATATATATTATATATATGCCTATGGATCATGTGCAGGTATGGATGTTTCCTGGATCTCTTCAAGCACATCCAGGAACATGAGGGAGGGTTGGACAAGTTCACCAAGGGATACAACTACTATGGTGTGCATCGCTTGCCCGACAACAGCATCGTGGTCAGGGAGTGGGCACCCGGCACGGAAGGGATCTACCTCAAAGGGGACTTCAGTGAGTTTACGGGTCCATTTCCATGCTGTCAGCTACAAGGGTGCTTGCTTAAGTCCAGACCACACATGTTTACATGCATACTAGTTAGTTAACTGTAAACATACACTTATGTACGCATGCATACACATGCACTGCAGGTATACATGCATTCACATGTGTGCACACACATACAATGGGGCATGTCTGCATGCCACACCAGACTTACATACATCATGTACACATGGATGCATGGATACACATTATATAATATACAAGTGTACATGCAAGTACACACACACACACGCACACACACACACACACACACACACACACACACACACACACACACACACACACACACACACACACACACACACACGTGCGCACATACACATGCAATGATGCACACACATACTACACCATACACACACACTCACATGTACGCATGCATGCATGCACGCACACCTGTGCGCGCATGCACACACACACACACACACACACACACACACACACACACACACACACACACACACACACACACTCACACACACACACACACGCACACACAGAGCATGGGAGTTAGCTTGGCTTTCCTTTCTGCTGGCAGACAAATGGGCTTTGGAAGAGCGCTATGGATTCAAACCTCTGGAGTTCGGGCGCTGGGAGCTGAAGATACCACCCAACGATGATGGGTCTTGTCCCATCCAACACCTCTCTAAGCTGAAGGTACTGTCAGTGTCACTAGTGTCGGGACTGCTGTTGTACTGTCATAAGATTTTGTGCCAGGCAGATCAGCTTTTCAGAGAGGAAGATGACACAGAAAAAGCTGATGCGAAGTACTACTACTAGTTCATGTCATGCTAACAGTAATGCATATATTCTGTAGGCTTTATCACAGTTTCTGCACCGTCCTTTATTATATTTGTTGTTGTTGATCATTTTGTGTAGGAGTATTGTCCACTCTCGAGCAGACACACTGCACTTCACATGTGTGTTGTTGTTTTTTAGTGCATGCTAGGTTACGTTAGGGTTTACATAATCCACCAAACTCTAGCATAGTCTACAGGATCTTTAATTTGCGTATGTGATCTTTTTGCAGGTGAATACACACAGGGAGTCTTGGTTTATAGTCTTACCTGAAGGACTTTGCAGAGGCTGCACATAATTTGACCCCTGGTGAAACCTGGAGGCAAAGCCTAGTACTTAACGGTCACCCATCCACATGGTGACCATGCTCGATCATGCTTTTATTATTAAAACTTGGCTTTCAAGAGCAGGTGCTCTCGCCATGCACTGCCCTCTCTCCACAGTATCCTGTGTGTGTGTGTGTGTACAGCTGGTGATGAGAACAAAGCCAGGTGCCCTGGAGGAGCGCATCTGCCCCTGGGCCAGGTACGTCACACGCCCTAAGGACGTCCCCATCTTTGAACAGACCTTCTGGGACCCCCCCCAAGAGCAGGTATGTTGGTCACGTTGTTTCGCTGAGCCTGTCTGTTGTCTGCCTGTTATCTCTTATCAGTGCAGCTGCTAAAAATTATTTAAAAAAACATGTGTATACACAAATAGTGGGTGTGTTTGTGCAAAGTGGTGTTGAGGAATGATGGGGTATTTGTGCATGACAATAGGATTGTTATTTGATTCCAACATTTACCTGGCGGCTCTTTTGCCCATTGCAGGAGGTGGCCATAACTGTTACTAAAATTAGAAAATATGCCAGTGATTTCTGGTTTTAAAAACTGGCAGTAGGTATGTAGAATAAATCTAGATCTTCAAAGAGTAGTGGGGCAAGCAGTGCAGTCCTCAGCTGTTGTTACAACCAGAGAAAACCAAGCGACATTCTTTGAATGCAGCACTTCGACCACAAGCCACTGCTTAAAAGGAATGTTCATGTGGACCACCATGCCACCCCCCCCCCCATCCCCTTAACAACTCCACAAAATGCCAGACAGTGCTGACGTTATAGGACCCAATGGTTTGCGGCACTGCAAATGTTTGATCCATTGAAAAACAGATTTTGCCTGTTCAGTTCATTTCTACAACAAAAAGGCCCCCCTACGAAAATAACTCACCTGAACACCTCAGTTTTATGTGTCCAGGGTCTCTCACATAATAATATTGTAAACTATGTCAAACATGTCAAATACCAAGGAAAGATTTAACACGTATTAGCGTAACATAGAGGCGGAACAGCAACACTGGATGTAAGGCACGTATCGTGGCATCATAATCTGGAGACTGTTTTGGAATCCAGCCTTCTGAGAATAAAGACTTTGTGAGCTGAAAGTTGCGAATAAAGATGTAATTTTGATTATTCCAGCTACTTTGTGTCAAATGCTTTGTCTTATGTAGATAAACAATATTCACTAACCAAGTGATAACCCACAAGGGAGCTAATTAGCACTTGATACACATAATACAAGGTACATAAACTCCACCAGAGGTACATCCTCACTGAGGAGTTTATGTACCTTGTATTTACACACATGCCAGGTGAGAGTTACCATAGGAAACTCGGGTCTCTGTTGTAGTACTTGTGTTATGTATTTCAAATGCTAATTAGCTCCCTTGTGGGTTGATTCTGCACGAGCGCTCTGGGCCTTGTTCTGTTTCAGATTTGTAACTAAGTGATAAGTAAGTAAGTACTCTCAGGTTAGACTTTTGAATATGAGTCATCCTCATTTTCTTGTTGCTTGAAGATTTTTTTTTCTCTCTCCTCAGGAACACTGAAAAGAAAATGTAGTATACAAATTAAACTATGAAGAGAAAACCTCAGGAAAAAAAACCTCAGAAATTCACCATGCAGTTTTATCTTGGTAACTTAGGTAATGCAAAGCAAAAACAGTTGCCAGGAGAGAAAAAACATTGATGGTAAGCACTTGCCACAGTGATGGCAATTCTTGGCAGTCTCGCACTTTTAACCTCTGTGTGTCCACTGGATTTGACTTTCAGGTCTACCAGTTCAAGCACCCCCACCCCAAGCGCCCAGCGGCACTGAAGATTTACGAGTCGCACGTTGGCATCTGCTCTTGGGAAGGCAAAGTGGCATCCTACAAAGATTTCACCAACAATGTCATCCCTAGGATTGTCGATTTAGGTAATGCAGTGAATTTCCACTTCATTTCCACAGTCTGTTACAAGGGTGTAGAAACAGCAGCAACAAACAGCAGTGGCAGCAACAACAGCAGCAGCAGCAGCAAAATGTTAGCACATAATTTAGAAGCTGTGTGGACAATACTTTGAACAGGCTTTTGTAAGAAGCTGAAGATGTTTGTGTTTCAACACCTCCATTGTTCGGAAAAGTTTGTCTTATCGGGAAACTGTCCATGTCTTGCTTTTTCTGTTCTACAGCACACACATACATGTATCACAACAGACAAGATAATGCTTTTGAACGTGTTGAAGGCTTGTTTAACTGATCATGTTTAGCTGTTGTTTTGAACGTGTTGAAGGCTTGTTTAACTGATCAAGTTTAGCTGTTGTTGAATTAAACTACTATTGCCCCCTGTTTTACCCCAGAGCGTCCAGCCAGCAGCTGTTCTTGCCTTGTTCTGCTTGTCGACACAGTAGTGATATTCTGTTCTTTGCTGCAGGTTACAACAGCATCCAGATGATGGCCATCATGGAACATGCGTACTACGCCAGCTTTGGTTATCAAGTCACCAGCTTCTTTGCTGCATCTAGGTACTTTATCATAAATACGTGCCTGACTCTTTGTCTATGGATATTAGAGATTTAGGGGGGGAGGGGGTGGAGGTGGGGAAGGGGGCAGCAAGGATGGATGGTGGTGGTGCAGCACTGTGGTCATGGTGGTTTGCAAGACAGTGTACACAGGCTCAGTTTAACTTGCGGTCTCTATCATCTGCCACACATAGTCTAGTCCTTGTCAGTAAGTAAGTAAGTAAGTTGGTGTTTTACGCCCAGTCAGCTGGTACAGTTATATCAGGGCAAAGTCCCTGTCAGAAGTCGGCTTAGTGCTTCAGATTTCAAGAAGCGAATAGTAAGGAATGATTTTTATCATGGAACTGAGGGATAACATTGAGTATCCACAGTAGGTTTGACTGGTATCGTATTTTGTATAATATACTGTTCTTGTTCCCAAGGAAAATTTCAGTTTGGTTTCCCGGAAGAAAAAAACAACAGCATTTGTTAATAACCAGTTATCTACCTATTCCTGAACAAAAATCAATTCTCATGTTTACTGTAGTTTCAGAGGGTGGATCTTCCTCCTCTTTCACTGCACCAACAAATTTTTGTGTGCACTGGCAGTCGCTATGGAACACCAGAAGAACTGAAGGAGCTGGTGGACGTGGCCCACTCGCATGGCATCACCGTTCTACTGGACGTGGTTCACAGTCACGCCAGCAAGAACGTTGTGGACGGCCTCAACCAGTTTGACGGAACCAATTCCTGCTACTTCCATGATGGGAGTCGTGGCACTCATGACATGTGGGACTCGCGCCTGTTCAACTACTCGGCGTGAGTGGTGTATGCGTGTGAGTGTGTGTTTGTGGAATCAGATGCAATGGAATTCTTCAGGTTAAAGGAGGACTGATGTGAAGACACAAGCTGACCTGAAAACACAGAAAGTGTACAGATATTTCTACCTGCAGGCTCTATTTGGTTGATAATATGAAAGATGTTAATGGTGATGTTGTGTAGATAGTGTGCATCTAGACAGCACTGAATTTGGCTTCTGAGAATATTTCTTGCCATTATGCATTTGTCTGACAGTTTATTTTTATTTTTATTGTTTTGGCCCATTCTTTTTGTATATTTTTCTTTCATCTGGTATCAGTAAATTAGAATGGTTGACAATACCAGCACGTCCTAGCCTTATGTGCTCTTTTTACAGGGGTAATGTTAAAGAGACTAAACGCTTGTGTAATTTGTGTTTGATGTTCGGACACAGATGTTTGTATGTTTTTGTTTTATGTTTCCTTAAGCCCGTTCTTAATTGGGCGAATGTTTCTTCGCGAACCTAGTTGGAAGTATTCGGCGAAGCTAGTTGGTTCTTAATTGGGCCAACTTTTCTTCGCGAACCTAGTTGGAAGTATTCATCCAAGCTATATTCGGGGTCCAAAAACCTTCGCTCAACATGTTCTGGGAACATTCGCCCTATTGGACGATCATTGCCTCTGATTGGCTGAGAGCAGAGCTCTCCTGTGAATGGAGAAAAAACAAAAATAAAAATGGATGATGGTGTCGCTAGGTTCTTCACTCGCTACAGAGATTATTTGTTGACTTGTGGAAGGCACAGCCATGTCTTGGAGACCCAGAATGAGATAGTAGTTAGTTGAATTACCCTGTGAGGGATGATTAAAGTATACTGGCTTGACTTGACTTGACTTTAGCCTACATTTTCGATCATGCTGTCTGCTGCGCGTCTGCCGCAAGTTCGGGCCGAAGCTTGCATCTCATTACAAGCCAGTTGAGAATGAAGTAAAGTTTGGACTGTCCGAACCATATTCGGCGAACTAAATGTTCAATTAAGAAACGAATCATAGTTCGTCGAAGTGTCCAAAGTATGTTCAGGCGAACAAACATTCGCCCAGTTAAGAACGGGCTTTAGGGATTGGTTTTGTGGATTGACTTGACAAAAGGTTTATGTATGACACTAATGAGAAGAGTTTTGAAATGTACATTTGCTTCTGACAGAGTCTGACTGTGCTGAGGTGACCCTGTTCTGTTGACAGGAGGTTAAAATCCAATTACTAACTAACTAACTGTCCTCAGCTGGTAAATGTGTGAGTGAAATCACTGAAATGTAAATACTGAGATACGCTTGTTAATGTTATCAACTGTTTTGACTGGTTGTCCAGACTGTGCTGTGTTCAGGACCGTGGGCCAGCATTTTGACTCGTGATTTGATCACTTGCATTTGGAAGCGGTACCGGGAAATGTCGACATCACACCATCAATTGCCTGCAGGACAGAGGCGTGGAAAGAGGAAGTGCTAGACAGTCTTCCTTAAAAGGACGAAAGAGGGTCGTCATTGATCAGATGAACATTGGAACTGTTTTGAAAGGCAGCACTGGGGACACTTCTGAGTGCATAGATACCATCTTCAACTGAACAGGAAAATTTTGAGTATGTGATTCATCCTGGGGTGACCAAATGACTGATACTAACATGGAAGACAGATAAACAAAAGAAGCAGGGGGGGAAAAAGCCAGTAGAAGACAGTTGATAAAATGAAGGGTAGGTCAGTATCTAGAAAAAGAAACCGAAGTGTCTTTTTTATCCCTGTCCTGTCTTCCTGTTTTGGTGAGTACATTTACCTTGGGTGGGGGGGGGGGGGGTTCAGCAAGTTATTCATTTTTTTCTTTTTCTTTTTTGTTAACTCAGTTTTCTGCACTTGTTACAAATGAGTATTTATTGCTTTTTCAGATGGGAGGTGTTGCGTTTTTTGCTGTCCAACTTGCGGATGTGGATTGAGGAGTACCACTTTGATGGTTTCCGCTTTGATGGTGTCACGTCCATGCTGTATCATTCTCATGGCATTAGTAAGGGTTTCTTTTACTGTTGATGCTTTCAGCGAATGGCATAAAAATAATCAGACAATCAGGTATAGAGACCGTTTTGATTCCTGTTCACGGAGTTAAAGATATTGAGGAACTTTTGATGCTGGTTTTCATTCTTTTGTTGGTGTGAACAAGCCTTGTGCAGGAGTACCTAATTATATATGGCTGTAAATCACATGGGGTTGGATAACATGGGGAAGGAGTGTTACTCTGTTCCTCCACACACCACAATAACAGAAACAATAAAATGGCTCACAGCACTGCCCATCTTAATGCAGGAGTCATTCTGGTGGTGACAGTGTAGCATTAGGTATAGTCTCCCTCTTTCCTCACCTCCTGGGATCTCAGGAGCCAATACCACTCAGGAGACAACTCGGCATTAAACAAGACTGATAAATGGGGAGAGGGGAGGTGTGGGGGACTTTATACTGAGTATTATTATGTCCAAGAATACTGAAGTAAGAAAATGTACTGTGACAGATGATAAGGATGAGGTTTTCTGATTTATTTTCCACATTTTGTACATCAGGACTGTAATGCCCAGAATGTAAAATGTCATCCAGCTTTTAATCATCAGATATCTTCCCCAAACCCTTTTCAGGTCACGGCTTCACAGGTCACTATGATGAGTACTTTGGCCTGAACACGGACACAGAGTCCTTCGCCTACCTGACACTGGCCAACTACATGGTGCACAGCTATTACCCTGATTTCATGATCACCATCTCCGAGGTAGGTCTGTTTAATGTGCAGTCTCCATTGTCTGCCTCACATAGTCCAACTACATGCTGCCTAGCATGTACCCCTGATTTTATGATAATTGTCTCTGAGGTAGGTGTGATTAATGTGCAGTCTCCATAGTCTGCCTCACATCGTCCAACTACATGCTGCTTAACTAGTAGTTGTATGTACCCTGATTTTATGATCACTGTCTCTGAGGCATAACTTTTACCCTGATTTGATGATCACCATCTCTGAGGTAGGTCCAGTTAATATGCAGTCTCCATTGTCTACCTCACATCGTCCAACCACATGCTGCATAACATGTAGTTGTATGTACCCTGATTTTGTGGTCATTGTCTCCGAGGTAAGTCTGTTTAATGTGCAGTCTCCATTGTCTTCCTCACATAGTCCAACTAAATGCTGCATTCGCATGTACCCCTGATTTTATGGTCACTGTCTCAGAGTTAGCTCAGTAAATGTGCAGTTTCCATCACCCACTTCACATGTTCTGCACGTGGGTGTGAAACTCACGAACATTGATAGCGCGTGAGTTATTGATGCCATTTGTTTTTTGCCTGTCTACAAAGCGTACATGCCTAGGGCTCAGCTGAACACGGCTCCCAACACAGCTCAGGAGCTGTGTGAAAGTCCAGGTGGCTGCCCTGGGCTCCTCCTGCCCCTTACAGTCTGGACAGTCTCTGTGGACACAAAGCAGCATTGAATTTGAACACTCAGCTGTGTGAAAGTCCAGGTGGCTGCCCTGGGCTCCTCCTGCCCCTTACAGTCTGGACAGTCTCTGTGGACACAAAGCAGCACTGAGTTTGAACACTCAGCTGAGAAAGGGCGCTCCAAGACCCTGTCTTATTATTGTTTGATGCTGGTACCGTGGGTGTGTTGACAGGACGTGTCGGGCATGCCCACTCTAGGACGACCGGTGGAGGAGGGTGGCTGTGGCTTTGACTACCGCCTGGCCATGGGAGTGCCAGACATGTGGATCAAGGTATTTTTTTAAATAGTTTTTTAGTACTTTCATTGTCCCTCATGGGAAATTCAGGTTGCCTTACCTGGGTAAGGCATGGCAGCCGCAAGAGCAGCGCTACCCTTTCCTATCAGCATGGGGCAGTGTTTTATTGAGTCCAAACTATGGCATGGCTGCCAGTTCTTGTTAATATAATAATAATAATGTATATTTATCATGCGCTCACCCACGCCCTGAGGCCTCACATGATACATATTAACCTAAATATGATATTCTATACACATGTAGAGCCTAGTCCTACCAAAACAAATTACTTATGTATTATAAAAAAAGAAAAGCACTACAAACACACACACACACACACACACACACACTGACTGTAGCAGAAACCGGGTACTGATATGAGATAGGATATTAGTTAGGATTAATATGTGCCATGCGTCCAGAGCTAGTCTTATGCATACGTGTGACACAGAGGAGGATAGTTTAGCCCATCAGGCTCCATTGTAGTGTATCAGATACACATGTTTTGGTGTGATAATTAACACTGGCATTTATGTGTGTGATTTAAAAAAAAGAAAAAAAAGAAGAAGATTTTTTAATCAATTTTTTCTGCCTCAGCTGCTGAAGACCACCAAGGATGAGGACTGGGACATGAGCCACATCACCCACACGCTGACCAACAGGCGCTGGTCAGAGCCCTGCATCGCCTACACGGAGAGCCACGACCAGGCACTGGTGGGCGACAAGACCATCGCCTTCTGGCTGATGGACAAGGAGATGTACTACAACATGTCCGTGATGTCCAGCCCCTCGCTGGTCATTGACCGTGGCATCGCCCTCCACAAGATGCTACGGCTCATCACCATTGGCCTGGGTGGAGAGGGCTACTTGAATTTCATGGGTAGGTGTTCTTCATCTCCTCCTTCTTCGGACCCCTCCTGCCCCCGAAAAGGAGGCCAGTGAGGTCTAAGTCCTTCCACCTGTCTGGAATCTCAGGGCTGTTGTTTGGTTCCTCTTTCCCGTCTCCTCTCTTCTCTTTCTGCCCAGTCCTCCTGCTTTTTCTGTCTTGTTATTGTTCCGCGCAAAATGTTAGCAGTCTGTCAGTCATGTTTTAGCATCTTTAAATGTATCGTTTAAAAAAAAAATTCAAAAAAAATCAACAGAACTGTACGCCCTGTTTCTTTGGCTCGGTTCCCCTTTGAATTGGGTAACTGTCTGTCCAGGCAACGAGTTCGGCCACCCAGAGTGGTTGGACTTCCCACGCATCGGCAACAGAGAGAGTTTCCACTACTGCCGCCGCCAGTGGAACCTTGTGGACGACCACAGCCTCAAGTACAGGTTCCTCAACAACTTTGATCGCGACATGATTCACCTGGAGTCCAAATACAACTGGCTGTCAAACCAACAGGTGAGTGACACGAATAGACCAACTGGTGCCTGGCGTGGTGGTTGCTGGGACAGGTCTGTTGGAATCCAGGTGCGTGCGGGTGAACTTGCCTGGCCTGTTTGACACCAGCAGTGCACACTGGTGAACTTGCGCAAATGTAGCAGTGACAGACAGGCAAGTTGACATACTCAGGTGGGGGTTGGGGGGGGGGGGGGGCTGGGAGTTTCCCCAGCATTGCCTCAGAAACGGTTCCGGGGTTGGCCTGATCGGCGATGGCCCATTCTCATCCTTTCAAGGACGATTGTAGAGGGCTTCTTCTTTTGTCTGTGCCTCTCTCCCCCATGGTGTGAAGTCTTTGGCTTTGTGCCCTTCTCAAGTGCCTCAATTCATCAGATCTTCTGCAGGGCGAGCCACTTGCGATGGTTGTTCATTTCCCTGGCATGTCCGGGTCAGTACTTCTGCAGGAGTGGAAACGCCAGGAAAACAATGCCTTTGCTTATTATGGTTGTATGCTGCACTGATTCTGCTTGGATCAAAAGACATAATTATTTCTACCTCAGCTGTTGGTGAAGTGAAAGAGATGGAAGATCCGCCGTAAAATGTAACATCGTTTTGAATTGCATGCTAATACTGTTTAGCACTTCTTTCTGCACTCCTTGTCAATTGGTCCATGTCGATTCCGATTAGTTTTGAGCCTTGCGGAATGTCTTTTGTTGCTGTAGACATCCCTCAAGATTTTAAGGAGAGGGGAGGGGATGTCAGTTGATGGAATTTTATCTGCCCTGTTTTGTTGTTTGTTGTTGTTCTTCTTCTTTTTTGTTTTTTAAACTGTATCTTTTGCAAATAATGGGCCTTTGTTACGTCACATGAACCGGAGGCCAAATTATTACCTTAATTCAGCAACAAAAGTGACACAATCCTACTTCTTTCCATGCATGTAAAGTACAGGTCTGTTTCAGCGATTGCTCTCTCTCTCTCACTGTTTGCTCTCTCTCTCTCATTTCCTCCCTATTTGCAGCAGTGTATTGCAGCTATTGTTTCTTCTGATGCGTGCATTAATAATGCTTTTACATAGTGCTATACCCTGTGAAGATTCATGAGCTCACGGTGCTGCACGTTATCTACATCAACGTGACAATTTAAAAAAAGCGCCAGTACTGTGAAAGCATACATCAGCACTTGGGCATTTCACGCCCAGCCACCCACAATATGATTACACACAGACATCTACACATTCGCACCCACACATGCGCGCACGCACACACACACACACACTGTGATAGGCACAAATGCACACACACACACAAACACATGCATGACCACACCACACACACAACACATACACACAACACAACACACACACACACCTCCACCCACACACACACACACACACACACACACACTCCCCACCCCACCCCCTCCCCCACCACGCTCTCCCGTTAGTCCTATGCTTTGCAGCCTTGTGCTTCTGCATTTCTTGAGCCAGTTTTGCAGTGAGAAAGCGTTGCGACGTGCCAGTCAAGCTGATGAAAAATCGGGAGCTGCGGTACAGTTGATTGTATTCATTGTTTTATTTTGTTTCCGTTTTGGACTTGCATGAAAATTCGCCCTGAACTAACTGCAACGGTTGACTGGGCGTAAAACACCAAGTTACCTACTTGCATGAAAATGTATAATGATCGTTGTTGATTATTATGCTGGTTGGCTGCCTGGCAGCTTTTGCAAAAAACCCATTAGCATTGCATTTTTCTTGGACACTGTATAAAAATGGTGGATGTTAAGCACCAAACTTTGTATGTTGATAGTATTGACTGAGCGCTGCCCACTCACACCATTACAAAATATTTTGTGTGCGTGCATGTGACATTGACCCTATTTCAAGGTCACGACAGCCTCAACCTTGCAACAATTCAGGTTTAAACTTTACATGGACTGGATCATTTGCTGTTATCTCAAACACTGTTTCCTCAAAGTCTATCATTAACTATGATTATAACCTATGTTGAGTTCAACGTATCCACCCACTCTTGGGGGGGGGGGGGGGGGGTAAGAAACAAGGAAATATGAGTTTTATTCATAAGAAAAATATAAAGATCTGATGATTTTTTTTAAATATTGTTTTTCCCTCTAATTTGCTTGCTTGTGTTTGGCTTTTCTGTGTATGTGTTTGGTTTGCCATACATGCAGTTCTTTTCTACTTTTTCTGCGCTTTTTGCGTGTGTTTTGGATATGACTTTACAGGCTGTTGCTTTTGTTTTTGTGTGTGTGCTTCTTCATTGTTTTGTGATCAGGTTGTTTTTTGTAGAGGGAGTAAAACAGAGGGTTGTATTCATCAAGACAAATATGAGTTTGATGATGTTTCATTTATTTCTGGTATTGCCTGCTTGCTTTTTTGTGTTGAATTTTTTTTTTTGTGTGTGTGTGTGTGAGAGAGAGAGAGAGATGAGAGAGAATGTTTACCCAGTGATGGATATTGTTGACAATTAGAGGCATTTCATTGTGTAACCTGAACTGGGTGGCTGTTAAGTTCCTTTTGTTTATTGTCATTGCTACACAGTCTGCACATGTATATATTAGCCACTGATTACGCAAGGCAGTTGTCAAAATGGTGTGACATCTGTGAAGCGGTGAAAGTGGTTCTCGGAAATCAGTCAGATAACCACTGTAACCAGTCAGATGCATGGCCATCCATACTACTGCTAGAACTGTACTAGCAAACACTTTGCTCCCTTCCCCAGTTTAAAACACTCACACACACACACACACACACACACACACACACACACACACACACACACACACACACACACACACACACACAAATAGTGCTGCATTTTATAACTTTTTTATTTTTTCGAACCAGGCAAATAAAATCACGACCGGTACATCTGATCATTTGCTGATTTTTTCCCTCGTTCTGTGCTTACCTTTAACCAGCAAAATACCAGAAATCACCAGTTAACATGAGCCCTGTATATCGCCGTTCTTTGTATACCCATGCAAAGTATTTCTTTCTTTAGTGATTACTTGCTTCTGATACTAACTGGGGCCAGAGGGGTTCATCATTTAGCAGTGTTACATCAGTGTTGCTGTTTCAGCTTATGTGCACATAAAATTGCGTCATTACGTCACACCTGTTACATGTCATTGTCATGCCAACAGTCTTCCAAGCACTGGACAGGAAGACAACATAGCTCAACTGATAGGTATTTTTAGCTTTTCACTTCATTTTTTTTACCATTTAGCTGGTAGGTAGGTAGGTAGTGTTGCTTAATGTCCTCAGATGTCAGTTGACCTATTAGGGACGAGCTAAGACCAATGCCGAAGCGTGGTTCAATATAGCTTTACGTCCACGGAAACCAGAAGGCTCGTTAGGACAGACAGCCCAGGATGGCCACCTCGACTCTCACACAGCTCCTGAACTATGACCATTTAGCTGTTGTTTAAGTGTCGTTTCGTAGCTTGACAAAGGGGATTACCACAAAAATGTGCTGATTTTGTCGTGTCCTAATAAATCATATTCTTTGGAACCTTTTATGTCTTTGGATCATATGCGTGCATACTTTGATGTTCATACGTGTATTGAGACAGGTGCCCGAAAACAAAGAGGTAGCACTCAAAAAAAGCGCTGAGGGTGAACCAGGAGCTTCGGTACATTTCGTTATGAACTGATTTCTTGTTTTTGTTGGGTTCTTTGTTGTTTTAAGGTTGCTCTTTTTGCTGTTGGTAGTGGTGGTGTTTGTTTAGTTATTGTTTGGATGATGAAACCAGTTCTGAGGGTGTTTGTTTTAGTTGTTATTTGGAGCACTGTCAGTATACCACTTCCGTGGGTATTAATAATACGCGCTATAAAAGGTTGCAGTCACTCATTCAGAACCACATGTCACACGTGCGTAGTGAGTCTGCTCGAGAGCAGAGAATAGTGCCATATAAAAGCTATGAAGCTATGAATAATAATAATAATAAAACATATTTTGATTCTGTTTATGAAGGAAGATTTTCTGATTTTATTCCCCCCCCCCCCCCCCCCCCCTTTTCTCTGTCTCTTTTTTAAAGTTTTAATTTTTAATATTTTGTTGTTGGTTGTTTTGTTTTGTTTTGTGGTGCTTGCTTGTTTTGTGTTTGGTTTTTTGTGTATATGTTTTGTTTAACCACAAATACAAAACGGTTTACACCATGTACTTCTTTACAATTGCTTAACTTTTTGGCTCGACTATGCATGTTATTCTCTAGTGCTAGCTAACCAGCATGAATAGTTTTATACCACTTTCTCAGTGTGATATTACTAAAAATGCAATTTTGGGGTTTGCCTTGCTCCTCTAGGAAATAAGTACCTTTCACCAGTTGTGAAATAGATGAAATCATGTACAGTTAGACTGTGTTGCGTCTTGAGTTTTGAACCAGCTTTTTCACTGTGATTTGGTGATTTGTTTATGATCCTGCTGTGGATTTTTTTTTTTTTTTTTTAAATATGTGCTTTAAAACTGTGGTTGTTTGTCCTGAGCTGACGGGACTTTAATAAAATCGAAGAGCAATTTTTTTTATGTTAATGTCACTGTGATGTAAACTTTTTTTATTTTCGGTTCCTTTGCATTGCTTCACAGATGGTTCCAAAAACAAAGATTGGAGTTGCTGGCCATGTTGATGGTGAAATTGTGTCTTCGGTATCATTGTTGCTGAGGACCTGAATACATTGGGAATTTGTCTGTTTATTTTTTTCTTCTGCTTTTTTTTTCTTTCTTTTTTTTCTTTCTCCCGCCTTTGTTTCTGTTCTTTTCCGCTTTCATGTAAATAATTTACCTCACAGTTGTGATTCATGAATTTGCATTTTTTTTTTTTTTTTTTTGTTGATGTGTTTATTCACTTATTTGGTGCACTGCTGTTTGTGTTTGGGTTATTTTGGTTTTTACTCATGTTTGAAGAAATTGTGTGAAGAAACGCCAAGTCAGTCTTTGTAATGTCCAGTTAGCTTCAGACTCTGCCCAAGTATGGCATGCATAGTCCAGGCCGTGTACATATCACTTCAGTTCCAGGGACACAGCAGAGACATTTACTGGGTTTTGAGAAGAAAGAAAAAAACTCAGTGATGCAGTGTGCTCTTAGTCTGAAACATACTATGCAAATGAGATCTTGGAAAATATAGCCTGGTGGTAACCTGTGTTCAGATTTATACTTGGGGATGATGGCTGTGACCCGATTTTTTTTAAGGTCATATGGGAGTCTGAAAACAGAATAAGAACCTAAAACAAAAACAAAAACACGGCACAACCTAAAACAGAAACAAAAACAGAAAATGGCACAAAAACCTTGACAGTCTCTCATTTTGAAGTTCAGTCAGCAGAGCATGCTTCTTGCTTGTTCTTGTTGAAGTTAATTTTGATGGGCAGTAAACTGGTTTAGCCCCCACATAAATACGAGTGATGATCACTTTTATATAACATAGCATTGCTCTCTGCCCTTGAACAGACTCACTGTGCGTTTCTCGCGTGTGATTCTAAAGGAGTGCCTGTAGCTTTCTGTAGCACATTTCTGAATATCCACAGGTCTGTTTGGTTGTTGCATGGCTGGTGCCACGTGAAACATAAATAAGAGGCTTGTATATTACCAGTAGGTCATGATGACATTGACAAATCACAGGGTTGATGTTTTCAATTTATAAGTGTTGTAGCTCACCTTTCGAAATCTTTGGCCTCGTCATTGTTTGGTGTTGAGTGCTGCAAGCAGCCATCACAGGTGGTTGGTTGCTGGATGCACTGGGGGGTGGGGGAGGGGGAGGGGAAAAAAGAGCTGTTTTCAAAAAAATTGGTACAAAAGTGAAACTGAAAATTAAAGCAGAATCCTTTGGCTTACTTTCAGGTTTTTACTATGACCATTTGGACGGGGTGTGTGTTTTGGATGGGTGCAAAACAGAATCTTGATTCCCTTGAAGGGATCTGTGGTCAGAGGGTATCATAGATGGTACATTGCACAGACAGTCTGCACTGTTAAGGCATTAAGTGCGGACATCTAATTGTATATTAGCCAGGTGGTCATGATGACAAATCACTTGGTTCACATTTTGTTGTTGTATTTTTGTAAGTGTTATAGCTTACTTGTCACAACCATGGCCTAGTCCTCTTACTCATACTGTCTTGTCATTTTTCTGCGAATGGTCCATTCTCCTGACTTCTTTTGCACGAACTCATCAAACATTTTTTCATTAAGAGTTAGACTTCTTGGTATGGCTCTTGTTGAGCATCTAGGATATAACAGTTGGTAGGTGGTATGTGCAGCTTGCTGCCATATGGTGCTGGTATTTGCCATTATCATATTATGCATTTATGTAACATTTTTTATTTTTTATATTTTTTATTGTCCATTGCTTTTTATGTTTTTCTTTTGTCTGGTATTGATAAATTAGACAGAATGGTTGATAACACCAGCATGTCCTAGCCTTATGTGCTCATTAACAGGGGCAACATTGAAGGGTCTAACTCTTTGAAAATTTGTGTTTGATGTTTGTGTATGTATGTTTTGCTGTATGTTTGTGTAGGGATTGGTTTTGTTGACTGACTTGAGAAAGGGTTTATATATATATATTATTTCTCTCTCTTTCTATATATATATATGTATGTGTGTGTGTGTGTGTGTGTGTGTGTGTGTGTGTGTGTGTGTGTGTGTGTGTGTGTGTGTGTGTGTGTGTGTGTGAGAGAGAGGTTTTGAAGTATGCGTTTGCTTATGACTGATTGTCCTGTGGTGACCCTGTGTGGTTGACAGGACATTAAAATCCAACAACTAACAAACTCCTCAGACTTGAAACCCCCCACCCCCTCTTTGGCCCAGTCTCTGTGTGCTGTTTTGTGATGGTGTTGAAGAAGTGCCAGTGTTTATCATGGGGGTTGAATTCACAGGACCCAAAATCAAATAAGAGTGAGGTCCCATGCGCCGGCTATAGTGAAGATGGAAAAGTGTACAAGGTATCCCTACACATTGTTTTTGCTGATGTTGCTGACAGAATTGATTTTGCTGCTTTTTTCCCCTTTTTTGTTGTTGTTGCTGTTGGAATTCTGTGTCAGCATGGTTAATATAGAACAAGGTGGTTTTATAGTTACAAGGTTGTTTATACTTTGTGTGTGTGTGTGTGTGTGTGTGTGTGTGTGTGTGTGTGTGTGTGTGTGTGTGTGTGTGTGTGTGTGTGTGTGTGTGTCTCAAAAGAGACCACCATATTAGATGTTTTTGTTTGTTTCTGAAACCTTTCCTTTCAGATACAGAAATTAAGATTTTGTTTCTGGAACCTTTCCTTTCATGTCTTCATGTTAATAAACTCCTTATTAAGGACCCCCCCACCAGAACCAAAAATTAAGGTCCCTTCTGTTCAGAACCCAGATGTGACCAATGTTCTCATTTTAAAGCCTGGAATGGGTCAGAGTATAGCCACACATGCTTTGCTCACTGCCAGGAAAATTATGTTTCAGCATGGTTAATTTATAACAAAGTCATTTATTCTCTTTGTGTGTGGTTGTGTGTGTGTGTGTGTGTGTGTGTGTGTGTGTGTGTGTGTGTGTTCCAAAAGAGACCAATTGTCTGTAAAAAAAAAAAAAAAATGGGGGCTGTGGGCACAGAAATTAAGGTCCCCACTGTTGAGAACCCAGAGCTGACAGATGATGTCCCTTTAAAGCCTGGAGTAGGTCAGAATATAACCATGCATGCTTTGCCCACTGCCTGGAATTTCTTTCCGGTCCTAATTTCTGCCTTCCCAGTCCATTCACCTTCATTTTATTTCAGATCCTCACCCAGCTTATATAGTCACAAGTGATTTAAGCAGGTTCCCATGGGGAGTGCCTATGGGTACCCAAACGTGTGGTTGTGCATTGATAAATAGATAGATGGTTGGTTTTTAACATTGTAACAGGGAATCAGACAGACTTGTGATTTAGTGACACGTTTTGAATTGGTGTAAAATAATTCTGAGTGTGATTTGTCCTGAGGTGACCCTGTACGGCTGATGTCGAATCCAAGAACTAGTTGACTAACCTTACTGCCCTTCTTTCGAGACTACTCGTGCCTGATTTTTAGGATGGTCTTGAAAAGGGGGTCCCCACTGTATGAACACTGTTTTGTTTTTGTTTCTCTTGTTATTGTTGCATTCTTTGGGAGGGTTGGAGTGTGTGTGGGGGGGGTGTTGTTTGTTTCGCTTACATGAAAACACCAGCAGGGGGTATCGAAAGAAGGGCATCCTCTGCTTTGAAAGAGTTGTCGTTAGAGAATTTTCGTGTTCGCTGTGAAAATACTTGGGCTTGGCATGATGAGCGCCTCTGTTTAAGCTTGAAACAGTGTTACCATGATCGATAACTTCTCATCCTCCCATCCTTACCCCACCCCACCCCTTTTTTTTTCCTTTTTTTTTTAATGCTTCCAGCAACATTGGAAAGGTCAAAACTAAAAGTTGTGGTCAGTTGTGATCTGAGTTCAGCCTGTAAGATATATACCTGGGCAAGGTCACGTTCACGATGAACTCAGTTACCTTGGCCTGTGTTAAAGGGAGATAATTGATGTCTCTTGGGCTCGGCAAGAACCCCAGTGTAGTTGTTGTTTTGGTTTTTTCCCTCAGGTACTGCTTCAGGAACACTGTTCAAACTGTGCACAGTAATAAAGAACTTCATCTAACTGTGCCCTTTCTCACTCTATGTGTGATGACCTTGTTGTTAATGTTGTACCAGTTCACACTCTATGTGTGATGGCCTTGTTGTTAATGTTGTACCAGTTCACACTCTGTGTGTGATGACCTTGCTGTAACAAAGTGATTCGTACTCTATGTTTGATGACCCTTGTGACATAGTGATTCACACTCTATGTTTGATGACCTTGTTGTAATCTAGCGATTCACACTCTCTGTTTGATGACCTTGTTGCAATGTTATTCCAATTCACACTCTTATATTTGATGACCTTGTAATTTCCTGAGTGATCGCTGATTGCTATGTTAACATAGATAGACAAGATCAAATTGCACAGCACTTTCGCTGGCTTTGGTACAATGGTAGGGACTGCGAGACCATTCACTAAATCCGAACTCTTAACATTGCCTTCTTTCATTTTTCCTTTGCAGTGCATATTTGTTTTCATTTGTTTTGTGTGTGTGTGTGTGTGTGTGTGTGTGTGTGTGTGTGTGTGTGTGTGTGTGTGTGTGTGTGTGTGTGTGTAAAAAAAATGTTGATCCATTGCTTTCTGTGGACTCTCATTGTCTATTTTTGCCCTGATATAACTGTACTGGTTGACTGGGTGTGAAAAACAACAAGCTACTGCTGCTACACTTGTTTCTTTTCTGCCCTGTTTGCCCTGTTATAAGTGTAACCGTCACGGTCAACTGGGTATTAAAAAACCAATTATCTGTTTGATTATTTTGATTGGTGGATTGATTGATTTTTTGTGTCTTGTGCTGATATTAACGTCGTGGGTGACTGGGCATTAAAAGTCAATTATCTGTCGGATTTTGTGTCAAAAATGAAAAGAAACAAAAAAGGTGGGATGACTTGCAACTGCTGGTCTAAAATATTGCAGTGGCCTGAATCAATGCTTGGCCAGTGGCTCTGCACATGATAACACAGGAAAATGGTTGTGAAATGAAGTTTCTAGCTCTACCCTACCTGTGTTGGTAAACTCCAGGGTTAAAGGGGAAGGGTTGAATGCGAAGGAAGGAAACGGCCCAAGCTAAAAAATAAAACAAAAATCATGTGTGGTGTCTGCGGCCTGTTGCAGAACTTTATCAGCCTGACGCACAATGATGACAAGGTGGTGGTGTTTGACCGTGCTGAGGTAATGGTGTTCATCTTCAACTTCCACCCAACCAAGAGCTTCACCGACTACAAGATCGGGGTCAAAACACCAGGCTCGTATCCTTTAGACTGCGAGCTTCAGGTATATTAGTAATGATAATAATGAAATATTTGTAACGCGCCAACCTCTAAGATAAAAAAAAAAGAACAAGCAGACTTCAGATTTAGACACCCATGCTGCAATAATGACAATGATTAGAATACATTACAATATAATACAATGTCTCTGTGTAGTGAATTTGCCTTCTGGCTCGTCATTTACATAAAACATTCAATACATTTTACAATAAAACATCAACAGTTCAATAAAACGCAGAGCTAAAGCCGCTCAAACGCAATGGCAAAATACATAACAATAACACTGTGCATACACACACATGTACAAGCATTTCAAACAGCAAGATTTGCAATGCACACGCACGCATATGCACACATGCACGCACGCACACACACATGCACGTACACCACAGGAATGAAATGAAGTAAGACCAAGTTGGAAAGGATTGAGAGTCTGTCAGCAGTGGTAAGTTTTAAACAGACTGGTTGTGAGAACACTTATTCACATAGGTTTTTTTCCTGGTCTTTTGTTTCACACTTTTACAAAATGTCTTGGTATTCTGAAGAACATGATGTAGCATCAGACACAATTCTGAAGAACATGGTAAAGCATCAGACACTATTCTAATGAACATGGTAATGCATCAGATACTGTTTAGAGGCAGTTTTCAGTTTTATAAAAGCTTAATTATGGAGACCAAAAATGTAGATAACCATCAGAAAATGGGTTTCTTTTAATTTAATATGTGATATGTGTTTAACTGAGTACAGCAGAGTTGGCATTGAAACTTTGTAAGGAAGAAGGAAAAAAGTGTTTCGCAGTGGTTTGCCCCTACTTCACATTTTCACAATAAACATTTTGAAAAACAAAAATAAAACACAGACCCACGGTTTGGAGTGCTCTGCCCCTGCTTCACATATTCCAGACTCCTTGCTTTCTGCTGAAAGAGTGCTATGCTGTAATAAATACTTTGTTTGAAAAACAGCAACAAAACATACCCCAAAAAACAACAACAGCTCTTTGAAACAGCATTTCATGTTTGTGACTATTTTTGCCACATCTTATGATGGTCTTATTATGTGTCTTATGCTGTTGGAAGGAGGCTTGCACTGTTTAATGTTAGCCCTGACATAACCCTATGCAGCTGACTGGGCTGAAAGCACCAACTCACTAACTAACTAAAGCATTTAATGAAAGAGCATTTGCTAGGAAGCTGACCTCTGTGCAAACTATGTGTGAATGACTGGATTTAAATTAGAAAGGTAGTTTCTCAATTTGCTTGCTATCCCACTGAAAGCAGCTAAGTATGTGTTAACTTCTGGTCAAGACAGGGTAAAGCTCTCTTTGTTATTTTAATTTTATTTTTTTAGCTCTGAGTCAGCACATAAATGTACAGATGTGTATCAGTGCCTGTATTGTATTGTTTTCTTGTGCTCTGCTTACTAATATTTTTGTGTTCATTAAAGATTCTTTCGACCATTGTTCATTTTTAGTAAGAGAGGGAAAGAAAAGAAGAAAGTAAAAAACAGCAGCTGGTGGTTTGAAAGCATACAAATACTGCTTAAAAGGAACAAGACAAGATGAATAATGATTGTGGCTACTCCCAGTGAAAGTGGAGAAGGAGAAAAAACCCGCGTCAGGCAACAACAGCAAAAGGTTTGGGTAAAGGTAGTCAACACCCTCTGCCTGTCAACTTTATAACTGTCCGAGTTCCTTGACCCGTGGTCAGCTATCGCATTGTGCTGGACACGGATGCTGAAGAGTACGGCGGTCACAGGCGACTTGACCACAGCACGGTCTTCAACACCTTTGACGAGCCCTGGAACAACCGACCATGTCACACCTATGTGAGTGTCCGTGCACGTTCAGATGGAATATATGTACCATGATGGCTGAATGAATGCTGTGCTGTTGGTTTGCTGGCCAAAGGACATTAAGCCCCACATCATCGTGTATTGTGTGTGGTGTGTGTGTGTGAATGCATGAATGTGTGTGTGTGTGTGTGTGTCTGGAACAACCGACCATGTCACACCTATGTGAGTGTCCGTGCACGTTCAGATGGAATATCTGTACCATGACGGCTGAATGAATGCTGTGCTGTTGGTCTGCTGGCCCTGAGCTGGGGAGATGATGGTTTCCTCAGACACCTCTCTCAGTCTTGTCCAGTCCACAATCCATACAGGCCATCAGAGTGTGTGTGCATGCATGTGTGTCTGAGGGTGTGTGTGTGTGTGTGTGTTGTCCCTAATATGTCAGCCCAGAATTAAAGGACATTAAGCCCCACATCATCGTGTATTGTGTGTGGTGTGTGTGTGTGTGAATGCATGAATGTGTGTGTGTGTCTGTGTGTGTGCATGTATGAGACAGAAAGAGAGTTTGGAGTGATTTGGGGCTGGGTGTTAGTAAAGCCCTCCCCTGTCTCACCCTGCCCTGGGCTCATTTGAGATGCGGCACCAAATAATTATATCTGTGATTATTATTCTCTGTCAAAAATGGCCTGGCAGTAACCACATCATGATTCATCTCTCTCTCTGTCTCAGTCTGTCTCTCTCATTCCAACTTGCTCTCTCTCTCCCTCTCTCTCTCTCTCTCTCTCTCTCTCTCTCTCTCTCTCTCTCTCTCTCTCTCTCTCTCTCTCTGTCTCTCTCTCTTTCATTGTCTTGTAAATTTTTCAGTGCTTGTTTAATCTGTGTAAATTTAGTGTTTGGGTTTAATACTCTCAGCTTTCTCAAGCTGTGTCATATAATGTGCTAAAAATGTCTTTTTGCTATTAATAATAATTTCCATACATTATTATAAAGCGTCTTATAAATGTTGCAGAAAAGCACTCCTCGTGACATTGACTCTTGAGCTGAACTGAGCTCAGCACATTTTGTGTGTGTGTGTGTGCAGGTGTACATTCCGAGCAGGACAGCCATTGTTCTAGCAAAGTGCAACTGAAGGCTGTTCGCTTGTTGGTGTTAGTGTGTGAGAGAGTGCAACGATCACCATGGAGAGAGCCAGTTGCCATGTTGCCATGTTTCCATGCTTAAAGTCTTCACCGCTTGTGGTCCTGCAGGGATGGTCTTCCTTGGCCATCCTTTAGTTTGTATGCTTTTCGGGTGTGAATGTATGTGTGTGAGTGTGTTGTGGTCATTGTTTTTAAAACTTGTGTGGGGTAAACAGCGGAAATATTTTTTTCTGTTCGGTGCAACCTAGGTGCTTTTTTTTTTTTTTTTTTATAGATCTTGGTAAAAACTCGGTTCTGTTTAGGCATGCTGGCAGTGTTGATTTGTACACACTCAACCACCACCACCACCACCCCATCCCCACCTCCTACCCCTGCCCCCACCCCCACCCCACCTACCTACCTCCCACCCACACTGCTGCCACCAGTTCTGCAGTTCACACCACACACATTATTTCGACACCGCTTTGTGTCTAAACCGTTTGAAATTAAGTCTTGTAATGAGTCCATGAGATGATTTTGTGCAACATTTTTGGGAAGGTGTTGGGGGGGGGGGGTTGGAAGTGGGGGGGGGGGGGGGGGGGTCAGCACTTGGCTGTCCATTGCTTGCTCAAATTGACTGTAGTATTAGCTGAAACCTGTGCTTTCATTTACTGCTTGTGGGAGCTGGGCAGTGGGGAGAAGAGGAACACGGTTTACATGTGGTTTAACCCTTTCCCTGTCCTTTTTGTTTTTGTTTGTTTGTTTGGTTTTTCTTTAGATCAAAATGTAGAAAGCAAATAGCAAATAACTGATTGTTGAGGCATTACATTTAGATCTCAGTGACCTTAAAGAGAGTAAATCTGAGAAAGAAAAAAGAAAGAAAAAAAGAAGAAGGAAAAAAAGAGGCAAGGAGGGAGGGAGAGGATAATAAAAATAATCGTGACATTTTACATCCACAAAAATGAGAGAAAGGGAAGAAATTCCTACTCCCTTCATAAAGAGCCTATTGGATGCATGTCAGTGTGGGAGAATACTCACGGCTGACACACCTAAGAAGCTTGAAATGAAGGGAGACATGTCTTCAGAAGAAATGAAATAACAGAAGGTGCTCTCATTAATCAGCATGAAATTTGAAAGTTAAGAAAGAACTGTTTGTTGTTTTGTTTTTTGAAATGCTGAATGTAGAATTTTTGAGAGCACTTTTGGAAAGAAAAGTAACTCTGCGGGTACAAATACTCTGCCCTTGTCCTTATGATGTCCATGGTGATGTGTTTACGGTCTGCTGCAAAGATGGCACGGGATGCACTGCTCCAATTCTGATTGTTCACGCGTGCTCAGGAGAAGTAAGTAACTTGGTGTTTTATGCCCAGTCAACCAGTACAGTTATATCAGGGCGAAGCTCAAAGCCAGGTTTGAGAAAATAAATGTTTCTGATTGGGATAACCTGTCTGTAAGGCTCCATCGTTGTTTTATTGTGGGGGGTATTGCACCAGCAGCACAAATTCTGTGGCAGGGAAAGGGTTAAACACACACAAGGTGAAAACCGACCTTTTTTTCTCCCTTTTCTTTTTTTAATAGTTAAAGCCAGACACTACAGCCTGTGTTCAGAATCTGCCTTTTACAAGTGACAAATGGACAGAAAGACAGGTGGTGGTTCTTAACGTGGCAACGATGGGGAAAAAAAACTGTTTGCCTTACAAATATGTTACACGTACTGTTTCTAGGATGATTGAGTATTGTGTAACAACATGTACTGATTAAAAGGTGATTGAATCAGATATCTGTGCCATGTAACTCTGTACATGTACTGTTGTGGTTCTTAACATGGCAACGACGGAAAAAAAACTGTTTGCCTTACAAATATGTTACACATACTGTTTCTAGGATGATCGAGTATTGTGTAACAACATGTACTGATTAAAAGGTGATTGAATCAGATATCTGTGCCATGTAACTCTGTACATGTACTGTTGTGGTTCTTAACATGGCAACGACGGAAAAAAAACTGTTTGCCTTGTAAATATGTTACACACACTGTTTCCAGGATGATCAAGTATTGTGCAACAAGGACTAAAGGATGATTGAATCAGACATCTGTGCCATGTAACTCTCTGCATGTGCTATTTAAAATGTTATCAGATTAGATGTCAGCACCATGTAACTGCATTTGCTGTTTCCTGAATGCTTGAATTAAGTATCTGTGCTATGCAATTGTCAATGCAAGAACAATGATCTTAATTCCTTTTGGGTATTAACGCTTGGATGGAGTCATTTTTTTTAAATTTATCTCTTTGACCAGGCTTATAGTCATGCCTGCGACGAAGTCACACATCCTCCACAAACTGTTGTGATCACAGTTTCCGGCAAATATCTTTGGTCATAGTGCTGAAGTTGATGTGAGTTCTGGCTAGACTCCTAACAGACTTGCATACATTGATCGTGATCTCTTTCTGCTTTATCAGACAACTAGTAAAGAGCTTTCACTCTTTTCACTGGTCACCATGCACCAACCAGTTTGGGGGGGGGGGGGGGGGGGGGGATTCAGTTTGCATTTATTCGTGTATCTGCAGGATTGAGAAATCAGTTTGCATTTATTCATGTATCTGTGAGATGGAGAAATCTTGCCCGACCTCAGGTGAGATTTTTGCATGTGCAAAACTTGTCCTTCCAAGTTCTGGCCAAGGAATGAAAACAACTGTTACCTGACAGGTTCTGGAGCAAAACTGAGCTGGAGGGAGGGGGTGGGGGAGAGAGAGAATAAATCAGTCAATATTTAAAAGTGGTCGGTGACACTGTTTCTTGGGTGATTGAAGTCTGGACTCTTTTTTTTTTTTTTTAGTTTTTTTTTGCTTTGATATGACATTTACCTTTTTATGTTTAATGATGCATATAGTATTACCGATGTGATATACACTGTTTATTGACCAGTTACACCATGTTCAGAATGTACTTTCTGCTGGCATTTTGCATAGAATGTAAAATGGAAGCACTGAGAATTTAGAACTTCTGCTTTTGTTAGACATTTTCTGGGGAATGAACTGGTTTTGTCTGAATGAAATTTGTTTAGTTTTTTTATGCCATGTCCTGTTTTGTCTGTAAATCTGTTGTTCATTGGTCCATTTAACAAATGGGTATTTTGTTTGTCGTCAATGTGGCATTCATTTTGGCTTACTGCCTGTGTGAGAAAGGTTTCCTCCATCTGGAAATTCTTCATTCTTTGAGAGTTACTTCCCCCATGCTTCTACACTTCCAGAGTAGTGACCCTTTCTTATATTACATTTTGCTTGAAATAAGATCATTGGGCTGCGTTTTACTGTTTGGTACTATGGTACTGGTTGCCCAGTATTTTCTATTTTTATTATTACTATTTCTTCTTCTTTTCCTAGAACAGGCATTTATTATGACTTGTCAAAATCTTATTGTTGATTGTCACCTTTGTGATATTTGTAGAGCAAAACTGATGTTTCACAGTTCAGGCCTTAGCTACATACACCATTTGTTGTGCCCTCTGTCTGTCTGGCATTTGTTGTCTCTATCTCTTTTTCTCTCCCCCCCCCCCCCCCCCCCCACTATGTCTGTGTGTCCACATGTCTGTCTGTCTCCTCTTGCTTTCCCCTGCTCTTCCTCCTTCACTCACTCACTCTTCATGAAATAAATTTCACACAGACTCATACTGGTTGCCCAGCTGGTAACGACTCTCAGTTTTCTAATCTTCGTTGGCAGAGAGGTGGCTGCAGCAAAAAGCCTGAGGAGCTGAAGTTCAAAACAAACAAAGGCATAAATTAATATCGATAGGACCACCCACCCTGCCAAGACTCCGAATGGAAATGGTCACACATTTTCAAAGCTTTCATGCCCGCTTGCACCCTCGTGTGAGGCCCCCATGAGGTAAAGGTAGTTTAATGTCCCCTTAATGGCTATACTCTGCATTCTGATGGATGAATAATGAAACGGATGTCGCGTAGGTCGCCTCCCCCCATACCCCAGGCTTTTCTGCATTGTGACTGAGAAATAGTTAGTGAGGGGTAGCATAGGTAGCATTTACCTTCCCACTACCTCACTTTGGACTACACAGTCCCTACATTGTGGGTCATTTTGGACCCATGCATCTCATGTAATCGTATTTCAGCCTCTATAAAGAGTATGGGTCAGATTTAATGACCCATGATGCAGGAACTGTGTACTTTAAATTATAGCTTTGGGTGTGTGTGTGTTGTTGGTGGTGATTTTTGTTTTGGTTGTTTTGGGTGGGTGTGGGGGGGTTATTGTTGTCATTTGATGTAAACAATTAAAAGTCTGGCCACGTTCATCCACTCATGGAGAAGAATATAACTTGGTGCTAACAGGGGAATCAGAATTGTGAAGTTTTTATCAGACCTCTGCCAAGACCGAATCAGAACACTGGTGTGTGTGTATATAAATATATGTATCTCCACACATGTTGTCTTCTTTTCTGCAGGAAGGATTGAAGTAGTAAACACAGAGAGACCCAAAACTGAAAAGTAGAACTGGAGGAGATGGGGAAAGTGAGTGAACTGTTGGGATAGTTCATTGTAAAACTTTGCTTTTGGCCATTTGAGTAGGTGGGGGGGGGGGGGGGGGGTGAAATATGTGTTTAGACCATATACACTATATAGCCTGTGATGCCCCTTTCCTGTACATTATCGTCAAGAGAGAGTATATTTGTGTGTGTGTTTCTTGTTATTTTGTTTGTTGTTGTTTTTGTGTGGGTGAGCAGTAACTCCTTTTTGCATAAGTGTGCCTAGAAATGCTAGAGAGAGTGCTGAATTTATGTTGCTGTTGTTGTTTATATTTTTTATGTCCATACAGTGGAAACCCCTTTCAAGATCCCCCCTGCCCCCCTTTCAAGATCCCCCCTGCCCCCTTCCAAAAAAAATAATAATATTTTAAAATCTTTTTTCCCCAAGACAAAAGAGGGTCAGTCCTTGGTCAGAGGTCAGTTTACATGGATATATGGAGGGACATGTTTCAGAGAAGGTGCTTTTCAATAAGAGATGCTCCTTCGTCAGTTTTTTATCTCTCTCTCTCTCTCTCTCTCTCTCTCTCTCTCTCTCTCTCTCTCTCTCTCTCTCTCTCTCTCTCTCTTGTCAGGGGTTCCACTGTGCTCATATACCATGAGGTATACACTATAATCATGTACACTAGCAAGTGCCATGCACTGCACATTATGGGTCTGAGTTGTTCTCCTTCATCAACACATTTTGCCCTTAATTGGTTCATTGTGAGTGCAGCAGAACCTGCCCTGAGCAACCACCAGCTGACACACCCAGCCTTCCATTCCTGTGCTTATGTATCAGATCAAGAGATTGGACAGAAACTGTGGGGTGAGTGAAAACTTTCCAGGCCAAACACAGGATACCGCAAGCATTATCCCTGATATGTCCAGCATCTGAGGACATTAAATCCCAAAAGGAGAAGGATGCGAGTCACACACCGTTCAGCTCTGGGGTGGGGCTGAGTGTGGTTTGTGTTCCGTTGTACAACCCCTGCTGCCTGTCTTGTAATTTTTTTGTGCGGGTGGCCCATTCTCTTGACTTTTTTTCTTTTATTTTTTTCTTTCTTTTTTCAGAAAATTCTTCAGTATCTTTTGCTACAGATACAGGCTTTTTGTATTTTGTGTGTGGCTCTTGTTGAGCAGTTAGGAGGTGATAGTTGGTAGGTAGTATGTGCAGTTTGTTGTCGTATGACACTGGTATTTCCCATTATTCATTTAGATTTTAAAAACAAAAGTTGTTTCTGTCCATTTGTTTCTGTACATTTTTCTTTCATCTGGTATCGATAAATCAGATGCAATGCATGATGATACCAGCATGTCCAAGTCTTATAAAATTATGCTTTTTATTTTATAGGCAGTATTGAAGGGACTAGCTATTCAATAATGTGTGTTTGGTATTCATGATCACGCTTTGTATTTGTGTGTGGGTTGATTCTGTAGCTTTGACTTGTGAAAAGGTCTACTTATGAGAAGAGTTTGGAAATTGTGCATTCCCTCATAAACGACAAAGAGTTTGAATCTTCCCGGGGTGACCCTGTGCGGTTGACTGAACGTTGAGATCCATTTACGAACTGGAACAGAGGCTAGGTGAGTCGAGCTGAACCGAAGCCGTGCCGAGCTCAGCCGAGCTAAGCCGAGCTAAGCCGAAACCGTGCCGAGCTGAGATGAACCGAAGCCGTGCCGAGCTCAGCCGAGCCGAGCGCGGGCCCAACCCTGGCCGTAGTGTACTGGGTAGCGTAAATCAGAAAATCAGAGACACCACACCACTGCCGTAGCTTCTATGTGCAAGTGGCCCCGCTTTGGACGGTGTCGAGATTGATTAAAATTCAGTCTTCTTCGTAGCTGTGTGGGTCATTAGCTTCACTCCAGTCTGTAGAAGATTTTGCTGTACTTTTCGGGCTCGGCTCTGCGGCAGAAGAAAAAAAGAGAATTGGGTTGGGGAAAATCGGGGATGTCCGGATCTATGTGTGTGTGTGGAGGGGGGGGGGGGGTCCTGATCTGGGTTTGGAGAACTCTGAAATGTTCTCATCTGGGTTGGGGGAACTCCAGGATGTCCTGATTTGGGTTGGGAGAACTCTGGGGTGTCGTGATCTATGTTTGGGGGGATGTCTTGATTTGGGTTGGGCCGGAAACTCTTGGTTGTCCTGATCTCGTTTGGGGGAGCACTGAGATGCCCTGGTCTGGCTTGTGGGAATTCTGGGATGCCCTGGTCTGGCTTGTGGGAACCCTGCGATGCCCTGGTCTGGCTTGTGAGAACCCTGGGATGTCCTGGTCTGGCTTATGGGAACTCTGGGATGCCCTGGTCTGGCTGAAGGATTGAGGAAAGGGCCAAAAAAGATCAGGCCTCTCGCAGCGTTATTTAGGGACTTGTGGTTCGCCCATGGAGCGTTCTGCTGCACGGCAGGGAACGGCGAAGTGTTTGTACAGTGAACTGTGCGAGAGGGATGCTGTCGATGTAGTGGGATGTATCCGAGAACGTATAATTTGCTTTGTTGTGTATTATGCGGCAAGAGCGGCCAGCATCCGACAGTAAAGTGTGCTGCAGTCGACTGGATTGTCGTTCGTTTGTTTTTTCATTTCTCTGTCTTTCTCTCTCTCTCTCTCTCTCTCTCTCTCTCTCTCTCTCTCTCTCTCTCTCTCTCTCTCTTTTGTGTGTTGTTGTTTGTTTTTGTGTTTGTTTGTTTGAGGGGGGCGGGGGCATTGCTCTCATTTCTCCTTTTCCTTTCATTCTTTCTTTTTCTTCCTCTTCCTCTGTACATACCCCGAAGGGAGTCTCGCCGAGAGAGGGTCATCGTCAATCCGATAAACGTTGGAACTGTTTTAATGAAAGGCAACGTTGGGAAGACTTCTGAGACTGAGAAGGGGTGGGGAGCATAATTATGGGCCTTTCCCGAGCGCATTGATACCATCTTGACCTGAACTGAGCTAAACGGAGTCTGCGGCTCTGAGGTACACGAATGCGGGCGTCATCACAGTGATTAAGCGACTACGCGATGCAGACTGATAAGATGATAGAGGAGTAAGCGGAGTGCCACGTCAGTCCGTGTGGAAAAGATAAGAAGAAAAGATAGTCAAGAAATTCGTCACACAGTGTCGCACAAAAAAAATTACGACAAAAGTGAAGATGCATACGATGTGATATATGGGGCGTTGTCATAGCATTTTCGACGTTGAATCTAGCGACAGCGTGACGTAGACTGATAGCAATTTAGGGTGCGTACCACTTGTTATACACCGGAACAAATCTGGCAAACAGTGTGACCTATTCCTAACCATTGCAAAAAGTGCATTGTGCAGATTTTCACGCCACATAGTCTGTACTGGAACACACTTGGCAACAGCTTGACAGAGTCATTGCCACACATGGTGCACTCTGTCCTGTGAGTATCACGCCACGTAATGTAATAATTATTTATAAAGCGCAATTAAGAGACTATTGTAAGCGCATATACACGCGCGTAAACACACACACACACAGGCACCCCACCCGCACACACACAAAACAGAACACACACTGACCATACAAAACAGAACACAAAACTTTAATGGACAACAACATACAGAGGCTTGAGACAGAGGAAGACACCAGCGCGGAGCTGAAAACGAGGCAGGTTTAATGTTTCTGAAAGAAAGAAAAATGACGAGGTTAGATTTGAATGAGTCCAGAGAGAGACATTCCATGTAGAGGGTCATGTCATTCCGAAGACAAAAAAGGTTCGGGCACCAACAGTGTAAAAGTCTGGTACGATGAATATGGAGACTGAGAGTATCAGAAGCAGAGCGGAGAGTACGAGAAGGTGTGTAAAGTTGAAGACGGTCACAGAGATAAGACGGAGCAGTGCGGGTGATACATTTATAGCAGAGAGTGTTTATCCTGTACTTAATTTTTTGTGGGATTGGGAGCCAGTGGAGAGACTGAAGCAGGGGGGTGATGTGGTCCGTTTTAGGTTTTTAAAGTGTGAGGCGAGCAGCACTCGAAGGCTATGGACAGAGGAAGCAGGCAGGCCTGAAAGGAGAGAACTGCAGTAGCCGAGGCGTGACAGAATGAGTGAAGTGACCAGTTTCACTGCAGCCTTGGTGGAAAGAGACTTCTCGACAAAACTAATGAAGTTCTCCATGGACAGTGTTGTCGATGAGAATGCAGAGGGTTTTGACAGTCAGATAGTGGGACTGTGGTATCTTAAGCTGAAGGGTTTTGACGGAAATGAGGGACATTTTTGTTTTGTTCCGACGAGCATCGTTTCTGTCTTTTCAGTCACCATTTAGATGAAGTTTTTTTGTGTGTGTGTCATCCAGTTTTTGATGTCCGATTAACAATCAGATGTGGTTTTCAGAACTTTGGGTGTACGTGGATGTTTTGGGGCCAGGCGCTGTTAGGTAGTTGAGTGTCGCCAGCATAAAAGTGATGATTCAGTTTGTGACGGTTGATGATGGAGGCCAAAGGGGTAGTATAGAGGGTGAAGAGAACAGGCCGCAGAACAGAACCTTGAAGGACACCACAGGATAATTTGACAGGATCGGACTGCGTGTCGTTGACAGGACTTGAACCAGGCAAAGGCAGTATTGTGGATTCCAAATGTGTACTCTAGGCGGGTGAAAAGGATGGAATGGTCGATAGCGTCAGAAGCATCAAAAATAAACCTGGAACCAAGAACAAACCTGGCAACAACGTGGCGTATTCAAAAATGTACTGTGTAGACTTTCACGCCACATAATCTGCACAGGAACAAACCTGGCAACAGCCCGACGGATAAATTCACGTTGCCACTGACAGTGCATGGGGCCAAGTGAGTTTTCCCGCCACACAGTAGCAGATATTTCCCGCCACATAACATATACACCGAGGAACAACAATTCCGACGCGAACAACAGGACATATTATACCTTTCGGGGACACAGAACGCGCACAAGGCCCGGTGAGAGTTTCACGCCCCAGAAACAAACCTGGGAGAGTTTCACGCCCCAGAAACAAACCTGGCCGTGGCAGCATTAACATGACACTGATATTCACAGCCATCAGTACACGGCGTCAGCTTCAACAGCAAGTCAGTGCAATGGAGGAGCACACAACGGCGGTATTGTTGAGCCGAAAAGGTGTCACAATGCAATTCTCGTGTCGTTCAGCAACAACAACAAAATGGTATGGGGCTGCTCTGCATTGAATTCTCCGTGCCGGAGCTTTTTCTTTTGTCAGTACCCATGATATGGAAATGCGAGAGAAGCGTAGGCCCGTTAGAAAGTGCGACTTCAGAAAAAGCTTCTGGGGTTTGTGCTGTTGGGAAACGGGTACCTACTAAATCCGGACCACACTTATGCTGCTGGAACACCGTAAGGGGGCGGGTTTGGGAATTTAAGGAGAAAGACCACCTCAAATAAACACCCTTGGTCAAATAAACACGCTCATTCAAAGCTTGTTTATTTCAGGTGGTCTTTCTCTTTAAATCCAAAAACCCGTCCCCTTACGGTGTTCCAAAAATATTCCTTTAAATAAAACAATTAAGATTACAAAAATGTCCTACGGGTGGAGGAGCTAGAGAGTAATAAAAAATAAAAATAAAAAAGTAAAACAAAACAACAAATATATATTTATCATTTTGTAAAAAAAATTATTTTATTTTAAGTATTTAAAAATCAACAACCAAGGGAGTTAAGTATCGCTCGAAAGACGTCACATAAACGCCGACAACAAATAAACTTCAGTCGCCTACAGTCACTCTCACACGACATGCGAGGCCCTTCTGCTTACCAGCTTACCGCCAGGCCAAACCGGCTCACATTTTGCAGGTGGCAATGTGGTGTTAGATATAATTCCCCCCACCCCCCACCCCCCTCCGCCCTATCCACCTCCTGGATCATACGAACGAACGAACAGCAGCGGGTTTGGCCTAGCGGTGAGGTGAGGCTGGTAAGCAGAGGGACCTCGGTTCGATTCGGCTTCGCACTCTCCTTTTACTTCAAAAGTTGTGGTTGGTCTGTGGACACTGTCTTGTGACTTTTCCCCACACAGTTAATGAAATATCAGCATGGCTGTCATCGCTTTGCTGCCCATCTTAATGCAAGAGTCATTCTGGTGGTGACAGCGTAAGCGTTAGGTATAAATTAATAGTCTCCCTCTTCCCCCAACTTCAGTGCTGGAATTTCGGTCCCCAGCCAGTACCTCTGTGTAGACAACTCGGCGTGAAACCGGTTTAACCCAAGATCCGAACACATAAACGGTTCAAAAGAACGCTGTTTGTTAGGAACAAAAACACACAACACAAAGGAACAAGAACACACAATTTGCAAATTCTCGGGGTAATTCCCTTTATCAAGCTACAAAACGACACTTAAACAACAGTTGAACGGTGAAAAACGATGATAAATGAGATGGAAAGCTAAATCACTTACCTATTTTTGGTTGAGACATGTTGCTTTCCTGTCCAGCGCTTGGAACATAGCTTAACCCAAAACAGATAAGTGATTTAGCTATCCATCTCTCATTCTCTTCTCTTTTTTTTTTCTCTTTTTTTTTTTTTTCCTTCTCTTTTTTCTTCTTCTCGTTTTTCACCGTTTAACTGTTGTTTAAGTGTCGTTTTGTAGCTTGATAATGGGGGTTACCCCGAAAATGTTTCGATTGTGTGTTTTTGTGCTAATGAATAGCCTTTATTTGGACCTTTTCTGTGTTTGGATCTTGTTCTAGAACTCTAGCAGTCATTCTCGTTTTGTGTTTTGTTTTTTTCCACTTTAACCCAAATTCACCACAAGTAGGCTAGCTGCACCACCAACGTCGATCGTCACCAACAACAACATCACCAACAACACTGCTCTGCTTATTTCTCGGTCTTGGCGACAGAGCCCGAGAAAGGCGAATAGCGGATGTCGATCCGCTGCTTATAGTCCTGATACTTCTCCTCCAAAGAGATCAGAGGATCGATTCGGATCGATCGGGGTTCAGTGATCACTGAAGCCTGCACGTGATCGGGATCGACTGATTTTCTGTCTGTCTTGGGCAGGCAGTGCAGGTTGAGCGGTTGGACCTCGTGGTACCTATTCACAAGTGACTATATTTATATACATCGATCATCATCGACTGAATCGGCTGAGGTCTCAGGCGAGTTTGACTGAAGTTGAAAGTGTGTGTGTGTGTGTGTGTGTGTGTGTGTGTGTGTGTGTGTGTGTGTGTGTGTGTGTGTGTGTGTGTTTGACAGCGCGCGCGTGTGTGTGTGTGTGTGTGTGTGTGTGTGTGTGTGTGTGTATCAATGTATATGTGCGTGCGTGCGTGTGTGTGTGTGTGTGAATGTATGTGTGCGTGCGTGCGTGTGTGTGTGCGCGCGCGCTATCTGCCCGCTCAGGTTGTACTTCTGTTTGTCTGTCTGTCCACTTGCCAGGCATGTCTGCTTACTTGCCCACCTCTCCGTCGATCTGTCTCTGCAGGCGTGCTCAGCTGTAAACATCTTAGTTCATCACGGCACGTGCTATAGACGTCCACACATGCAACTAGTTTTCAAGGTTGGTTTCGACATTTTGCACTTTACTTTCAGTGCTTATTTTTTTCTAATAGTGAAATTCTCTGTCTCTATCTGTCTGTCTGTCTGTCTGTCTGTGTTTCTCTCTCTCTCTTCTCTCTCTCTCTCTCTCTCTCTCTCTCTCTCTCTCCTCTCTCTCTCTCTCTCTCTCTCTCTCTGTTTCTCTCTCTCTTTGTCTGTCTTTTGTCTCTGACTGTCTGTCTGTCTGTCTCTCTCGTGAATCTCTCTCTCCCTCTCTCTCTCTCTCTCTCTCTCTCTCTCTCTCTCTCTCTCTCTCTCTCTCGTGAAGCTCCCTCCCTCCCTCATTTTCTCTCTCCCTCCCCCCCCCTCTTCCTCCCTCTCTCTCTCTCATGAAATTCTCTCTCTCCACCCCACCCCCCTCGCACCCCCACCCGAAGCCTCCAGCCAAGTTGGAAAGAAGTAGGACAACGGAAAATGTGAGCGATTACGCGACCAACGTTTTAATATATTACGCAAGGTTTTGACCATGTTTCGAGTGTTTTCACACACACACACACACACACACACTACACACACACACACACACACACACACACACACACTACACTACACACACACACACACACACACACACACACACACACACACACACACACACACACACACACTGACGCACGCACCAAGCATGCACTCACACGCATGCACGCACGCACACACACATAGACAAATATAAACAAACAAAACAACAAAATAAACAAAAAACAAACAAATGCACGCGTACGCATACGCTGCGAGTTCGTGTCGGTGCATTAACACACCGTGTCCGCAATACGGAAAACGATTTATCAAAACCTCATCTCTGTACTGGGTTGCAACAGCTTGATGTTTACATTCATCTGAACAATTATTTACTTTTGTCGCCCTCCATGCATCGCTAATTCGACGATCAATCATTCAGCTCATCACTACGTTATCGATTCTTACGTTCCAGTCCGTGCTGTTCAGACACCGAAAGCAGTTGTTTTGTTCCACCACCACGACACAGTCAATAGAAAATTTGTCTTTGCTGTTAATCTACCGTACACACACACACACACACACACACACACACACACACACAAAAACACACGCGCGCACCCCCCCCCCCCCCCCCCCAACACACACACACACACACACTAAACACTAAACACTCAAAACAAAAACAACACCACCACCAGTAGCGCAAAGGGCTTGATTCGGTAACAGAAGTATCAAACGTATCAGCTATATAATAAGGCTTTTTGGAGTAAGTATGAATTTTATTGGACGTCATTATTGTTCCACACTCTTTACTTGAAGAGGGTCGATGATGTTTTACATATGTTTGTTGTTGTTGTTTTTGATGAGAGAGAGAAATAGATAGATATAGAGAGAGAATGTTTTATTTTATATATACACGTACTATGTATATGTACATCGCACCTCACATGTCCTGTTTAAAAGATGTCCTGTTTGAATCACAGTTTAACTATACAAAACTGAGACTGCGAAAAGGACACAGCACACGATCAAATACATAAAATAAAAAAATAAAAAAACTTCTCCCGTTCACGCCCCCCTCCCCCTTCTGCCCTCCCTCCCCCCTCCCCCTTCGCTGGTTCATATTTATTATTATTATAGTGCGTGCGTGCGTGCGTGCGTGCGTGCGTGCGTGCGTGCGTGCGTGTGTGTGTGTGTGTGCTGAGAAATTCACATGAGAAATACAGTCGATGTACTCTACCGTGCAAAACTAAATTGAAGAGACTGAAAAAAGGACACAGTACTGTCATCAAAAAACAAAACACCCCCACCCCCACCACCCTTCTGCACCCTCCCACCAACACACAAACACATACCTCCAGCTGATTCATTTTGTGGTAATAAATTTACATGATCGCGTCGATGGACGGTTGATATTTATAGCAGGCTACACAGGATAAATCAAAGGTGATCGGAGTTTGACCTTTCTCGTAAGTCTGGAAATGGCTGCTGCATCTCGATCTGTACAAAGGTTCGACGGTGATGCTGGTTTCTTGTAACTTGTTGCTTGTGATCCCTACTCACGCTAATGGAGATGACATTTTAGACCGCTGCTCAGCAACCATGGATAAAATTTTGAAGTACCCCAGGCTCTTTCTGTTTACCCTTCGGATAACTCAACCACACCCAAAATTATTTAATAGACTTGTCGAGGTCAGTATTCCATGTTTTAAAAGCAACCCCAGATAATTTACTGCGCGTCAAAAAACAAAACAACAACCAACAACAACAACACAAACACACAACACACACACACACACAACACACACACACACACACACACACACACACACACACACACACACACTGACACCTGAAGAGGAGGCCGGTAAATCTCAAACGGGAAGGTGTCATTAGGTCACTGACATCTGCTGCTATGGAAATGAACTTTCATTGAACTTTGAACTTGAAAATGACAAAGCTGTGGTTTATTCGATGTCCAATCAGATTCGAATTTTCGTCATCACGTGCGTTGCGCTGCTGGTAAAACAGGGGACTTTTTCGATAAAAAAAATAAACACAAACAGCTTTTCTGGAGCCTTTTGACAACTCGATCATATAGAAAGAGAGCCGGACTTATGGATTATTTAGCAAATCGGGATTAGGGGTTATTCCCCTTTGACTTTATTTGCTCATCATACATAATTACGGGCCCTTAGGGGTTATTCCCCTTTGACTTTATTTGCTCATCATACATAATTACGGGCCCTGACCGTTTGGTTTGTAAATGTTGTATGTTGGTCTTTTTGGCCAGCTTGTGTGTGCGTATAATTCTGTGTTCTTCGT
>OY757548.1:13643636-13646925 GCA_963584105.1 Alviniconcha strummeri | reverse complement strand
CGTCTTTCCTTCTGTCTTTCGTTCCTTCGTTTGTTCCTTCCTTTATTCTTTCTTTGCTTCCTTCCTTCCTTCTGTCCTTCGTTCCTTCCGTCTGTCAAACAAAGACTGGCTGAGGTATAAACCAACCCTGGCAGTGGCCAGTACTTGTGACATACCTCCTCTCCCCCCCCCCCTCCTTCCTGCCACCCTGCCTCGATACTTTGTTCCTCCTCCCTCCCTTCCCCTCCCTCCCTTCTTTCCTTCCTTCCGTCCGTCCTCTCCATTTCTCCATCTCTTCTTCACTCCCGTTATTTCTTCCTCCCTCTCATCCGGCTTCCTTCCTCTTCTTCTCTCTCTCCTTCCCTTTTGTCCTCCTTCCTTTATGTCTTCTTCTCTCTATCCCTTCCTCCGCGCTTTCATCTGTTCTAAAACTAAAGTGGGGTGTGTGTGTGCAAGTGTGCTGTGCTCTGTGTGTGTGCGTGTGCGTGCGTGCGTGCGTGCGTGCGTGTGTGTATGTGTGTGTGTGTGTGTGTGTGTGTGTGTGTTCGTAAGCGTTCCGGGCTCCTATGAGATGGGGCGCCATAAATAATCCATTATTCTTTTTCATAAATCTAACAAACGCACACCACAGGAACAACCAGCTATCAGTCTATTATGAAAGGAACTAACCTCCTCAAAACGAGTTTCGCCCAAGGAGGTAGAATAAAAGACATCAAAATAGAGACTTGAAGTCAAAGAGGTCCATTTCTTTCAAAGCGCTCTCTTGGTTGTATGCTCAGTTTCTAAAGTTTGGGTTTCGTTAGTGATGAATAGCGGGACTGGATGTGCGCAACAGCAAAAGGTATCACAGCTTTCCCGTGTTGCCAGTATAATAATGCTGTCTGATGGATGCTGACGGTTTCTGTTCATTCCACCCGCCACCCCACCCCCCTTCTCCCTTTTCTCTACAGATAGCCGATGTCGCGGCGGACGAGGTGGCCGTGCTTGACCTTCATTCCGGTTCTTGGACGCAGCGACAGACGAGACCAGAGGTAAATTGCTTGACTGCCGTGGTGGCGATGTTTAGACTCAGGCAGTCGTGCTTATCTGTCGTCAGTTAGTGCCATGCTTTGCTTTGTTTTGTTTATTTTATTTTAATTTATTATATATATATACTCTCTTCTTTTTTATTTTTTATTTATAAAGCGCAAAATCTTGACCGTAAAGATTTGGTTTGTTTATTTATTGATTTTTAGTAATAATAATTAAAGGATTTATAAAAGCGCAAAATCTTGTCCGTAAAGATTTGGTTTCAATTTTTAGTAATAATAATTAAAGTACTTATAAAGCGCAAAATCTTGTTCGTAACAAGACTATTCTAAGCGCATACACGCACACAAACAACACACAGGCACTCGCACACACGAGCGTAATGACTATAATTAATAAAGCTTAATTTACACACTACTTAAAGCGGGCAGCAAACAGAGACTTCAGACGGATGAAGACCGCAGCACGGAACGGAAAACGTGGCAGGTCTATACTTTTGGGGAAAAGAAATGTTTTGAGGTTTGACTTGAAGGGGTCCAGAGAGGGTTTCTGTCGAAGAGGAAGGGGAAGGTCATTCCATGTAGATGGACCGAAAACACCAAAGGCGCGGGAACTAACAATGGAGAGTCTGGTGCGAGGAATCTAGAGGTTGAGAGTATCAGAAGCAGAGGGTGTGTAAATTTGAAGATAGTCGCAGATATAAGATGTACTTTACTGTTACTTAGTACTTTATTAACCCCTTGAGGAGAGTTCGGGTCATTTAATTACAGTAGGTGCAAGATTATGGCTACCCAGTACAGAATGTTCTTGTGTGACCGAACAGTGGTATATGGCTCTCGATGCGAGCGATTCATTGCACACGGGGGCTGTACGGACACCGTAAAAAGAGTCTGCACCGAGAGTTAGCTCCTTGCCGCACCGGGGACTCGAACCAGCGTCAGTACTGTGGCCTGGCTTTTCGGTCCGACACTCTGCCAACTGAGCTATAGCGGGCCGATGCTCTACCAACTGAGCTATCGCGGTCCGACGCTCTACCAACTGAGCTATCGCGGTCCGACGCTCTACCAACTGAGCTATCGCGGTCCGACGCTCTACCAACTGAGCTATCCCGCTACTTCTTCAGTATTTGTTTTTGATTCTCGATGCGTTGCTTTTTGTGGCCACTGACAGAAGGTATTGTTTGTTACCAGAGGAACATGTCTGCATGACGAACCTACGGCCTCTTTGTGTCGTTTTGTTTGATTGAGATATTGTTTCAGTTGATTAAATGGCGTATTTTCTTTCAACAGAATAACATGACTGACGTTCCTGAGTACCGTGTTTCTGCTGCCATGGCAACCGGTCCCGATGGAATTTTTCTCTTTGGGGGCGCGAGTATCGAGTAAGAGTTTGTTGTGGAATGAACGGTCTTGAATCTTGAATGTAATATGTTGCGCTGTATCAGTCAGGAGACATTTATACGACCTGGATATGTGTGGCAACGCAATAGAGAGAGAGAGAGAGAGAGAGAGCCGGAGAGAGAGAGAGAGAGAGAGAGAGAGAGAGAGAGAGAGAGAGAGAGAGAGAGAGAGAGAGAGAGCGGGGGGTGGGGGGGGGAGAGGTGGAAGAGAAGGAGAGAGTGGGAGAGGGGGAGGGAGGTAGACAGAGACACAGAGAGAGGGAGGAGAGAGAGAGAGAGAACTTGAACTAGAAAAACTTATTTTACAAGAGTTGTAGTTCAGGTTCAATCCAAAAAAAAACTAACAACTAGTCCTTGCTAAACTACTGATGAGTAGATATAAAAATTACAGGCAAATTACAAGAGAATTTCACAGCGCCAGATGCACACATGCATACATCAGTCTGTTACACATGATGAGCATACAATCAGCAAATAAGGCAGTAGAACGTCTGATCAGTTCATATAACTACTATTGGAAAAGAAAACAGAAGCACTCAATGCTTATTTTATAAAGAACAGTAAGAGAGAGAGAGAGAGAGAGAGAGAGAGAGAGAGAGAGAGAGAGAGAGAGAGAGATGGCAGAAAATTCCAGACTGGAATTATCCGTGGAAAAAAACTGAACTGTTTATTTTTACAATGATGTGTCTAAACTTCAGCGAGTGGTTAGCTCTGTTACTGGTGGGGTCTGCTGTGAAGTACAGTCTTTTGTGTGTCTGCTTATAGTCTGTCTACCGGGCCTGAAGACAGGGCTGTGATGCTAGCCTACTATTCAGTGGCTGCTTAATATTCTTATCATTTTCTCTTTCGAAATTTCAAACCACACGCAGAAAGCAGAAACAC
>OY757548.1:13633636-13641136 GCA_963584105.1 Alviniconcha strummeri | reverse complement strand
AAAGAGCTTGTGAAACTTCTCGGAAGCGAACCCAGAAGGGTTAACAACGACAGGTGTTCGTTGCATGAGACTCTTGATATTGATGATGCATGTTGGCGTTGTCGCACTTTTTTCCTTTCTTTTTTTCTTTATGGCTGAGATGATGTTTGTTTTTTCTCCAAAGCTTCGGACTGGCCTACACTGACGGGGGCCGATATAAATCCTCGCAATGAGTTGGCGTCACTCTGCTTCTCGAGAGCTCCGGAGCTGTGTGAAAGTCGAGGTGGACGTCCTGGGCTCCCCATCCCTAATAGTTCCTACGGTCTCTGTGGATATAGAGCCGCAATGAACTCGAACTGGCGTTACTCACAGAGCTCAGGAGCTGTATGAAAGACGAGGTGGACGTCCTGGACTCCCCGTCCCAAATAGTTCCTTCGGTCTCTGTGGACAGGAAACTCGAACTCGCGTACTCACAGAACTCAGGAGCTGTATGGTGGACGTCCTGGACTCCCCGTCCCAAATAGTTCCTTCGGTCTCTGTGGACAGGGAACTCGAACTCGCGTTACTCACAGAACTCCGGAGCTGTGTGAAAGTCGAGGTGGACGTCCTGGGCTCCCCGTCCCTAATAGTCCGTACGGTCTCTGTGGACGTAAAGCAACACTGAACAAACGGACGACGTTACTCTCTTCTGCATAACGTGACTTTCTAGACTAGCCCATCCGCCTTCGTCGGTCCTTGTACAACCAATGACAGTGTAAGTGTACATGGTTAATAATAATAGCGATTGGTCACTTCTGTGGCGCGCTATCTCGCCGACTAAGGTGAGCACACCCCGCTTTACACAATCAACAAAATGAAGACACAAGACCTTAGAAATGATAATAAGTAATTCTTATAAAGCGATGTTCTCTAGCCAGAGTTAAACTCACTGCGCTGTACAAACATCTTATGACAAAAACCACATTAACGTACATTTCAAACAAACAGAATCTTAAATGTTGTGGTCTACCATTATCGCCTATCAAACAATAACCATGCTACACACTCACACACACACACACACACACACACACACACACACACACACACACACACACACACACACACACACACACACACACACAGATGCGCACACCACTGAATCTCCGCTCGTCCACTCAGATACAAAAATTAATAAATAATTAATACTCTTTCCCAGATCTCTCATGCTGTCACGCACTCACGCGCGGACGGACAGAAGGAATGTAACGGGGATAAGTGGGGAGGTGGGGGGAGGAAAAAGACAGAATCTGAAATCAGTTGTAGCGTTGCTTGTAGTGGTGAGTCTTTAATGCACATCTGAAGGCACGGGAGAAGACTTAATGTGAATAAAGGGTTAGTTCACAGGCTCACTACGGATCGCACGCCAGTTTCAAGCTTAATTCCCCTTGGTTCTCTGACGGAAAATGCACTGTGTCTTCAAGGCCTACAGGCTAGTGATAATGTGTAAGTAATAATAATAATAAAAGTATTTGTAAAGCGCAAAATCTTGTCCATAGAGACCATGGACACACACACACACACACACACACACACACACACACACACACACACACACACACACACACACACACACACACACACAAGAGCATTCTGACTATACAAAGTTTAATTTGCACAACTTAAAACGAACAGCATGGCATGGCAGGTCTAAAGTTTTGGCGGGAAAAGGTTTTAGGTTACATTTGAATAAGTCCAGAGAGGGTTTCTGTCGGAGTTAGTAAGTAAATATGATGCTTACCACAGAAACCATAAGGTTATTAGGGACGGGAGAAAGGGGAAGAGATGCAGAGTTCGGGAGCTGTGTGAAAGTCGAGGTGGCCGTCCTGGGCTCCCGTCCCTAATAAGCCTACGGTTTCTGTGTGGACGTAAAGCAAACACTTCAACCAAAGGGAAGAGATGAATAGCTCAGCAATGTTAAGGTGAGGACCCAGCCAGTGCGAAGCAACTTGAGTACTTCACTAATGATTATGATCGCTGTTTCAACAGCTGTGCGGAGCAAAGTCAAAGATAATTTGTATCTTAGTTTGATTCGTTAGTGTGTAAGCTATTTGTTCTATAGTGAAGCTTTGAACAGTTTCTTCTCTCTCTCTTTTTTTTCTTCTTTTTTCTTCTTCTTCTCTTTTTTCTAGTGGGTGGGTGGCTGGCTGGATTTTTGTATTGTATTTCCACTTGAAAATTGCTGTTTGTATTTTCATGATATATTCTGCCTTTCTGTCAGGGTTTCAGCAATCTAGAAATGATGACAGTTCTTTGTTGCACGATTTTGCATCGGGATATGATTATGTATACATACACGATCTCCAGGATCTATGCATAGCATTGTTTCAACGGATACACACAGTGGACTAGACAGTGTTACAGGTTTAGTTTATTTTTGCAAAATCATCCTGAGGTACCTACGGAATCCTAACACTAACCAACTATTCTTGCAACTGTATAAACCGAAACGACTTTGTACGTCTACAACATTATGTCATTTTAATGTTGTTGTTGTTGGTCGTTTTTATATAGCGATGTTCTCCGCTCTCGACTGAGCAGACTCGCTGCATGCGATTTTTTTTTTTATTTAAAATAATTTTAATGAGGGACTGTGTCGTTTTTCAGCGTGTTTTTTGAGTACCCACCGAAATGGTGTACTTACAGCGCTGTTTTGTTGTTACATGGCTGGTGCACCATGTCGCGTCACTTCATGCAAAGCCACATACGTAGGGTGTATGCATGTTTAGCTGTAACTGCCACCTGCACTTTTGGCAGAATGACCGGGATCTTTTACGTGCTACTGCGGTAACGCAGGGGTAGAACGAATACCGAAATAAGAGTCAGCACAGGAAGTTGACCCTCGAGAAGAAAATTCTGCCGCCGCTTCTGCCGGGACTCGAACCCGTGACTTTTCGATCACGGGTCCGGTCCTAATGCGAAGAGTGAGGTTGCGGAGAAAAAATGAAGGGGTGCGGGGGAGTGGGGGGGGGGGGGGGGGGGGGATTCAGGTTATATATATATTGCCTTCTGCCGGTTTCTCCGGAGACTTTGGGGCCAAAAAACACACTGTTTATATAATACACCACTTTCTATGCTTGAAGAGAAAACGTGTATCTATGCCTTCAACTTCCAAGAATCTGACTAGCTCTCTCCCGTTTGATTTGCGTGTAGGGGTGTGGGGGTGGGTGGAACGGTGTGTGCGTGTGCGTGCGTGCGTGCGTGCGTGTGTGCGTGCGTGCGTGTGCGTGCGTGCGTGCGTGTGTGCATGTTTGTGTGTGTGTGTGGGGGGGGGGGGGGGGGGGCTTGTGAGATTAAGCGATGCGTCGTTCCCTATATTTATGTACAGAGACATTGTATAACTTCTGTGTATTGTGCCCCCCCCCTCCCACCCACGACCCATTTAGCCTATGTAATGAGGCGTTTAGTTAGAGCTTTTATGGATCTGCACTACAAAATAAAATAAAATAAACTTTACTAGTATGTTACTATTATGTATACGTTGATGTGCATTCATCGTAGTCGTCTTTATTTTCACCAGTTGTCGTTCTAGTTTGCATTTTGCGTGCGACAGGGGCAACTTGTGCAACAGTGTGTCTTGAATTGTAAATACGGCTTTTGTTGTAATGTATCGTTTTATATCTTTGTGCAACAGTGTGTCTTGAATTGTAAATACGGCTTTTGTTGTAATGTATTGTTTTATATCTTTGTTTATTAGTACGGAACAGAGTTGCTGATTGTTTTGCTTTTGTAAAAACACTGTGTCGAGTAAAAAATAAAAAATAAAAGAAATTCATTCTGCCTCCAGTCTGCTTCATTTCGTTACGAGCGCAAGCGTTTGTATTGTGTCTGTTTATACTCAGGTAGGCCTACTACTATTCATTTTAAAACTGGCAGATTCTCTGTCGGTTCATTTGATGCTTGACCACGATCACGCTCGTGCGCGCTCACACACACACACACAAACGCGCGCGCGCACACACACACACACACACACACACACACACACACACACACACACACACACGCAAGCAAACACACATATGCAGGCATGCACACACACACATGCACACACACATACCATCGTACGCACACACACACACACACACACACACACACACACACACACACACACACACACACACACACGCGCGCGCGCGCGCGCGTCTTGTTTCAGCAAAGTTACTAGCATTCTGAAACAGGATCAAAACACAAAAAATGTTGAAAACAATAACACTGATTAAAATCTGTCAATCAGTCAATTAAACAATACAAAATATATGCATATTTTCACTGAAAACACCATTGCTAAGCAACACACACAGACAGATGATAAAGTGGGCAAACTCCTGCAAGATGCGCAGACAAATAGTATCCGTACGAGCGTATTAGCTGTCTGTTTGTCTTATCCGAAGGACTTTACAAATTAAAAAGCCTGTACAGAATTTGATTACGGAGAGTCTTAACCAGCACGTAACGAACTCTATTTACAGCTAACTAACGCACATGGCGGAATAGTCTGTTTAGACCTAAAGCATCTGTGGCATCCATCGATCACGAGTGGCCATGGATCTGTGCCTTGAAAATTATCTCCAGGGGGCAGGCCTGGGCAAGGGTGATATGGAAGACAGGCCTGGGCAAGGGTGATATGGAAGACAGGCCTGGGCAAGGGTGATATGGAAGACAGGCCTGGGCAAGAGTGATATGGAAGACAGGCCTGGGCAAGGGTGATATGGAAGACAGGCCTGGGCAAGGGTGATATGGAAGGCAGGCCTGGGCAAGGGTGATATGGAAGACAGGCCTGGGCAAGGGTGATATGGAAGACAGGCCTGGGCAAGGGTGATATGGAAGGCAGGCCTGGGCATGGGTGATATGGAAGACAAGCTGTTGCCCATGCAGCAGGTCCCCCGTCTCCACGTCACTGACGTAATCCAAGTGAAGACCTAATACACATCACGGAATAATAATAAAAAAGGCCATTTCTATAGCTCTGTATCTCATCGTATCTTAGGTCTTTGCTGTCGTGTTTCTGTATGACATCTTTCGAGTGCTAATTAAACTCCCTTGGGAGTTGATTCTAAAATCGAGGATTTTGTTTCAAAACTCTCCGTTGATTTTACTTTCGAGTTGACACGCCTCTTGTTGGAGTGCCTGCTTTGTAGCTTTCAGTCGGACTCCATTGTCAAAAAGACTGTCGAGTGTCACAGCTGGCCTTACGGTCAGCCGCGCCTCTGCCCGACACCTAAAGAGGCGTTGCGTGCAATACGGGCTAGCTGGGACACTTATCGCTCCGTTTACAGCTAGTCCCACTATCCGCCACAGACGAAAGAAACTGACAGTTCAGAAATGAAAACGAAAAACCAAAGGAACATTTGGAAACAAAGTCCCTGAGGTTAGGGCTCTATTAAAAAAAAAAAAAAAAAAAAATCCTCTGCCTCAGTGTGTGTGTGTGTGTGTCTGTGTGTGTGCACGCGCGCGGTTGTTTCAGAGTGTGTGTGTGTGTGTGTGTGTGTGTGTGTGTGTGTGCGTGCGTGCGTGCGTGTGTTTATGTGTGTGTGTGTGTGTGTGTGTGGAGGTGGTGTTCGTGCGTGCGTGTTCGTGCGTACGTGTAGTAAACGAGATGATTCAGTTATAAATTAACCGGCTGATACAACTATAAAAACGATAATACGTTCTTCACGGATTTTTTCCTTTCCTTTTTTTTTTCTTGGTGAGAGGAAAAAGAAAAATGGCACTCGAGAACAAATGTACGCAGCAACTTTTGCTTTAACCTTTCCTAGTTAAAAATACAGATCTGGAAACGCGCGAAAATACTCAGGAGAAATGCAAGCGTACATAGGCACACGCATCGATTTCAAAAGTTGACATTTTCATCGTTGTGTTTTTGTGAATATTTAATGCAGCACTGGTGCGTAATGCTACAAACAGAATGACCTTAATGGGAGCAGTTAGTTTTATAAGTGGCCAGGCAAATCAGCGGACGCTATTGCGGCCTGCACCACAATCGACGATGGCTGAATATCACGCATAAAACATTCAGCGGATTGTTGCAGACCAATGTCACAGTTTACTGGCTCCATTTAGGATGATCCTCTGTAAGACAGCAGTTAGGGGAGACCGGGGCACATTAGGCCCCTTAAAAAAAATAAAAAAATCGACATAAACTTTAAATATTTTACAACACAGAAATGTGTATTTGGTAAACGCACCCCACCCCACTTTAAAAAAAAAAGTATGTAAATGAGCTGAGTGGATATAAGCCGCGAGCTTATTGGTAAGCCCATGACCATTCATTGTATCTTTATTTTCTCTTGAATAAATTCTTGTTTAAACCAGACTGACACACACCCCATAATCAATAACCCTGATATAACCGTCATGGTTGACTTAGAGTTAAAACCAGTTTCTTTCCTTCCTTCCCGTAGTAACCCAAGCTGCCCTGTACACGGCCTGGGCTAGGTCAGTTTGGGTCATTAATAACAAAAACTCTAAAATTACGAGTCGAAATGAAATAAATCGTTCTCACCGCGTGTAAACCACAAGCTTCTTGGTGACCTCATGAAGTCTTAGTTGTGTCTTTATTTTGCAGTTGAATAAATTCTTGTTTCATTTTTTTTTTTTTTTTTTATCGTAGTTATAGGCTATCGTTTTAAGACATTTGTCGTTGAACACACCTATCTCAAAATAAAGAATAAAAACCGTGACGAAACGAACAACAAAAAAACAAGTCTGGGTGAAGCTGCCTCTTGGTGTTTCAAACTGCCGGCACTTGCAGTTACTAGCCTACAGGTAATGATCCTGATCTTGATGTGCACAACAAGTGCAGTACGCCGACAGGACCCCGTCTTGCGGACAAGGTGGAGCGAACAAGGGAGAGAGCACTCGATGTTTCAGGGGCAACGATAGATTTGTGCATCTTTCTACTGTCTTTAACTATCTCGTCGCCCAGTTTTGCTGCCGCTCAACTCGGCGCTCAACCCATTCCTGTACACGACCCAAAACTGTGTCCTTATTGCAAAAGTGCGAGGTGTTCTCCAAATTCCGCAGCAACTGGTAGCGGTGTGCTGGAACTGAAATAAACGCAGACGACAAAATGTTCAATGTGACGTTATGACAATAAGAGTGGCTTCCCTTTACGCCATTCATTTTTTTTTTTTTTTTTTTTAATTTTTTTAAAGAAGTAGAAGAAGAAGACAAAAAGTAAACCAGGGAGAGCCCAGTGCCATGCCCGTACTGGGTTGCTACAGGACAGCCCGTACACAGGCCCACCGGCGGATACCCGCGTGCCAGTACCGCCGGGCCGGTGCGGGCAAAGTCACGGACGGTATGGGCCACACTCCGAGCATCGCTTTCCGGCACCTTCCTCCAAACTCTGCCAGATTTAGTTACGCCACTGAAGGGGCACTCTTTATCTCCGCGCAGCTGTCCAGCGACGCGGTCAGCACCCTCCGAAAGGTTCGCCGGATAAGACTGTGGAAGCAGCCTAGCGCCCAAGCACGCACG
>OY757548.1:13566136-13631136 GCA_963584105.1 Alviniconcha strummeri | reverse complement strand
AAGCTAAGACATTGCAATATATATAATCCTCAAAAGCTCCCTCCACAGAGATAATACTGCAGAAAAGAACAAAAAAGTCCATGAAAAAATGAAAACACTCAACACTTACTCAGAACATGTGTGAGTCTCAGTAATTTATGACACACATACACACGCGCATGCACACGCACGCTTGCACCACACACATAAACACACACACACTACATACTAAAAAAGCATATAAAAACCAAAACACTTAGTGACAACAGTGACAAACCTCACAACATTTTGACCACAACTAAAAACCAGTTTCTGATGACTCTGAAGTTCTGAATTATGTTTCTCTGCGTGTCCAGCTTGGAAACGGCGGGTGGCGGAAGCCGCTGACGATGGGCAATCAGCAGAGTGAAATGAAGGCGGAATACAATGGAATGCCAGGACTGAGAGAAAAATACAAGTTTGAAGAAGTCTACTACCCCCAGAACTTCAAGCTCCAGGACCATCATAAGGAGGGGCCTTCAAAGGTAACTGATGAAGTCAGGCATTCCTCTTCACTCTCTTCTTTTTAAGTCAAAACTGAAAACCCATCTCTTCTCTTCTCCTCTGCATAATGATTTATCTTTTTCCCCCTTTTTCTTCCCCACTCATTTTTTTCACTTGTAATTCATGCATTTGTAGTTTGTGTGTGTGTGTGTGTTTGGGTGCATGCATGCATGTGTGGTGGTGGTGGAGGGTGGGGGTGGATGAAGGGGGTAAGCACACGTGTGTGTGTGTGTGTGTGTGTGTGTGTGTGTGTGGTGTATGTGTGTGCATGTATGTGTGTCTGTGTTTGTGAACACATGCGTCTGTACCTCTTCCGTAAATAATGTATTATTATTATGAACTGTAAATCACAGCATGAACAAGCCTCCATTACACTGGAGACCCCTTAAAGACCGAGAGGTCCTGTAGGTACTATGAAGGACTAAGCAGAACCAGTTCAGCCCCAACCTTTAATCACACAGCATCACAGGTTTGCTCCAATACATTTTAAGATTACTGGTGAATGAGCATCATGAAGTGCTTGAAACACGGCGCAGAGTGAGATTTTACTGCTGGTATTCAAACTAGATATACTACTACTTCTTCATCCAGCAAATTCTGCATTTCATGTTTATTTGACTGAACAAATTTTGAGGTGATGAGGTGAAAGCAGGGTGGGCAAGGGCACCAGGCTTTCAGGTCCTGTCTTTCACACATCTGCTGGTCAAATATGACAACACCATGTGTAGCTAATATATGAAAGGACACGGCTATTCGCAGCGCAGCGGTGCGAATTAAAGATACGTGGATTCTTATTGGCAGCACGGCTGTGCAAATAGTGGCCCGTGGATTCTTATTGGCACAGCGGCTCTGCAAATAGTGGTCAGTGGTTTCCTTATTCGCACAGCTGTGAAAATAGTGACCTGCTGCGCTGTATTTTTTCCTACTGTTCATACAATCATAGTTTATTAGAGTTTATTTTGAGAGCCAGTTTGGCCTAGCGGTAAGGCGGTAGGCTGGTAAGTGGTAAGGACCTCCGTTCGATACCGCTTCGGCTCTCCTTTCTCTTCAAAGTTGTGGTTTGTGGACACTGGCGGTCTTTTGACTTTGTCCCTCACAATTAATGAAACATTAAAATGGCTCTCATCGCTGCCCATCTTAATGCAGGAATCATTCTGGTGGTGACAGTGTAGCGATAGGTATATTATCTCCCTCTCCGAGGCTCTTCCCCTACCTCAGTCCATACCCCCTTCCCCCCATTCTCCCCGTCCCTAACTGATAAGCCTTGTGGTTTCTGTGGACGTTAAACACCATGTTTACATACTTGTTTATTAGGGGTTGTGAAGTATAGCATAGAATTCGCATTGCAATTAACCTACAATTTGGGCACATTGCAACGGTTTTGTTGCATCTGGACTGAACTGACTCTGCCATCCTCTCAGTCTCATTCATAGCTTTCTGCCAGTAGGATTTTTGCAGTCTTCAACCCCACCCACCCCATGAATAGTATGTGGGATTTGATACTTCCAGAGTGTTTTAGTTGTTTCACAATCATTTCAAATGAGTGGGAGTGAATGATTGGGGGTCAGTGACACGGGGAACGCGAGAGATTTGTTGGGGGGGGGGGGGGGACGGAATTTATGTGTGTGACAGAGAAAGAAAGGGAGGGGCAGCAAGAGAAAGGGAGTGCAGTGTATGTGTGAATGTGTTTACATGCAACTGGATGAGAAATTGTCAGTGGATTGACTGTTATTATGTTGCACGGGTTGGGAGAAAAGACACAATAATATAGACCGAAGACCCGAGAGAAAGAGAAGCCGGATAAGATAGACTGATTGAGACAAAAATAGTTTCGGCATGGCGGAAGATGGCTTTTGCATTGGTTTGAATAAATGGAAAGCATACGAACACCACTGTAACCAAACAACACAAGTTACTTAGTAACTGGATTTTAATGTTCTGTCAACCACACAGGGTCACCTGTGTGTGTGTGTATGTTATCGATAAAAGATGAAAGAAATATAAAAAAGGAATGGACACACAATACAAAGTTAAAAACACTGGATGTTATATCAGACGCCGTTGGCCTAGCACAACCAGTGCCACATGGCAGCACTGAACTGAGCTGCATATACCGCACCTACCATATTCTAACTGCTCAACAAGAGCCATACAGAATAACAAAATTTTTTTACAAATTGAGTCTTCTGGGAAAAAAGTCAGGAGAATGGACCATTAGCTCTTCTTCCAGCTCCAAAATGCTTGCTGATCCTAGTTTTTATTCAGATGCGTACTTAAACTTCTCTTCGTACTTGGGTTGTCCCTCTACCACTTTTTCATTGGCACTATTTACTGGCTGGCCACTGTGCAAAACTGAATGCTAGTTGCCTTAGAAAAGGGTTCTTTACACCGCTTCGTAAATTAGGCTCCAGCTGTCGATGGTCTGCCCTACCTCCATCTTACAACCGGTTCATAGTTTGAAATGGCGCGGCAAGTGATCACGTGATATAAATCAGGTACTGTGATTGGTTGTCTGCCGCTCTGCACAGAAGCGAATGAGTGATGACAGTACACAGAGTGGCTGTGCGAATAAGGAGCATCAGACAAATTATTCGCAGAGCAGCGGTGCGAATAGCCACTCCATATATGAAAATGGCAACACCATGCATAGCTTAAGTATGAAAATGGCAACACCAGGTGTAGCTAATGGATGAAAACGGCAACACCATGTGTAGCTAATGTATGGCAGCAGAGATGCTTTTTTATTTTTATTTATTTTTATTAAAAACAATACAAAACTGAATGCTGATCAGAATCAGTAACCAGTGAGCATGTCCAATGTATGGTTTGTACAGTAGATGCTGAGAAGATGACACCATCAAAATTGAAAACATGTGACCTATGTTGTGCCAACCCTTTAACACAAAGGGCCCGCTGCAGACCAAGCTCTATGGTGCTGGGGAGGGGTGGGGGGCATGGGGATGGGGAACAGGGGGAACACCCACAAGTGCAAATCAGTCCAAAAAGGATAGCTTGATTTACCATGCAGACCAGACATTCTTTGTGACTGGTGAGCACCAGAAAGAAGAATTTGTTCCAAAGCCAGTGTCACTACTCACTCCATCAATAAAAGTGAAGTGACAGGGACAGCAAACAAGAAAACACATATGCCACACACACACACACATGCATGCACACACGCACACACACACATGCACGCATGCACGCACACACACACACACACACACACCAATTAAAAAAATCAACAACAACAACAATCACACCTGTGTGCTTCATTTTCAGTATGGCGAAGGCTCGACTCAGAATCCCAAACTCCAAGGCCAACCCTTTTACGTGAGAGACAAGGGCATCCTGACCAACCTTGACCCCTACCTCAGCACAACGCACAAGGATCACCGCTCATTCAAACCCTCGGAGCTGAAGGCGTACCCCAAGAAGGACTACCCCACCTACTGGCAGTGTGAGGAGTACCCCAAAGCCTGGGGACATGGTCTAAAACACAAGTGAGTGTGTTGGTTTCACTGTTCTTCAGTTTTACACATCATTTTTTGTTTTGTTTTGTTCTGTTTTGTTTTCTCACCCTATGGAATGCACTTGTCAGACATACAATGGCTCTGTCAGTTTTTAATACAAATTAATGTCAGCTATGTGAAGGATCTGGCAGAAAAGGTAAGTGTTTGTTTCTACCCTAGTCTCTGCCAGTTTTGAATGAAAATTATAACAGTCATTAACCATGTGTGCACATGCATCAGGACATCTGCTGAGGACGATAACTTTCCAAGGGAGGGTAGGGGATGTATGTACCTAATGATTTGAATTGAGAGTTTTTATGTTTTGGTTTGTCAGATATAACATTATTTCAGGTAATTTTGGGTTTGCTAGGCATTAGCATTAGATCAATGCTTTAGTGTATGTAGACTGAGAGACAGGGGCTGTATGTCTAAGAGTGTGTACATGTGTGCATTTCATGACTTTGAATTATTGAGATATGCACAATTCTATTCTTCATTGTGTGTTAATATATAAGATCAAACAACAGCTTTAATTTCCTGCTGGGATGAATAAAGTATATTGTTACTGCTATGTCAGGTGACCCCAGTGTTTAACTGGGAAACACTACAACAACTGAAATATTTGAGAGGATGCTGTCAAGAAGCAGAAGACTATGAAGGCAAAATGAGGACCGATTCGGTAACTTTATACTCCTGTCTCTATTCCAGCCCACTGCCCAAGCACACTGTGCCAAGAGAGAGGCTACCAATGCGAGACACCATGGTGTTTCCAACGGCAACCAAGATCCCACGTGCACCCAAAGGCATGGTGCCAGTGCCTCATGGGTAAGTTTCCTCGTTTGTTGAGTGTTCATGTTCCAGGTGTGCAGGATGTGAGAAAATACATTTGTGTGTGTAGATGTGAGCAGGCATGCATGTGCCTATGCATGTGTGTGTATTTTGTGCATGTTTGAAATGTGTGTGTGTGTACATGTGCATGCATGTGCATAGACATGTGTGTGCATATATATATGAACACGTCCGTGTTTTCTGCTTGATTACATCAGCTCTTTATCTTCACTGCCATCTTACAATAACCTTATGCTTTAACTTTGGTAAAATAATGCACCTTCCACTTCATGGATTGGATGAAATAGTCCTCTGTTTCCTTTTTCACAGTTTAAGTGTTGTTCTGTCACTTAAAAAAGGGGCTCACCCCAAAAATGTGCATGTTGTGGGGTGACATTAAATAAGCATTCTTTTTAAACCACAAACATTTACATGTTGTGCGGTGATATTAAATAAGTGTTCTTTTTAACCCTTCATGTGCCTGGATCATGAACAACATACACCCTTGCACTTTTCCAGAGGCCTGAAGTCAGAATACACGGACCACTTCATGAAGCAGGACCACGTACGACAGAAGGAGAACTACTACTGCGCTGTCGACACCCCTTTCACCCTTCCCCAGGCTGGAACGAAGTCCATCTGCACTGCTCCCAAAATGTACAACACAGAGTATCAGCACATCGGCAGTGAAAAGCCAATCACAGTGTGATAAACAGGGATTACCTGCACCGGTTAAGTGCCAGCCAGTCATAACACTTTCGGAGGATTTTAGCGACGGAAAGAAGACGGATGGAATGTCAACGTGAAGTGTTTTTTTGTTGTTGTTGTGTCGAAAAGGGATGTTTGCGGAGGGGATTTTTGGTGACAACATGGCAATGAGAAACTTGTGGTAATGCTTTATTTCAGTGTGTCCCACTATGTGATGTTTAAAATTCACAACTGAACATCACTTTTGTATGGTGGGGTGTTTTAAGATGATGTTTGGGACTCGCCTGCTACTCTTCACAGAAGCTGGAAATACATCACTTGTTATCAAGCAAGAAAATCGACAGTTGGGGAACCTTTTTCACAGCTTCTGTATGTATATATACAATAAGGTTTGTGTTTACAGGTGAAGTTTGTTGATCATACCAGAGTGCATGAAACTGAAGTTTTTTTGTTCACAGGCTGTGTTTGTGTATTTCTGTAATCAAATTTTATTTTTTGTTGATATATTTATTTATTTATTCCTTTTTGCTGAGGCTAGACTTTTTTTCTTTTTCTTTTCTCATGAAACCGAACACAGCTTGGCCCATATGCAAATAATTATGCAAAACTGACCCTTTTTTATATGATGGAAGACCAACACCTCTCCTGGTGAAGCACATGGGCATATATTTTTCATTTATTTTGCATGAGTTTCATCGTTGGTCACTGTTTTTTTTTTTTTTTTTTTTTTTTTTCATCTACACACAGTATTTACTATATAGTACTCTGCCACCTTTGCTTGTCTTGTATTAAGGGAACAAGAGAGACAAACTTTAACTGCTGCAATGTGATATTTTATTTTTCACTGAAAATAAAGAAGTAAAAAAAAAGAAGAAGATTTGTTGCACTTTTCCTGTGATGTGTGGACTGCTAGCAACTGCACAATAATACATTAGACTCGTGATCTTGTCATACAGTACAGCTCACACTAGACTGTCTTTTCTGAACACTTGACATGCAATAAACTCACATTTGTGGGTAAACTAGTAAATACTAAACATTCCAAAAGGTGTGGTGCACACACTGAAAACTGACAAAAGCATCACAAGTATCACAGTAATGAACATTTTATTGCAAAAACTTATAAACATGGAAGTAAGTAAGTAAGTAAACATGGTGCTTAACATCCACAGATACCATATGGCTTATTAGGGACAGGGAGATGGGGGGGGGAGGGGGCATGGAGGTTGGGGAAGAGGGAAGATTACATACCTATCGCTACACTGTCACCACCAGAATGACTCCTGCATTAAGATGGGCAGTGATGAAGGGTATAAACATGTAAAAGTAAACCTGGTGCTTAACGTCCACAGAAACCATAAGGCTTATTAGGGACACGGAGAAGGGGGTATGGAGGTGGAGGAGAGGGAGATTATGTACCTATGTACAATACTGTCACAACCAGAATGACTTCTGCATTAAGGTAGGCAGCAATGAGAGCCATTTTAATGTTTCATAACTGTGAGGGGCAAAGTCACAAGACAGCGTCCAGAGACCACAACCTTTGAAGAGAAAGGAGAGCCGATGCAGATTCAAACCAAGGTCCCTCTGCTTACCAGCCTAACACCTTACTGCTAGGCCAAACTGGCTCACATATGTACATAAACATGTGGGTGTATATATTCTGATATACACAAAGGACTAGGAAGCATATACAGGTGTATGTTGAGAGACACCCAAGGCAACAGCCTTGTTTTCTGCTGTCTGCAAACACAGTCAGCATACACAATCAACACACAAAAAAGTCAAGCAAGTAAGAAGCGAGGATGCGCTTTGTGAATAACGCCACGTGCATCAAAAGTAGCTAAACAAAAAACTGAATGGCTCATCAAGCTTGTTTGAGAGCATGCTTATCTAGAGATATGACCGAAGCAAACAGGAGTATGAAGATGCAGAGCTGCCCAATAAACACATGGAAACATATCTCTGAGGCCATGAGCTGTTGTACATTGTTCAAGTGCAATATTGCTTCACATCCACACAGACAGTAAGGACTATTAGGGGCAGGGAGCCCAGGAAAGCCACTTCAGTTTTCATACAGCTCCTGAGCTCTTGTGTACACTGATGACTGTTGTACCATTTATAGTACAGTGACAAAATGAGAAGAAATTGTTCTTAGCACAGTAACATGAGATTTGACAGAGTCAGACACACACACACACACACACACACACATGCACACACACTCTCTCTCTCTCTCACACACACACACACACACACACACACACACACACATGCATGCACGCACACACACACACACACACACACACCCTCTCTATCTCAGGACAATGGGACTAAAGAAAAGGTTTTTAAAAAGAGATGGGCACCCTAGAAATCCTCTTTATTATCATTGTTAAAGGTTTTGAAGGAAGATTTGAAAGAACTGTCAGTAGTAGCATGATGGACAGAAACAGGGAGATGGTTCCAGGCAGTTAGAGCCTGGTAAGAGAAAGAGTGCTGACCACTGGGCTTAGGGCAGAAGGATGGTATTCTGAATACTTGGGTGTCTGCAGAAGAGCAGAGCTGCCAGGAAAGCTGAAGGTCTGAAAGTACGTCAGAGATGAAGGATGCAGACTGCGTTTATGTACAACAATAAATACTCATCTTCCCCTCTCCTCGTATGAATGCATGATGCTTACACTCGAAATAAATTAGAACGAGAGCAGAAATACATTGTAACAAATGCAAAACACCATGCACTTAAATTTACCTTTGCCCCCACCCCCCTCCACCCCACCTCCCAGTTTCACAGCAACACACAAATGCCCATCACATCTTGTGGCCTAGAGCAGCAACTTCAACATGTTTTGTCAATACGGTTTGAATGTGAGGAATCTGTATGTTTGCGGAACACTTGCTGACATAAACAGCATCATTATAGTATGTACTTGGGCCTTGAAAAAGGGAAAGATCTTTGGCTGATTTACATGCATGCCAGCTAAGAGTTGCTGTTGCGCTTGTGTGATGTCTGTCAAGCGCTAATTAACTCCCTTGCGTGTTGGTTCTTTCCACTCTTATTCAGGAGGAAGGTGTGTCTGGAAATCCCGGAAGCGCAGAGACAGCAGCCATGACTCTATGGTGGTCTTGCTTGAAGGTGACCCTTCTGTTAGAGAGTCCTTGCCTTGCTCTATCTCCTCTTGCTGGCTGGTTTAGAAATAAACATAAGGAAGTGAGTTTGAAGCAGATTACTGTACGTTGCAGTTTTTAATAAGAGGGTAGAATGTGGTAGAAACTGCTCCTGAATATTACTGTCGTAAAATCAAGAAAGGGAGGATGCACCTTTACTACAAGGTACATGAACTCCACCAAAGGTGCATCCTCCCTTCATAATGATAATAATAATAACATACTCTTTTATGTGCTATTTCTCCAAACTGGAGCACATAGCCCATTACAAAGCAAACAACAGAACACAGTCAGAACAAACTTCTGTGAGAATGCACACCCAGATACAGGCACACACATACACACACACACATACCTATATCAGGGCAATGGGACTGAAGCAAACCATTTTGAATAGAGATTTTTTTTAAGGAAGATCTGAAAGAATCAACATAGGTAGCACATTATACACAGCACATGCAACACTAAAGAACCCTGCAAATTTTTGTTGTTGTTGATAAACCAAGCACACCCACAGAGATGTCATGTCCAGACACAAATGTACGCATGCATCCACACAAACACACACTGCATGCACCCTGACATAATCACACAGATACTAACAGACCTTAGTATAACTGCTTTAGCTTCATCCAGGGTTATATTTCCTTTGCGTATCTTCAGCAGAATGTTCCGCTCTGTTGACCCAACAGGCCGAAAAACGTTAAGGGGTCCACCCTTCACAATGTCCCTGAAATCAAAGGCTGATCATAAGTAAGTGCTGAATTATCTCATCAGAGAAACTTTATTATCTCATCAGAGAAATTAAAAAGTGGGTGAACATTAACCACATCAAAGTACACAATAACACATATTTTATATATTTTAAAACTCAAAGAACAGTTATTGAAAATACAAAAGTTACATAATAAACAAACTAGTAATTTATGTAATTTACACATACACATGCACACACACTCACACACACACACACACACACATACACACACACACACACACACACACACACACACACACACACACACACACACACATACACACTGCTCTGACGTTTGAACAGATTTATCTGAACAGATTTATCTGTTCAGAAATGCCACTGAGAGAGAGAGAGAGAGAGAGAGAGAGAGAGAGAGAGAGAGAGAGAGAGAGAGAGAGAGAGAGAGAGAGACAGACAGACAGACAGACAGACAGACAGACAGACAGACAGACAGACAGACAGAGAAGGAGAGAAAGAGAAGAAGGGGAACAGAGAGAGAGAGAGAGAAAGAGAGAGAGAGAGCGAGCAAAGTGGGGGGCAGGGGTGAGGGGGGAACAGGACAAAGGGGAAAAGTGAGAAAAATGAAGAGCAAATAAAAAAGAGATACCTCCGGAAAAAATGTGTCTCTTATTTTTGAGAAAATCTGTGAGAACTTACACAGCATTCTGCAGCAGCCTGACAATGATGTAGATGAGCTTGGCGATGCGAGGAGGTGGAACCTGATCACCACCCACAGCGCTGTTCTCCAGAGTGCGGTGAAGTTTCTGCACTCCATTGGTTCCCAGTGCATCACCTAGATACTTGTCCAGGCACTTCCTGTGCACAAAGTAACAGGAACTGAATTTAAGCTGTAGGTACTCCTGTGTGTATGTGTGTGTGCATGCATGCATGCGTGCGTGTGTGTGCGTGCATGTGTGTGTGCATGCACATGTGTGTGCCTGTGTGTGTTGTGTGTGTGTGTGTGTGTGTGTGCACACTCAAGCATGTGTGTGAGAGTGCACATGTGCATGTATGTGTGTGTATGCATGCATAAGAACATAAATGATATTGTTGGTGTGTTCACCTGAATAGTGAATGCACTTGTAAGTTGTTTATGCTCAGAAATGAAAACTAATAATTATTCTGTTATTTCTTGTAACTGTAAATCTGGGCCACTTTCCTCCTGGAAAGCTTGCGAACACAGAGCAATTTTGAAAATTGCCGCAAAAAGTCTGTGTAACAGAAGAGATATTCTCAAGATGGAAGAGCGCTGTGATCTTTACCTTGTCAGAAACTGTTGTCGCAACTTCTGCAGCTGTCTCCACTCTGCTGACGCCTGTATGATGGTGGAGTCACGAAGAAACAGGGTTTCTATGCAGCGAGCATCATAGGCCAAAAGAAGCTCACAGTAGCGCTTCAACTCCAGCACTGTGTAGTCACAGGTCTCTCGCTCACTATTCTAGAATTTGAAAAGATTTTTTTTTAAATCTTTAGAAAATGATCAGATTTTTTTCCCCTCTCTCCCCTCCCCCCTCTCTTGACTCATCTGGTTTACAATCCTACATAAACAAAAAGGAACAGTAGAGTTTAGATGCATAAGTAATGATGAGTTGTATTGATAAATGTGTTGCATATTGCAACATTCAATAAACTGATTGAATTGATTTGTGTCAAGGTTACTTCTTCAAAAATAGTAACTTATTTTTAAACATGATCTTAAAAAGCTAATACGTATTACAGCATACAAAATTGCTTACCCTTTGTATTATACATCTGTAATTTAAAATCTCAATTCAGAATTGTTAACACATCTTGTGGGTCTAGATTGTTCGTACCATCCCCTACTTTGATTGTCATTTTCGGAGGGTTGAATCCTAGGAAGTCCTTGGTGTGGGCTTGGTAAACGATGAAGGCATCAATGTCGCTGTCTGGTTGCTGAACATTGTATCTGGAAAATAGCCATTCAGACAACATTGTGACTGCTGTGCACAGCAATTGATGGAGCAGAAGGATGCATGGGAGTGAAGGAGGAGTCAGTGGTGCAGTGGTGCAGAGCAAGAACACTTGCTTCCAAAAGCCCAAGTTAAGCCTGATCAAGCATGGTCACCACATAGACGCGTGACTGTTACTTGCTAAGGCATTGACCATGCCCTGAGATTTCTCCAGATTCAGATAGTGTGCAGACTCCACAAAAGTCCTTTGGCTGAGACTGCAAACTGAAGTCCCCCATGAGTATACACATGGGAAAAGATCACATAAACATGTTAAAGATCCTGTAGGCTATACTGTCAGAGTTCGGTGGATTATGGCAACACCAAAATAACCCAGCATGCACAGAAGCATCAGAGTCTTCAACACGTTCATGTTAGACATTCTGTGGAAAAAAGACTTCTATCCCCAAATCTGAATAAACATGATTGTTTAAAGTTGACCTACAGAGGACCCTCAGTGATGAACCATGACAGGCCTTGTCAACATGAATGGGAAAACACACATACACGCGCACACACACACAAAACCCCTCTTTATAGCAATAACTAGCCAGCTATTTTCGGAGACCTATAACACAACCAATTATGGCAGTGGTACTGGTAGGAGGATGGATGTTGTAAACTGACACTTGAAGTTAGCATATGTATATATATATACTGTGTATATATGTTAGTCTACCTCTTGTGGCAGTGATACAGACCTCTGACTACCAAAGGGACAAGCAAGATGCACACAGCCAAGTTCTCGCTCCACTTTCTCCACGATACATCTCCAGTACTGCTCAGAATCTTCCTGCACATCTAGATCTCCTTCTGCTTGTATAAATGGCAGTGGCTTGGCTGCCAACTTGGCCTCTTCTTGTTTTCTCCTTTTCTCCACCAGACTGAAGTACATTTCGTCAACAAGGGCGCAAACTTCTGCACCAACATCTGCAGAGACTTCTTGCCAGTTTCGGGCCTTGTTAAGTGGTGAACCATCGGGGAGGAGAAGGTGAGCTGTTTTTGAAGAGGGGAGGCACATTTCACCAAAGCTGCTAATGAATTCTGTCCGCCACTGCACCTCAAAGTAGAACCATGTAGATGTGCGTGTATCTGACGATGGTTTGCTGTCGTAAGATGGGTTCTGATTGTTAGCCGATATTTTGCCACTGGGGTTGATATTGTGAATCTGACTCAATATCTGTGTGGGAGAATTTATTTTTTCACTTGGTGTTGCTGGGACATCTTTGTTCATAACAGATTTTATATGATATGTACTAACAGGTGAAAACTGTTCTAATTCATTTAAGGTGGTTGCCTTTTCTGGGCAATCACTGCTAATTTTAGCAGCAAACACTGAAGAATCAAACCGTGCACTATTACTATCACCTGCTTCTTCCTCAGCAGTTTTCTCCACATCACCACCACTTGCAGTGGTCACTACATCAGACTCGCTGTCTCTTCCTTTCATCAGTTCTGCAGCAGAAGCACAAGCAGACTCCGCATCCAGATCCTCCCCGAGGTTTTGCTGCTGATGTCTTACCAATTCCTCCTCCACCACCAAAGCAGCACCAGTGACAGAATGCTTTGGCGGTGACATCATGTGGCAGTAACCATGCCAACCATGGCAATTGTTGACACTGAAGAGAAGGATGACAGGGCCCTGGTTGAGAGCTGTCGTGAGAGTTTCGTCGGGTTGAGGGGGCAACACTCGCTCCCTGGAAGCCCATGTTTTGGATGCAACACAGCGTCGGAGGGAATCTATGCCTCCACACTTGGCCACGAAGTACCGGGCATGTAAATCAGCTTGCTGGGTTGACATATTTGTCACTGAAACACATATAATTTTATACATTATGTATGTTTTTACCTACTACATTCGTTCAAGGATAGAGAAAGACAAAAGTAAACATCAGAAATATATCAATGTTAATGTCCACTGGTAACTCTACAGCACAGTTTAACTCCATAGTTTAACCCAATATTTTGTGCACTGTCTGTTGTGCTGCAAATTCTGCCCATTAGTGGATTCAACCTGACCAGCATTGCACCTCCGAAGCGTAATCCTTGCAATATATATTTGGAACCAACACGGCCTTTTGGGCAGAGGTTATTCTCACTGTGCAGTGCGCGGGCACTTCGGAAATGGATATTCGCATTGTAAAATGCAAGTAGCCGCAGCCACGCGGGGTGGCTAGCGGCACATTGCGTGACGGTCTGTTGCTTGAGAAAGCTATCAAGTTTTTGCTGAAAATTTGTTTATGTTTTGTATTGTTTGATTACAATCACGGTTCTTTTGAAACTTTGAGTGCTAAAGATTGCTGTGATTTTTGCCTTCATAAATTTAAACAAATGACACTGAACCAGCATGACCATAATTATTTCTTGTACCACGGAGAACCATCAATAATTTGATGCTGGGGCTTTAGTTGGCTTTAGAGCATACTAGTGTATGGAAACAAATTGCCAGTGTGTCTGCAGGTACTTATTGTAATTTATAAAATGATGCTCACAATATTTGAGAGTGATGTAGTGTGTGATTTTTGTTGTTGATTTTTTTAAACTATGATATTTTAGTAATGTCTTGATTTTCATCTTTAAGCACCAGCTGGCTAGAAACGGCAGCTTAAAATACTCACTGATTACACTGCCACTCTGAAGGATCTTATTGGGGGGGGGGGGGGGGGGGGGGTCACAGTTGGAGCCTGATTCAGTTGTTGAGATGTCACTTTTTTCTTAGTCATATTTGAATTTGCGTACATAATTAAGATTACTCAATAAAGCAATTCCGTATCTTGAATGTATGTTTTCTGAGAGGAAATACTGGATGATGCAAAAGTTTACAAAAACATTTTTTTCTGTATTTTGCAATTTTTGTCATAATTTATAAGTTAGCCAAAAAAATTGAAGAATAAAAAAGCGTTTTAAAGTGTCGGTCTTCAAAGTGCTGTAGTTGGACAGAAGAAGAAGAAGATAAAAAGAAGAAGAAACACCAATAACAACAACAAATTATTGAAGTTTTTAGCTCAAAGTGCCGATAGCCATTCTGCACGACCAAAACCATTGCAACGTACGGTGCGAGAGATCTTCCGGAAAGCTGTCGGTAGTGCAGAGTGCCAATGGCCACTCTTTTATGTTAGGGTAGTGCCCCTTCCACATCCCTGTCGTCTGCTCTAGTGTTCATGCACAGCGAGAGCACGGCAAATTACGAAAATTGTAAAAAAATATTTACTTGTGATGGACTTGTAAAAGAAACTTTGAAGGAAATAAATAGCATATGATTGTCATGTAAATTTCACGTGACGAAAAATAATGGACTTCTAAGTCTTCGTAACTAGGGAAAGCGTCTGCTGCAGATGAGGACGCCATGAGAAAATCGCATTACGCGTGCCCCTGCACGCAACGCAAATGTTTTCTTTTTTATCCAATCAAATCGTTGCATTTTATGTGTTGCGAGATTATTCACAAGCAGGCTTGGGGGAGATTCCGTCGAATTTCAGGCATGTTCTAGCCGCTCGTTCGGTCTTTTTGACAGTTGTATAGGATGGGGTGTATATTTTCGTGGTTCCGACGTTCGGGTCAGCAGCAGCTTGAAAATGTGCAAGAAGAAGCACCGAAAGTGTATTCTTGGTGAGTACTTCGTTGCATTGTCAACACATCGGCTGGACAAGATTGCAATAATATTCTGAGACTTGGAGGCAGTACGAACTTGCTTTGAACAGCTAACCTACATCTTGACATAAAATACACAACTGCTTTGGCTGTTTTCTGTTTCACGTGTAGGCTGTGCAAAATAATCTTACAGTTGACAATGGCTGGACGTTTTTGAACACTTCCAATTCCAGTTCCTCGATGATTACTACATTCACACAGAAAGAACGAAAGTCGGAAAGAAAAATAATTTTCGGAGTAAATTCCAGTAGAGCCGAACTGACCAACTGATTGTTACCGTCAGTTATGAGTACTAATATAATTATGTGCCTATCCCAATATATGAACGCAAGGGGCTTACACTACAGTTACACTAGAAGTAAATTAAATCAAGAATGCACTAAGTAATTTGGTGTTTTACGCCCAGTCAACCATCACGGTTATATCAGGCCGATAGCCAAGAATGCACAGCCTACGGGTGTACACCCCCAAAAGTGCCAGAATAATGATCAGCATGATTGTGGGCATCAAAGGAAAGAAGAAGAAGTTGACACAGTTACTGATGATACTGTTGTAGGACAAATGTCTAGGCCGTACATTGATACAGTATCAGTAGGTCATAAATTTGCCATTTTTCAGCAGCAGTAATAGGACATTTGCCTGGGATGTGGACTCTTTTCTGATTATGTGTAGCATGTTTGAGAAGGTGTTACATTTTTAGTACTCAGTCCCACTCCCAAGGTGTAGACTGTAATTTTGTGTTAAGTGTAAAGAGTGATAATTTTTTTTTTTTTTTTTAAAGGCTGCAATAGGTTTTCACACACATACACACACACACACACACACACACACACGTGTGTATGCATGCAGGCACACATTCACTCGTTTTCTTAGGAATATTTGACACTGATCCTATGTGACGCTGACAGTGATACCCCAAAAGCTGGACACAGACTGAAATGTAATACACAAAGTTGACACTGGAATTATGTCTTTATTTATGTTTGACACTAATATTCTTTGCAATTCAGGACAGTATTGTTTTAGACTTTTCTTGTGCAGCCTTCCTTTTAAGTTTTGTTGTTGTCATATTTGGCTTTTCTGCAAACCTTTTCAAATGTTGTTTTATGTGGATCATTTTCCATTTTCAATCTGAGCCTTTGACCTCATGGCATGGCCAACAGCCAGCCCATTGAAAGCTTTTATTTTTAATAATTATTGTCAGAGACAAATCATATGTTGTGTCTTGTAGTGTTCCTGGACATAATCTGCCCATATCACACCCTAGTTTCTCACTGCAAGTGCAAGCCAACCACTGCCACTTCAATGTTTTTTTTTAACCAGTGAGGATCATGCTCATTTAAATACCTGGTTGAACAGACCAGTGACAGTGAAGCTCTTGGTCTTAGTCTTACTCAAGATATATATATGATTAACAGAAGTGTTCTGAATATCTGAATAGAATTTCTACTAACTGAACAGTGAACAGCCCGCTGGTCTGTGTGATAAGTAAAATGAAACCCTAAGGTTACCAGTCATGTTCAAACCATAGTACAGGTTCAGTCAGATCTTCTTGCTTTTCAAACTTCTGGAAACATTTGCAACCAAAGTTGATGGGTACATGATACATCAGTGCATCTTTAGCCTTTACTGGGCAGAATGTGTCAATTTTTTCCCCCTCAGTTCAAAAGCATAAAGGCAAGGTTGTATCTAGAGGATTTGAACCACATCATAATATTTTGCTAATTCATCTTATATGTTGTTACATTGTGTTTGTGGGTCTGGCATCCTGTGAACTTCTGAACATTTTCACAAACAACATTTTGCTTTGAATTAGGAGCACATTGTTGCCAGAGTGTGGTACTTACATACATAGTACGTGTATACTGACACAGTGACAGTAAGAGGTACAAAGGACTGACAGTAAGATATAGACTAACATAGGGTACTGACAATAGGAGGTACCAAGGACTGACAGTAAGAGGTAGAGGGGACTGACAGAAGTAGAGGGGAACTAACAGTAAGAGAGAGACTGATAGAGGGTACTGACAGGAAGAGATAGAGGACTGACAGTAAGAGATAGAGAGTACTAATAGGATGCTTCTCAATCTCTGCTACACTGAGAGCCCAGTCTGCAAGATGAATGTGGCTGTCTTCTCCAGTTCCTCCTTGCTGCCATAAAGTTTGGTGTGTAGCTGGACTGCCATAGAGTTTGGTGTGTAGCTGGACTGCCATAGAGTTTGGTGTGTAGCTGGACTGCCATAGAGTTTGGTGTGTAGCTGGACTGCCGTAGAGTTTGGTGTGTAGCTGGGCTGCCGTAAAGTTTGGTGTGTAGCTGGACTGCCATAGAGTTTGGTGTGTAGCTGGACTGCCGTAGAGTTTGGTGTGTAACTGGGCTGCCGCAGAGTTTGGTGTGTAGCTGGACTGCCGTAGAGTTTGGTGTGTAGCTGGACTGCTGTTGGCCACACATTTGTTTTTGCTGTCTGCAGAAGTGGGCATCTCTGCAGTATTTGTCCGGCCATCTGGTCTTCAAGACCGCAATGATATTAATGACAGTAAGAGGTAGAGGGGACTGACAGTAAGAGGTAGAAGGGACTGACAATGAGAGGTAGTGGGGACTGACAGTAAGAGGTAGAGAGGACTGACAGTAAGAGGTGGTAGGGACTGACAATGAGAGGTAGTGGGGACTGACAGTAAGAGGCAAAGGGGACTGACAGTAAGAGGTAGAGAGGACTGACAGTAAGAGGTAGAAGGGACTGACAATGAGAGGTAGTGGGGACTGACAGTAAGAGGTAAAGGGGACTGACAGTAAGAGGTAGAGAGGACTGACAGTGAGAGGTAGAAGGGACTGACAATGAGAGACAGTGAGTACTGACAGTAAGAGGCAAAGGGGACTGACAGAAAGAGGTAGAGAGGACTGATAGTAAGAGGTAGAGAGGACTGATGGTAAGAAATAAAGGGATTGACAGTAAGAGATAGGGGGCACTGACAGTGAGAAATAGAATGGACAAATAGTAAGAGATAGAGGGGACTGACAGTAAGAGATAAAGGGATTGACAGTAAGAGATAAAGGGGACTGACAGTAAGAGGTAGCTGGCTGTAAGAGGTTGTATACAGTAAAACTGTAATATGGTGGGGGGGGACTCTGTGTTAGGGGGTAGGGAAGGTCTTGCCACACAGGACAGGACAAAGTCTTGTTTAATATTCTTAGCACTGGACTGAAAAGAAGTTCTCAAGCATTCTTTCCATAGAAATGAGGATTTCTTCTGTTGTTGGTTACAGTTTACACAAAACAGGAGGTTGATCTCCTCTGTGACTTCGAGATTCCTCCTTTAGCCTATCCCTGGAAGTGCTTCAGAAATGCCAGGACACCTTAAGTGTCTGTGGCAGGTGACAGATATTGGCTAGGCAGGCAAATGCCCTGTGAAAAGGAACAGTCTGCAGGTGACACTGTAGCCCTGAGCGGAATTGTATAATTTAGAAAGGAATCTCTAGACTCCTCAGCAGTAATGTTGACTTTTTTCCCCATAAACTTCCTGTTGATTATTGTTTTCACTATAATTTCTTGTAAACTTTCTGTTGATTTGTGATTGTTTTTACTATAGTTTCAGCTCTTCTTTTTTTGTCTTCTTCTTTTTTCTTCTTTCTCTTCTTCTGTTGTCTGCATTAGTCAGGTGGAGGGCAGTGGGATGCTAGTCAACCAAGCCAGTCAGTTCACTGTTGAACTGGGCCAAAGAGGTGGTGTAGGGTCAGTGGGTGAGTGGGCTAGTTTACAAGCACAGGCACATGACTGCAAACAGTACTTGAGCAGCTGCTCCTCTGAGTCTGAGAATAAAGCTCAGGCACTTGAAACATTCATTTTCTGTGGTTGTCGGATCAGATCAAAACAAAGGGTTAAAAAGAATACATACAGATTTAATTTGACAGTATAAAACTGCAAATTTAGATGCATGTTTCCAACGCAGCACCTTTATCAAGCAACAAACAAACTTAAAAATGATGAAATGAAAGAACTCTGTCAACTTTGTGGGACCAGAGTTAGGCTTTTGGAAATAAAGCATCACCAGACCACCTTCTGACAACATTTGATCATCTTTGGGAGAGCCTGTGTGGTTGACAGGATGTTAAATGCCAGTTACTAACCAGCCCTCTTGTGATACAGTGCTTTAGAAACCCCCATTGTTGTTATTGTTGTCACTGGTGGTATTGTTATCTCTGTTGCTACCACTGTAACTCCCCTGAAAAACCCACCCTGTCTCTGATGTGGCAAGGGATTGCAATTTACAGGGCTGTAAAATGAAAATGAAGGTGGTTATTATACTTGTACATTTTGTTATTGTATGTTATTGTTATCACTGGTGTTGTTGTTATCTGTGTGTTATTGTTATCACTGTTGTTGTTGTTGTTACCTGTATTGCTACGAGTGTAACCCCTCAAGAGTACTCTGGTGTGCCATGGGATTACAATTTACAGAGCTGTAAAATAAAAATGAAGGTGGCTGTACTTGTGCATTTTGACAACTGAGCCTAAGAACCTGGTTTGCTGATTCTCCCCCAGACCCCCCTCTCGCCCCTCAACTCCCCCCTCCCACCCCCTTAAAAAAATGAAAAGAAGAAAGAAAAGCTTAATAAAATAATATTTAAAAAACACACACACAAGAGCAGCCTCCATTGATCTGTTGTAGGATGACTACAAAGGTGGATGTATAATAGAATAGAAGACTACAAAAGCCATCTGCCAGGCTCAAAGGGTTAATCGGTGGTCATGGACTCTGCCCTCATGTTTTGTTACTGTACCTGCTTGATCAATAGAAGGTGATCTGATCTTCATGGTGGTTTGGCAGAAAGGCCCCAGGGGCCTTGGGGCAGGTTTTTGTTGTTGTCCAGTCAATATTTTCTTGGGGGCGGACGTAGTGAGTACCTTTCCCTTGTGGCTGTCAGGACCAACTGCATTAGCAGGCATGTACAATAGTGGCCAGTCTGATTATTAGTGAACAGTTTGTCACCTAACAATAGGACTGGCCACATGGGTATACTGCATGCTGCATTCATGCTGGTTGTGCCGACTACTGTGTTTAATACTGTTCTTTATGACGAAAGATCAGTGAAGCATTACTCATAATGGGCCAATGATTTAAATGTTTTCAGTTCTTAACTGTTAATACTACAGGTACACAGTTGTCAGTCGCAAGTCCAGAGTGCGGAATTGAGACCCAGTGTTTGTGTGTTTGGGGTTACTATGGCACAACCATGAAGCCTGCATCTGTGTTCTTATGAAGCCATAGTTTTATTGGACTTGTTCTGATTCAGAGCTGTATGAATTGCCTTGTCTTCCTTCTTTTCTGACATGGCTGTGGTATATCCCATGTATAATTTCATTGTGTGCCTGGTGAATACAGAACAGGTGATTTTAATTTGCAGTGAGTAGTTGAAATTCTGTGGGGAAGCTGTGATCCGACTGACCGAGGCACAAAAAGTGTGGCAACAAAACCCGGAAACTGAGCCGAACCATTGCAGTTAATCAGCCACGGCATTGAATTATTGATAAGCACTGGCAAGATGAAATGTGAAAGGATGTGCCTCTCAGGCCTGTAAAGTGTTCCTAGCTTCATCTTGGTTTCACTTCTGAACCATTAAAGCTGGGAGTGTGCTAACTGCAAGAACCAGTGTTTCGGTCACAGTGCCTCTCTTTGCTTGTTGCTCTCCTCTAAGCTGGCTGAGGGGAGAGAAGAAAAGGAAAGAAGGAAAAGATGTCATGGATTACCACACAGCTGTGCACCACTTCGGTTCTAGTGGTGATTTTATGCCGTTGGTGAACTCAACTTCGACCGTTGCGCTTGGTCACTGAGCACTGCAGCCAACTTTTTTTCGATGAGCAGTGGCGTGAATGCTCAGGAGTATGGGAGAATGCCATTTGGATGCTTTAGTTTCTTCTCTTGTTCCTCGTACTCCAGGTACTGGCTTATTTGATTTGAACAGATCGGATGATGTTGCAGTGTCCCATGTTTCTATAGTAACCTGAAGCAGTGGCCAAATGGTGTAGACGCTAGACTAAACTGAGGGGTTGTGAGAGATTTTAATGATTGTGTTTTACTCACCCTGCGGATGACAGGGCAATTAAATGTTAATACTCAAGTCATCCTTTTCTATACCTGGCCTAGAAGCTTTGCCAGTGTATGGCCCTTATATTTTTGTGAAAGACCTTCCAATATTTGTCTGGATGACAGTGGCCCTAATTGGTTCCTTGAAGGCAAATCAGTGACTGAGCCCTCATGGCTGGGCAATTAAATATCAAGAATCAGTGACCCTATTCGAAATTAAGGGTTTTGCATTGACAGGTAATTTCCAGTGTTTTACAGGTTAGGATCAGCATATGCCAGAAAACATTTCAGCATTTGGTCAGATGTACCAGCTGTTATTTTGTTTGACCAGTTCTAACCTAAAAAATAGTAAACACAGCACAGACTACAGAGAGAGAGAGAGAGAGAGAGAGAGAGAGAGAGAGAGAGAGAGAGAGAGTGTGTGTGTGGGTGTGCATGCAAGCATGCAAAGTGCATAATGCTTGTGTGTGTGTGTGTGTGTGTGTGTGTGTGTGTGTGTGTGTGTGTGTGTGTGTGTGTGTGTGTGTGTGTGTGTGTTCTAGATGGGGAAGGGAGTAGAGTGTTTGCAAGTAGATCTCTAGAAGTAGCCTAGACAACCATTTATCTGACTGGTTACAGGGATTGACTGGTTTTCATGAACCACTTTCACCACCTTATGCTATAGATGTCGCACCGATTTGAAAATTGTCTAGCATGATCACTGTATACTTGGCCTATCTTAAAAACTTCCCTAGTGTACAGCCCTTGTAGCCCTTCCAGTATTTGTCTTGTTGACAGTGGCCCTAGTTTGTTCTTTGAAGGCAAATTGTGTGCTGTTTTCAGTCAGTGCCTTCTGCAGGCAGTTCAGGGTTGATGCCCTTGTGGTGCTGTGTTGTCCTAGCTTCCTAAGCTTTGTGCCTGCGTCTGCAGCCCTGAGGGAGGCTGGGATGTCTGATGGCATCCTCCTGTCTGGAATCTCAGGGCGGTCATTTGGTTCTATAATAATAATGATAATGTACATTTATCATGCGCTCATCAACGCTCTGAGTGCTCACGTGATATATATTAGCCTAAATGTGATGTTCTATTCACATGTAGAGCACAGTCCTACCAAAACAGTTTACATAAAGTATTATGCGGAAAAACAAACTGCTGTGCCATGCATCACACACACACACACACACACACACACACACACACACACACACACTACACTACACACACACACACACACACACGCATGACTGCAGCAGAAACTGGGTACTGATACTAGTTGGGATGAAAATACTGTGAGAGGAGAAAGGTTTTCAGTTTGGCTTCAAAAGATGAAATGGTTGAGCAGCATCTAAGGTCTTGTGGGAGTGAATTCCAAATGTGGGGTCCAAAGCAACAGAAGGTGCGAAAGCCATGAGTCTTGCATTTGTATTGTTGGATTTTCTGCTTTCCTGTGTCCTTCCTTGTTCTTCTACCTAGTCCAGTTGCTCTTTCTGCCTTGTCATTTTTCTACTTTTTGTTGTTGTTGTTCTGTTAATCAATGGGCTTTTTTTGTATGCTCTTGTTGAGCATGTAGGAGATGATAGTTGGTACAATTGACTACTTATGGTAGGTGGTATGTTCAGTTTGCTGCCATATATATTATATATAGCTTTGGTATTTGCCATAATGCATACACTTGTTTTTAAATTAAATTAATTGTTTCTGTCCATTCCTTTTCTTTAATCTGGTATCAGTAAGTCAGACAAAATGGTCAGTGATACCAGCATGTCCTAGATGTATGTACTGCTCTTTTCTTTTCTTTTCTTTTAAATGGGGGCAGTGTTGAAGAAGTTAACTGCAGAAAATTGTGTTTGCTGTTTGTGTATTTATGTTTGTTTGAAACATTGCATATGGATGGATTTTGCAGATTTTGAGAAAGGGTGATGACAGAGTTTGATGGTCCTGAGGTGACCCTGTGTGGTTGACAGGATGATAAAAACTGATTACAAACTGACTTGTGCTTGCAGGCAGTGACTCTAACTCATGTTCTGTAGTTAGTCTTCCACCAACCTTAAACTTAAACAGGAACTGAAGTGAAGACGCAAGCCAGTCTGAAAACATAGATGTGCAAATTTATATAACAGTAATAACACCACCTGCAGGCTTCGTTTGGTTGTTCTGTCAATATTTATACAAAAGAAGTGCTTTGATAGCTTTCAATTTAAGTTCCTTGGGGCACTGCCATGTTGGTTTTGCTCTTTACCAGTGACGAACAGAAAAAGGTTGACTCGTCTTTTGCCACATGTGCTGGCCTTATTCTGAACTTATTTTGGCCCATATTCTGAACTTATTCTTCAGTTATTCTGGCTCTTATTTTTAACTTATTCTGGCCTTATTCTTAATTTATTCTGGTCTTATTCATAACTTCACTGATTGTGATACAGACCACTGGGCACAAAATGGCTCCACTCACAGATGTGTTTTGGCAACTTTAAACTTTTGTTTTTAAATTAATGGAACCAGAAATCAAGTGAGAAATTTCTGTGTCCTCCTACCCCCCTCCCCCCCCCTTGCTTTTTTTCTTCTTTTTTCTTTAATAAAAAAAATCAATTTCGGGGGATGGGGGAGGACTGTACCTAACATTAAGCTGTCACCACCAGAATGACTTATGCATTAAGATTGCCAGTGATGAGAGCCATTTTAATGAGAGTGGCAGAGTCATAAGACTGAGTCCATAAACCACAACGTTTGAATCGAAAGAAGAGCTAAAGTGATGATTTGAACCCACTTCATCCCCTTACCACTTTCTTACCGCTAGACCAGACCAGCTCACAACAGCTTCAACTGTTCCAAGGTGTTTTATTTAGGTATTGACTTACACCCAAACTAATAATAATAATATCAGATAACTTTTGTATAGCGCTATTCTCTGGTGTACACAAACTCACTGCTTTACAACATTCTCCAGCATTTTCTAAGTTTCACAAACATAATACATATAATTATGACAACTAACAATGTATAATAATAATACACACACACACACACACACACACACACACACACACACACACACACACACACACACACACTACAGTATTTCTTTGTTGGCTTTGCGGGCCGTTCATCACACTTGTTCACAGACTTAATCATCAGAATCAACTCACAAGAGAGTTAATTGGCACTCGAAAGGTGTTGCACAAACACAACATCGTCAGTGTGAAAATACTGCATGCGTGGATGGGGAAAAGGGGTGTGCTGCCTTCAAGGTCTTGCTTGACTGCTCAAGGTCTTGCTTGACTGCTCAAGTTCTTGCTTGACTTCTCAAGTTCTTGCTTGACTTCCCTTCGTACACATCCACACTGGCCCCCACCTACTTGCTCTTGAGCCCATACTATCTGAGAATCTAACATGGTTCAGTAGTTCAGGTGGACAGTCCAGCTGAGGAAAGTAGAATTGCCTGTCTATTCTATGTCACATTTGGGTCACGTATGGACACACCATAATTCAGTCAACCATTGCATTTAAAAAGTGCTGTGAAGATCCATCTATTTAAAACCTAATACTGCTGGCAAATTCTCTCTCTCCCTCTCCCCTCTCCCCCCCTTTCTCTATTGTTCTTAAATTATTTCAGTTGACTGATGTGCTGTGTGTGTGTGTGTGTGTGTGTGTGTGTGTGTGTGTGTGTGCGTGTGCATGCATGGGTTCATGTTTTGTGTGTGTGTGTGTAATGTTGGCCTTGTGTGTTGATTTAAATTGCTTGTAGTTATTGCTTTATTTTGCTTGTAAAAGTTGTAGTGTGTGAGTGTGAATGTAGTTTATATTTGCATTTTGTGCAGCGTGCCAAGCTCTGTTTTTATGCTAGAAGTTTGTGCTTTATAAATATGTCATTATTATGATTATTAAAAGAACCCAGCATGCATTAAAACATACAACAATAATGGTCAAATCCTTGACTGTTGGTCAAAACAAACAAAAACACACACACAAAACAAACACTTTGGTGCCTTTTCCTTCAGATCCTCAGCTCTTAGTCATGTCCTTTAAATTCCAAGTCCTTCAGAGTTGATTCTTCTTTTGGGTCCTTCAGAGTTGGTTCTTCTGTTGAGTCGGAGTCTGTCAGAGTTGATTCTTCTTCTGAGACCATCAAGACTGGGTTGAAGGCAGCACCATTTTTGAAAGCGTTAGAAAAGTTTTTTTTTTTTTAAATCCACTGTCCCGTTCCTTGCCCACTGTCCCAGCACATCATACTTACCTCCAGCTGGATCCTTTCCTGTTTTTAAAAAAACAGTCTTTTTTTATATGCTCTGCATGTGGAAATGTTCGGCATACAGAAAATGGACACGAGTCTTCATCGTCATTATTATGATAGCACTGGGGTCCTTTGTATTTTCAGGGATGTGCGAGACCGCTCCAAGGCACAGGACTACATCATCCAGGATCTGAAGGGAGAGACTGTGGGACGAATGCCAGGCACTGTCAATGGTCAACAGCTAGTCATACAGAACTGTCAGGTCAGTCTGAAGCTTGCCAGGTCAGTCAGTGCTGGCGACACAGAACTGTGGCAGGTTTTGCGATACCAGTAATTTCCGGAATTTCACCGGTTAAGATCAGGATATACTGGAGACAAAATCACGAATTGGTCAGATGTACCAGCTGTTTTTTTGTTTGGTCCATTCTGAACATTAAAGAAAACACAGAGAGTGAGTGTGTGTGTGTGTGTGTGTGCATGTGTGTGTGTGTGACTGTTACGTGCTAGGCTTTCTGCCTGCCCTGAGATCTCTCCAGAGTCATATTCTGGGTTGAAGGCAGCACCATTTTTGAAAGCGTTAAAAAAATGTTTTTGTTTTTAAAATCCACCGTCCCGTTCCTTGCCCACTGTCCCAGCACATCGTACTTACCACCAGCTGGATCCTTTCCTGTTTTAAAAAAAATATCTTTTTTTTTATGTGCTGTGCATGTGGAAACGTTCAGCATACAAAAAATGGACACAAGTCTTCATCATCATTTTCATTATTATGATAGCACTGGGATCCCTTGTATTTTCAGGGATGTGCATCCTGGGCTGTTTGTCCTAATGAGCCTTCTGGTTTCCGTGGATGTAAAGCTATACTGAACCATGCTTCGGCATTGGTCACAGCTTGTCCCTAATATGTCAACTGACATCTGAGGACATCAAGTATCACATCATCGTCATCATCATCAACAAAAGTCTTTTGAATGAGACTATAAATCAAGGCCCCACATGCAAAAAGACCACCTGTATACACACATACATTAGAGATCCTGTAGCCCATGTTGGAGTTTGGTGGATTACGGAAACACCAAAATAGCCTAGCATGCACTAAAAGTGTCAGAATGTTGAAGTTGGACACCATACGGAAGAAGAAGTATTTGAGTTGACAGGATTGGGTGGCTGCATGCTCACAGCTCGTTGTGCAGAGTGGTCACAGGTGGCTGTGTGGCAGGTGGGTCAGAAGATGATCTTGATGGAGTGCTTGGTCTTGGGGAAAACAATTTGCCATTTGGACTCCATAAGCGCTGCTCTAAATTGCAAAGGCTGGCAGATCGTTTGCACATAGTGTTCAGGGGTACCGCACAGTGTGTGACAAAGACGGTGGCCAATCTGGAATACTCAGGCAAGCGAATCGAAATTGGCTTTTATTTGCTATCTTGATTGAATTGCAGAATCAGTTGGTCAGATCATGAATGACAGGATCATCTGATCTCCCTCCCGTCCACACCTTTTCATACACCATGTATCAATGAAGTGATCAGAAGGATGAAAAATGACAGCCAAATTATGGTGATATATCTATAATATGCGTATTGCATGCCCCAACATTTAGTGTCGTTGTGCTCTATATTTGCCTTTCTCTGTTGCAGGATTGCAGTATCTACATATTTGACCACTGTGCAACGATAACCATTGATGACTGCACCAACTGCAGCTTTTTTATCGGCCCGGTGAAACAGAGGTGAGTTTCTCGACCTCTTTGGTAGCTGTAGCTACTTTCCACTGCTTCAGTCGGCTTCCCTACTTCTTGAGTGAAAATACAGAACACTTTGTTCATCCCGCTGCGGGAATTTATAGTAAAGCATACAGATATTATGCTCATGTCAAGTCAAGTACTTCATTATTCCATTCAAAGGAAAACAAGGGTGCCACACATGAATAACAAACAACAAAATAAAATCTACATGAATAAGACACACACTAACGTACAAATGTTGCAAGCATTACTGAAATAGAATATAGAATAAAATTATATTACTTATGGAAGTGTGCTGTAAAATAAACAGTACCGTGCACATACATTTAAAACAAAATGTGCTTTAGATGTAACCCTTTCCCTGCTGAAGAATGTGTGCTCCTTCACAGAAGAGTCTTGCAGGCAGGTTAAGGGCACCGGAAATGTTAATTTTTCTAGAACTTTTGTCTCTCCTGAGGCAAAAGTAGTGAACATTCAGAACTTGGGCAGGACGTCAAGGGATGTTTTCTAGAACTTTTGCCTCACTGAGCTTGTGTGAACAGTCAGAACTTGAGCAGGACATTGAGGGACATTTTTCTGGCAGCTGGGAAACACTTTGCCATGAACGTCGTATGATAATGATGTCATACGGGAAGCAAAAAGGTTAATGACAGGGGGGCAAGCTGAGTGAAATGAAAGTAAATTGGGGAAATAGCTGGATGTGATTTTTGTGTGCTTTACATTTACTGATGGAGGCAGTGAGCACCAGAAAGTTTCAGGGAGGGGAAGAACACTCTTAATTTATGCTGTCTTGCATATGTATGCATGTGTACAAGTATACTGTGTATCTGCTCACCTTGTGTGTTTAGTTCATGCTGTCTTGGGTATGCACACGTACAGGTATACTGTGCCTCTGCTTGCCATGTGCATTTTACTTTGGAAGAAGCCAGTGAACCTGTACTTGCTGCTTCTGCATGATACCAACTGCCTTTTAAATGAAGTCAGGAATAACTTTAAGCATGGTGGTATGAATGTGGTGGTGGTGATGATGATGATGATGCTGGTGGTAAAATCTAATGCCCTGATTTTTTTTGGTGAAATACAAGATCCACAATGCCTTGAAAATGATTGCACAAAAGCAACAAACAGGACACAAAATCAGTAAATGGCTGTTTGGCAGTGGGAATTATCATTTTATTATGTGCAGTGACTCCGTTGCCTCACTGTGGGCACTGGATGCCGTGTGGGATCACTGTTACAGCCTGTACTGTTTGGTGTGTGCAGCCTTTTTATCCGTGACTGCCAGCAGTGTCGCTTCGTACTAGCATGCCAGCAGTTCCGCACGCGCGACTGCCGTCTCATTGATGCCTTCTTTTTGTGCGAGAGCCAGCCCATCATAGAGTCCTCTTCCAAAATGAAGTTTGCCTGCTTCAAGTACTTCTATCCTGAGCTTGAAGGTAAAGCTCTTAGTGTGGAGTGTGTATGCTGTCTGCCTCTGCTGCCTTGATTCATTTTTGCTGGAACAAGGTTCAGTGTCCACATTTAGCCCAACCAGTTCCCCTTCTGCTTGTTTATACCTCTTCAAGCTATCCTGTTGACTCTCTCTGGATGTGTGTGTGTGTGCGTGTGCGCGCGTGTGTGTGTGTGCTCATGGAAGTTTATTTTGACTCTGTTTTGTTCTCTGCTTTGTGATGGGCTATATGCTTCAATTTGGAGAAATAGTACATAAAAGAGTACATTGTTATTATTATTAATTGTATGTGTGTGTGTACACATGCGTGTGTGTGTGTGTGTGTGTGTGTGTGTGTGTGTGTGTGTGTGTGTGTGTGCATGTATGTGCATGTATGCATGCAAATGCAAGTGTGTGTGTAGAACATAAATTTTGGGATTTGGAACTGATGTTACTGATTGTAGAGATTGCAATTTTGGGATTTGGAACTGATGTTACTGATTGTAGAGATTGCCTCAGAGCACTTGTCAGATACCAGAGTCAGATGAATTCTGAGAGCACTGATACATACTTTACTTGTTTTAAGAACCCCTTCCTCAATCTGGATTTGTCTCTAAGAGAGCACGCAGAGTTTACTGAAGCTCTGTGTCTGTAATCTTACAAGCATGTACAGTAGAGAAACTCCTCCAAGGTCACATCCTCGAGGTGATAACATTAACTCACCATGCAAGTAAATACACCATGCAAGTAAATACACAACAGGTGAATTCCACCAAGGTCACATCCTCAAAATTAGGTAGTTCAACAAACTAGTATTATAAATGAGTACAAGGTAAACTCCTCTGAACATTCTCTAGGTCATGTAGATTATTAAGTCGCCATACATATGCATACAAGGTAGATATACTCTTCCAAGGTCACATCCTCAAGGTCATGTAGATGATTAGCTTGCCATACAAGTAAATACAAGGTAGATAAACACTGCCAGGGTCACATCTTCAAGGTCATGTAGATCATTAAATCACCATACAAGTACAAACAGGGTAGATAATGTCCAAGGTCACATCCTCAAGGTCATGTATGATTGTTAACTCACTATACAAGTAAATACAAGGTAGATAAACTCCTCCAAGGTCACATCTTCAAGGTCATGTAGCTCATTAACTTGCCATGGAAGTAAATACAAAGTAGATAAACTCCACCAAGGTCACATCCTCAAGCCGTCAAGGTGAGTTACGTCAGCAGCTCCATCATACAAGTAGCAGCTGATTTTATTGCATAGGATTGCATGCACACGATTTATCAGCTTAGGTAGCTGAGCCACAATGCAGCTTTTCTATTGTTTAGCATAAATAAAAAAGAAGAGACAGCAGTGATCACAAGAAATATTTAGGAGGACAAGTTTCTGCATCTTATTTTTCATAAACTGTGCAGTAAAATAATGGCTCTGGATGTTTTATTATTATCTTTGCCATGCACATTGATATGTACATGTATACATGTATGCTTGTGTATGTTGTAATTACTTTGGGCATATATTTGCAATATTATGCTTTGTTTAACTTTAGGCATCTTTTACCCACACATATATAAGTGCATGTTTATGTGTGTCAGCATGTGTGTGTGTGTGTGTGTGTGTGTGTGTGTGTGTGTGTGTGTGTGTGTGTGTGTGTGCAGCTGCATGCATACACATGTATGTGTGTGTCTTTTTGTATGTGGATGCATGCTTTATAAATATTTTTGGCTTTTGATTGGTGGTACTATGTTGTGTTTATGTGTCTTTTACAGCACAGTTCAAGGCCTCTGGCTTGAGCATATTCAACAACAATTGGAGTAATATTCATGACTTCACACCAGTGCCAGAAGAGGCCGCCAACTTCTCATTCCTGCCAGAGGTGAGGGAGGCTTTTGCATTCAGACGTTCTGTATCGTATCAAGCTGTAGAAAGAGGCTTTCCTGTGTGCTGTGCTGTTTTGGTCACTTCGGTGTCTGCCACAACATTTTTAATTTGCATACACCAGTTTAGAATACAGAATTCAGTTAAAGTGACAGTGACAGTCCTTGGACTTCTAAGGTTTGGGTTCCAGAAACTTCCAGTGGCTGGCTCCATGAGACCAAGATCATTTACTAACATTCTTTGTTGGCCACTGAGTTCAGTATCACATGAAGTCGATTTGTACGGCAAAAGCTTACCTCCTGCTGTTTTGTTTGTGCAGCCAGTGGATCTCCCTTTTTAAGGCTACCCTAAAATCCCTGCTTTTAGATGACAAAAATTGTCTCATTTAAGACCACAAACTCCACATTTTAAGACCACCTTAGATCCTGTCTTTTAAGGCCACCATAAAAAATTAAGACTGAAAACAAAACAACCCATCTTTCTAGACAAAAAAGAAAAAAAGGAAAAATATCCATCTCTTAAGGCTACCTTGAATTGTTTTGATTAAGACACCCATAAAATCCCTTTTAAGACCACCCTAAAATCCTTTAAAACTGCTTTTAAATCCCCTCTTTTGAGACAGTCCCTAAATCCCTGAAGACCACCCTTAATATTGAGCAGAAGTGGTCTCAGGGGTGGGGTTCATTAGATGGAAATGTGAAAGAAGAGGTTTCAGAGAAAACGCTGGCCTCAGTATAAAATTAAAAGAGGGCTGGCCTCCGAACAACATGAACTTTCATAATTGTGGGGTACACGTCACTGTCAAAAGGTATCATTGTCCAATGTTAATGACTGTTGAACATTGGACTTGCATACTCCAGCAGGCATGGTACCATTTAGGCAGTTGTCTGAAATAGCACGGTACTGTTCAGTTGTCTGAACAAAAGAACTCTTCTTTTTTTGATTGTCAGAAATCCTGTCTTTGAGTGTTGAAAAACCACTCTTTGAGAGCAGGAAAGCTTATGTTGAGAGCAGGAAAGCCTGTTGTTTTGAGATTGGGAAAGCTTATCTTGCGAGTAGGAAAGCCAGCCTTTGAGAGTGGGAAAGCCAGCCTTTGAGAGTGAGAAAGGCAGCCTTTGAGAGTGGGAAAGGCAGCCTTTGAGAGCGGGGAGGTTTGTCGTGAGAGTGGGAAAGCCAGCCTTTGAGAGTGGGAAGGTTTGTCTTGAGAGTGGGAAAGCCAGCCTTTGAGAGTGGGAAAGCCAGCCTTTGAGAGTGGGAAAGTGTGTCTTGAGAGTGGGAAAGCCAGCCTTTGAGAGTGGGAAAGTGTGTCTTGAGAGTGGGAAAGCCAGCCTTTGAGAGTGGGAAAGCCAGCCTTTGAGAGTGGGAAAGCCAGCCTTTGAGGGTGGGAAAGCCAGCCTTTGAGAGTGGGAAAGCCAGCCTTTGAGAGTGGGAAAGTGTGTCTTGAGAGTGGGAAAGCCAGCCTTTGAGAGTGGGAAAGTGTGTCTTGAGAGTGGGAAAGCCAGCCTTTGAGAGTGGGAAAGTGTGTCTTGAGAGTGGGAAAGCCAGCCTTTGAGAGTGGGAAAGCCTGTCTTTGAGAGTGGGAAACTGCAAACCCTACTATTTTGATGTGTTTGGAAAAGTGTCTTTAAAGTACTTCAGCCTCTTCCATGCCCTTGAGATTTCATGATATATATAAGACTGATGTATGCAGAAGTGCTTTTAAGCTATATTGGCCCCAGATGCTAGATCAGTTCACAGAATTTGGATAAATGTTCTCTGTGTGTTGGACAAACATTAAGGCACGGTCCCTTGAAAGCAACAGTAACAATTGATTCTTGATGTTTCTGATGCCCAGACAACCACAAGAGTCATACTCGTAGGCTAAATCCCAGTCATCAAATGACAGTGTAGAAATCCAAATCACAGTTCATCAAATGACAGACAGTAGAAATCCGAATCACTGTTCACATTGCCTGTCACTTTATGGTTGACGAAGATTGGGAAAACATGAAGTTCAATAATGCTGCAGATGCAGAAACTAAGGCCCTCTCTGTTGAGAGCCCAAAGCTGGCAAATGTTCACCCTTTAAAGCATGGAATAGGTCTCCAAATGTAATATTGATACATACATCTGCTTGTTATTGGCTGTTTTAGACTTGTTTGTGTTTGTTGTTGGCTGTGTTGTGTCCAGATCTGTGATCCGGCTTTTGACTTGAGATTTGGTGACTTGTGAAGTTGTGTTTTGAACTGGTGTAAAATAAAAAATTATGTGCAGTTCATCATGAGGTGACCCAGTGTGGTTGATGGGATGTTAAAATCCAAGAAATAAGTAACTCAGTGATGAACTAAAAAGGCAGAAATTGGAAAGGCCTTGCAATAGAGACAAGTGATTTGCCTCCACTTTAGTACAGTCCATTGAACCCTGGTACCTTCTCGCATTGTTTTTTTTAATTTTTATTTGTTTGCTAAAAGGGAAGCACCCTGAGGGATTAAGTAGCAATTTGAGCTCGTATGGGAGTCAGGGCTGGTGCTTCAGTGTATGTGGCTTCTCTGCAGCCTCAGAATTTTTATTTTTTTAAATTAAAAAAATCCCAGCTGGAGATTGGTTAGCTCATTGTTTGAGATGACTTTAATGAGGTATGTTGGCCATAGGTGCATGTTGCATATTGTGGGTGTAATTTGCCCAAAAGAATGTTCTGACTGATGGGCATATAAATGGCACTAGAGTTGGATGTAGGTTGATTATCAATCCTTGATACCTAATGTGTGGTCAAGCTCCGAGATATATTTATCTGTTATAATGTGAGTCATTAAATTGCAAGTGAAAGTCCCACTAACTGTTCATGTTACATGACTGTGTCACTTGTAGTAGAAGTGGAGTGTCAAAAATGAAGTTGAATGAACTGAAAAATCAAAAACTAGGCATAATTAAGGTGAATCACGTAAAGCTATATTCTACTTTACTCCATTATCCAGGCTCAAAAAGGGCGAATCTGTGTACTGGTGATATTTGTGATGCGAAATGGATTTAAAATGACCCAGAAATTTCTGACTTCCTCCATGGAGATTACCCAGATCAGAATTCAAACAAGAAATCATTCAATCAGTCAGACTGTTATTTGTATGTCGCAAATCCATATATATATAATATAGAAATTATACATCATAAGCACCGCATGTAATATATAAAAAAGAAGTACTAACTACTATAACAATAATACAAAACTATTATTATTATAATTATACAACAGTATATAAAACTAACTCAAAAACCTCACCCATAGTCATACCTGCCCTTAAAATAATATACAGTCATATACTTATAATAATAGTATTAATACAACACACATATATGCACACACATGCACACACATGCACACACACACACACACACACACACACACACACACACACACACACACACACACACACACACACACATTCCTATGAGTTCCTGGCAAGTACTCTGTCAAAGATGTCCTGTGACATTCTGAGGGCAGGGAATAGGTTAAACTTGTGTGAACAACAATATGCTGGTAGTTTGTGTTAATTTACACTGCAGTGAAGCTCTGTGGCCATGAAGCAACTGTGACATGTGTGGCCAAACCACCTGATAGTTGTTTGTGTTCATTTATACTGCAGTGAAGCACTGTGGCTGTGAAATGACTGTAACATGGCTGGACCATCTGATTGTTGTATGTGTTAATTTTACACTGTAGTGAAGCACTGTGGCCATGAAGTGACTATGACATGGCCAGACCATCTGATTGTTGTATGTGTTAATTTTACACTACAGTGAAGCACTGTGGCTGTGAAATGACTGACATGGCCAAACCATCTGATTGTTGTATGTATTAATTTTACACTGCAGTAAAGCTCTGTGGCCATGAAGTGACTGACATGGCCAGACCATCTGGTTGTTGTATGTGTTAATTTTACACTGCAGTGAAGCACTGTGGCCATGAAGTGACTATGACATGGCCAGACCATCTGGTTGTTGTATGTGTTAATTTTACACTGCAGTGAAGCACTGTGGCCATGAAGTTACTATGACATGGCCAGACCATCTGGTTGTTGTATGTGTTAATTTTACACTGCAGTGAAGCACTGTGGCCATGAACTGACTATGACATGGCCAGACCATCTGATTGTTATTTGTGTTAATTTACACTGCATTGAAACACTGTGGTCATGAAGCAACTGCGACATGCATGGCCAGACCATCCTATTGTTTGTGTTAATTTACACTGCAATGAAGCAACTGTGACATGGCCTGACCATGTGATTTAAACAGCCAGCTCCTCTGACCCTATCACACCCACCAGAAACTGTGCAGCAGGCCGGCACCTTGTTTTGATAGCAGACAGGAAAGAGAAAAAGAGAGATATGTATGTTAATGGTTTTGCGGAATTAAGGCAACATGTCCCCCAGGCAGGAATGAAATGGATTACTATTCCTGTGGAAGGGTTGAGTGGCAGCCAGAGTCTTGGCTGCACTGGCGCCGTTGCAAATGGCGTTGCCACAGTGGCACCTCTCGGGGTCGTGATCAGCTTTTCCATTAGACACTGGGTAGACGGAAGGGTCTTAGCAGCTGGGGAGGGGAGATGGGAGGGGGGTATTTGTTTAATCAAAGAGTTGTTTAGGAATTTGCTTCATGCTTTCATTCTGTGATCTGTCAGGTCATCCATTGCACGCTTTTCTTCTATTCCCCCCCCCCCCCTCCAAAACCAAAACAAAACAAAGAACAAAAAACAAAAATCAATACAGAGAGTCAGCATACCTGAAGTGGATGTGTCTAGGAGCTGTACAAATGATGTGATGTGGTGCTGATACTGTGATAGTGAATTCACCTGAGGTGAATGTTGGTGAATGATCAGGTGAATGTTGGATCCTGGCAGTGATAGTGAATTCACCTGAAGATGGTGAATGCTGGGTCCTCGCACTGGCAGTGATAGTGAATTCAACTGAAGATGGTGAATATTGGATCCTGGCAGTGATAGTGAATTCACCTAAAGGAGGTGAATATTGGGTCCTGGCGGTGATAGTGAATTCACCTAAAGGAGGTGAATATTGGGTCCTGGCGGTGATAGTGAATTCACCTGAAGATGGTGAATGTTGGATCCTGGCAGTGATAGTGAATTCACCTGAAGATGGTGAATGCTGGGTCCTCGCACTGGCAGTGATAGTGAATTCAACTGAAGATGGTGAATATTGGATCCTGGCAGTGATAGTGAATTCACCTAAAGGAGGTGAATATTGGGTCCTGGCGGTGATAGTGAATTCACCTAAAGGAGGTGAATATTGGGTCCTGGTGGTGATAGTGAATTCACCTGAAGGATATGAATGTTGCATCCTGGCAAAATATGTCTGAGGTCAACTGGCCCAAAATCTCAGAATAGAAAGAGGGAGAGAGGGCGCTGGTGTCAGGTTTCACTGCATGACCTTCTTTTCTTCTTTGTTTTCTTTTAACATATAATTTATAAACATAGATAATTACGTACAGTACATGCAGGGAAGTAGGTTCGCATGCAGAACCTGACTCTGTTAGCGGGTGGTGGTGAGTAGTCTAAATGCTAGGTGGGAACAAAAACAACAACATGGCAGGTTCTTCTGTGGTTTTGTTGGCCAAGTATGCCGGTTAATAAAACAGGAAATATCTCAGGTTTTGTTTCAGTTGGTGTGTGTGTTTTTTTTTTTGTGTGTGTATGTTTTAGGCCGCAGCTTTGCCATCTCATCTTTGTAAAAACCCAGACAAAAGTACAACCAGGCTTTTGTGTGCTTTTGACTACCAGATATCGGTTAATAAAACAGGAACTATCTCAGGTTTTTGTTTGCTTTGCTTTTGGGTCTTTATTAGGCCACAGCTTAGTAAAAACTCAGAGAAGAGTACAGTCAGGTTCTTCAATGCTTTTGGATGCCATAAATATATATTGGTTAATAAAACAGGAACTCTCTCACAGACACAGTCTCAGTTTTTATTTCATCTTTTTTTTTTCTTTTCTTTTTTCTCAGTTTGGTGATAACTCAGACAAGAGTACAGTTGGGTTCTTTAGTGCTTTTCCTAAGTTTAATCCTGGCTTCTCTCTACGTGTTTGGTATTAAAGGCACAGGGATGCAGGACAGTAAAGCTCAAGTTAATCCTGGCATCTCTCTACGTGTTTGGTATTAAAGGCACAGGGATGCAGGACAGTAAAGCTCATTTAATCCTGGCATCTCTCTACATGTTTGGTATTAAAGGCACAGGGATGCAGGACAGTAAAGCTCAAGTTAATCCTGGCATCTCTCTACGTGTTTGGTATTAAAGGCACAGGGATGCAGGACAGTAAAGCTCAAATTAATCCTGGCATCTCTCTACGTGTTTGGTATTAAAGGCACAGGGATGCAGGACAGTAAAGCTCAAGTTAATCCTGGCATCTCTCTACGTGTTTGGTATTAAAGGCACAGGGATGCAGGACAGTAAAGCTCAAGTTAATCCTGGCATCTCTCTACATGTTTGGTATTAAAGGCACAGGGATGCAGGACAGTAAAGCTCAAGTTAATCCTGGCATCTCTCTACGTGTTTGGTATTAAAGGCACAGGGATGCAGGACAGTAAAGCCCAAGTTTAATCCTGGCTTCTCTGGTCTTTTTTCTTTTTCTTTATTTTTTGTCAGTGCAATGTTTGTCCATTTGAAGAGATGAGGATAACCGCAGCAGCAGCAACAGCAAAAAAAAATCAGTAGATCTTGTCCATGGCTAGTTAGGGGTGGTAGGACAAAATTAAGAGAGGCTAACCCCAAACAGGCTGTTGGCATTGTTGTTATTGGTGTCTTAATGATGTGTCTAGATAGAATGTCATGGCTAATGTGATATGTTTGTTATAACCATGCCCATCCATCCATACAATACAGTACCAGTTTATTGCCAAGTGTCAGTACAATTGCACGAGGAATGTTTTGTGGTGCCAAGTACACTCGTCACACATTCACCCCAATCATAAAACATTAAATTATAACAGAAGCAAATAAACATCCTGGTAAAAAGTCATTCATAGATAAAAACATGAAAAATGCCACTGGCATCAAGCTGTGCATATCACATAAAATTGCCACTTCCCAGGACCCCCTCATAAAAGTTACTGTCCAAATAAAAGCAATTATAAGAATTATCTGCAACAAATTAATTAATTAACCAACCCTGCCGGCTTACCCGGCTGGCCACTATCACCTTGTTGTACTCCAGTCATGACCCTGACCCATCCAAGATCCAGCACACTAAAAACATCCCTGTCTGGACTCAGTTGACATGGGAGTGGGCCTAGTGCAAGCTTGCCAATAGACGTCACTAGCCTGTTACACCCCCCTCCGATACCCCCTACCCCCACCTCAAGGGACAACACCTGGGCAAAATTTTAAAGGGGAGGAGAGTTTTGGATCTCTGTTGATTTACGATCAGTGGTCTTTTGCTCATTTTCAGGTGATAGTGTATGGTTCACAAGAATTAGAATCCAGTAACACTTGGGCATCATTTTAAACATGAGAAGAGTTTTGGGTCTGTGTTGATTTATGATTGATGGTGTTTTGCTCATGCTGAGGTGACTCTGTTTAGTACTCAGGAGTTAAAATCCAGTAACATGGTTTTAGGCATAAGAAGAGTTTTGGATCTATGTTGGTTTGTGATGGTGTTTTGCTCATGTTGAGGTGACTGTGTGGGTTCACATGAGTTAAAATCCAGTAACACTTGGGCATAGTTTTAAACATGAGAAGAGTTTTGCATATGTGTTGATTTATGATTGATGGTGTTTTGCTCATGTTGAGGTGACCCTGTGTAGTACCAAGGAGTTAAAATCCGGTAACACTTGGGCATAGTTTTAAACATGAGAAGAGTTTTGGATATGTGTTGATTTATGACTGATGGTGTTTTGCTCATGTTGAGGTGACTGTGTGTGGTTCACCATCTTTAGTTAAAATCCAATAACACTTGGGCATAATTTTAAACGTGAGAAGAGTTTTGGGGCTGTGTTGATTTATGATCAGTGGTGTTTTGCTCATGTTGTGGTGACCGTGTGTGGTTCCCAGGAGTTAAAATCCAGTAATAACTGGCAGCTGGTGTTTACCTCTTTTAACATTGGACGTTGGCTGTTCTCCTGATGGCTGTTCCAGGATGCCAAGGTGGAAGACTTTGTGCCATTGCCAACAGTGGAGCCATTCTCCACAGTGCAGATCATCACTGATGCCGCACAGAGCGTTGTACCACAGACGCTGGGCAGGCGACACAAGCCCTTTGATGAGGTGGGTTTGGGTCTGCATGCATGTGCGTCACTGACTTAGTTATGTAATATGTTTGTGAGTTGCTTAATGTCTAAAAACATAAAAGGTTCAAAAGAGCACAACACAACATGCAAATTTTTGGGGTCAGCCCCTTTATCAAGCTACAAAATGACACTTTTAAAACAACAGTTGAAGGGTGAGAAATGAGATGGAGAGCTAAGCCACTTATCAGTTTGTGGTTGAACTATTTTTTTTTGTGTGTGTGTGTCATTCTTGTTTCAGATTTGCTTAGTTACTTAAACTTTAAAGTGTTAGTGACTTACTCAGTTGCTATTAAGTTTGTGGCATAGTATGCATGGAGCGTAAAAAGATTTTTTCCACCAACTGAAAGTTAAGTAGGTCAAATTTCATTCGTTCCTATCATTGTTTGTCCGTGTATTATCTGTTGCTGGAAAAAGAAAAATTTACCCCCAGATGCGTTTTGTATCATTTGATTAAAATAAGCATTCTTTTCAGCCTTGTGCATGTTTTGATCAGGTTTCTGAAAGCTGACAGTCAAATTGTTTTAGTTAAAAAAGAAGAAGATTAAAGCATGAATGGGTGTGTGTCTATTTGCATACATGTGTGTGGGGGTTGGGGATGGGAAGTGGGGGTATGTGTGTGTATATATATGTGTGTGCACGCATGTGTTTGTAATCATGTTAGAGTGTGCAGAGATCTCATGCGTGTATTTATACTTGTTGACATGTGAGTGCAATACCAGCTCTTATGAAACAACAAACAGAGGTAGTTAGACAGTGCTTGAAAGACATCACATGAACACAACAACTACAAAGATCTGAACTGGCTACTGTAAGTCTCGCCTGGCATTCAAGTAAATACAAGGTACATAAATTCCACCAAAGGTACATCCTCAGTAAATAAGTAAATGTTTGCGTTTTGTTGTTGTTGGTGGTGGTGCACACTTAATACTGGTTATACTTATAGACAGATGTTTCAGGTTTGTACAGATCTCTGCGTACCTGTTGTGCACACTCACACATGTATGAGCTTTTTTCCTTCTCTCTCCTTTCAGTGTTGTCTCATTGTGTTTTTCAATGATGGTGGATCCCACGACAGAGCCGTCAACTTTCTGGACACCATGAAAAAGCAGAACGTAAGTATGATCATGACCTCATGCCCCCGCACTGAAATACGTCAGGGTGATGCTCAGGGTGGCTGGTTTCTTTGTGGCATTGACCTGATAGTCTCATAACACAGGCCTTTTCTTGGACCAGAGTCTCTTTTGAGATCAGTTTGTACCGCACTCACTGAACTGATGAGCCGCACCCCATGCCTCGCTTTCCAGCACCTGTCCTCAGACTCTGCTATAAAATGATAAGTGGTTGAGCCACTGAAGGGGCACTTTAAATTGCTGTGAGGAGCACAGTCTGTTTGTGCCATTCAAGGGGCACTTTAAATTGCTGTGAGGAGCACAGTCTCTTTGTGCCATTCAAGGGGCACTTTAAATTGCTGTGAGGAGCACAGTCTGTTTGTGCCATTCAAGGGGCACTTTAAATTGCTGTGAGGAGCACAGTCTCTTTGTGCCATTCAAGGGGCACTTTAAACCGCTGTGAGGAGCACAGTCTGTTTGTGCCATTCAAGGGGCACTTTAAATTGCTGTGAGGAGCACAGTCTCTTTGTGCCATTCAAGGGGCACTTTAAATTGCTGTGAGGAACAGAGTCCGGTTGTGCCATTCAAGGGGCACTTTAAATTGCTGTGAGGAGCACAGTCTGTTTGTGCCATTCAAGGGGCACTTTAAATTGCTGTGAGGAACAGAGTCCGGTTGTGCCATTCAAGGGGCACTTTAAATTGCTGTGAGGAACAGAGTCCGGTTGTGCCATTCAAGGGGCACTTTAAACCGCTGCGAGGAACAGAGTCCGGTTGTGCCATGGAAGGGGCACTTTTAACAGCAGTGCGGAACAGAGTCAGAAACACAGAGTCTGGAAAAGCAGGTGTTGAAAGCTGAAGTGAAAGACAGTCTGACTCACTGTGAGAGCCCAGCTCCACCTCCCTCCTCAGACTGTGCCTGGGGTCTTGCTCATTCAGGTTTTCCACTGCAGCTTACTGTATTCTGTCCCTGCCTGTGAGAGCCCAGCTCCACCTCCCTCCTCAGACTGTTCCTGGGGTCTTGCTCATTCAGGTTTTCCACTGCAGCTTACTGTATTCTGTCCCTGCCTGTGAGAGCCCAGCTCCACCTCCCTCCTCAGACTGTTCCTGGGGTCTTGCTCATTCAGGTTTTCCACTGCAGCTTACTGTATTCTGTCCCTGCCTGTGAGAGCCCAGCTCCACCTCCCTCCTCAGACTGTTCCTGGGGTCTTGCTCATTCAGGTTTTCCACTGCAGCTTACTGTATTCTGTCCCTGCCTGTGAGAGCCCAGCTCCACCTCCCTCCTCAGACTGTTCCTGGGGTCTTGCTCATTCAGGTTTTCCACTGCAGCTTACTGTATTCTGTCCCTGCCTGTGAGAGCCCAGCTCCACCTCCCTCCTCAGACTGTTCCTGGGGTCTTGCTCATTCAGGTTTTCCACTGCAGCTTACTGTATTCTGTCCCTGCCTGTGAGAGCCCAGCTCCACCTCCCTCCTCAGACTGTTCCTGGGGTCTTGCTCATTCAGGTTTTCCACTGCAGCTTACTGTATTCTGTCCCTGCCTGTGAGAGCCCAGCTCCACCTCCCTCCTCAGACTGTTCCTGGGGTCTTGCTCATTCAGGTTTTCCACTGCAGCTTACTGTATTCTGTCCCTGCCTGTGAGAGCCCAGCTCCACCTCCCTCCTCAGACTGTTCCTGGGGTCTTGCTCATTCAGGTTTTCCACTGCAGCTTACTGTATTCTGTCCCTGCCTGTGAGAGCCCAGCTCCACCTCCCTCCTCAGACTGTTCCTGGGGTCTTGCTCATTCAGGTTTTCCACTGCAGCTTACAGTATTCTATTCCTGCCTGTGAGAGCCCAGCTCCACCTCCCTCCTCAGACTGTTCCTGGGGTCTTGCTCATTCAGGTTTTCCACTGCAGCTTACTGTATTCTGTTCCTGCCTGCGCAGCAGGTAGTTACGGTGGGACTGTGATGTCCATGGCTTCATTCCCTGTGGCTTCAACTTAGGCTTCTCAACACGTAGCTGCACACTTCTTCCACAGAGAGTCCAGCTTCAACATTTTGAACACTCTTGACACTTTTGGTACGTGCTGGATTATTTTAGTACTTCTGTAATACACCAAGCTGTGACATGGATATATATATATATGCACATTAAAGATCACATAGTCCATGTCACAGCTTGGTGTATTACAGAAGTATATATATATATGTATGTGATCCTTTTGCATGTGTACACACACAGGGAACCTTGGCATAGATATATGCACAGATATGCAATTACATAGATATATGTACATATATGCAATTGCTCATTGACAGATGCATTACCTAGGGTTGGGCAGATTAGGTGCGTGATCTTTAAAAAAAAAAAAAAAAAAAAATGACCCCATCACATGGACAGCTGCACACCATCTCAGAGGATTTACTTCTGTTTCTGGAGGGTGAATGCTGTTAATGCAAGGATCAGCTTATCACGGCTTAAGATAGTCTGCACATAACTCTGAAGCTCCTAATAACATTTTAATACAGTCTTGGTGTTCTTGCTGGTGTCTGTGTTGTGACTGACGCCAGTCCATGGCGTCAGCCCAAACTGAGGTGGATGTGTGCACAATTTTATATAAATATTTTTATATAAAAATGTACAGAGGGGGTATGCATGATGTTACAACTGGACTGCCTGCTGGTGTCAGTGTGTTGTGACTGACACCAGTCCATGGTATCAGCCCAAGCCAAGGAGGATGTGTGCACATTTTTATATAAAAATGTACAGAGGTGGTGTGTGTGATGTTACAGCTGGGACTGCTGGCTGGTGTCAGTGTGTTGTGACTGACACCAGACTGTGGTGTCAACTGACACCAGTCCATGGTGTCAGCCCAGGCTGAGGTGGATGTGCGCACATTTTCATATAAAAATGTACAGAGATGGTGTGTGTGATGTTACAGCCAGACTGTCTGCTGGTGCAAACTCGAGAGTTGACAATGCAGCCCGCTGACTCCACGCATGTCTTTGGCTCTGACTCCTATGCATCTGCCGTTAAACAGGGTAGGTAATGCATGCTCACATGTTCTTGGTAGAGGGGTATGGCTTTCCTGTACAAACAAAATGTTTTATTCAATCAAAGCCATATACAATATATACAGAATACTTTGTTTATCCTGTTACAGGGAATCGCAATGTCAACTCACACATTAAAAGCACATTGAAGCAATAACAAACAACAAACCAATGCAAAATAAATTATCACAATGTGTAAAATTATACAGCATCAATCAGTATATATATATGTGTGTGTGTGTGCATGTGTGTGTGTGTGTGTGTGTGTGTGTGTGTGTGTGTGTGTGTGTGTGTGTGTGTATCACAGCATTGACACAATGCTTATCCGTTACTGAATGGGGACTGCGCGATAAATAGTTCAGTTGACACATTTCTCCAGCATTGCATTGTACAAGCATTGCCTTTTCCATAGAGAGATGCAGATGGTGGTGGGTTGTGTATGGATATAGGGCTTGCTTTAAATGGCTGCTGGTTTAGTGCACATTATTTACGGATGATTTTATGTTGATGTTCAGGACCTGTGATTGCAGTGGAGTTCTCTGTGATGGATGTGGTGGCAATCAGAATGTACATGCTATTTATGGATGATTTTACATTGATATTCAGGACCTGTGATTGCAGTGGAGTTCTCTGTGATGGATGTGGTGGCAATCAGAGTGTACATGCTATTTACGGATGATTTTATGTTGATGTTCAGGACCTGTGATTGCAGTGGAGTTCTCTGTGATGGATGTGGTGGCAATCAGAGTGTACATGCTATTTACAAATGATTTTATGTTGATGTTCAGGACCTGTAATTGCGGTGGAGTTCTGCATGATGGAGGTGGTAGTGACCAGAGCGTACATGTTATTTATGAATGATTTTATGTTGATGTTTAGGACCTGTGATTGGAGTGGAGTACTGTGGGGAAGAAGTGGTGCGGAAGTGTCAGGAGCGAGTTGTGGACATCTTGACAGGTACCACAGGTAGGGTTTTGAATTTCTTTGTTGATGGATGAAGGTGAACGGTGGTGGTGAAATGTGCTGTGAGTGACTGCAGCAGAGGTAGACTGAACAAAAGAAATGCACTGTCGGTATGTAGAGTGCACATAAAAGAAAGAAAAAAGAACGGGATTAAAAATATTTTAAAAAAACATGCAAGACTTCGGGTCCTTTCCCCAAAATAAAAAAAAAACACGCAAGACTTTTGGTCCTTTTCCTGATCTCTGTTCTGTGTAGGACAGTTAATCCTTAAGTTTTGTAAGTATGTTTCACATGAGTTGCCCCTGCAACGCTTGGTCCTTTTTCCCTGTCTCCATCCTGTCTAGCTCCCCCTGATACAACTGTACTGGTTGACCAGGCGTAAAAACACCATGTTACTTACTTGTCCTGGCCAGGACTGTGGGACAGCTAATCCCTAAGGTTTGTAAGTAGCTTCTGCCCTTTGCACCTGTCTTTGACCTAGCTGAGACCGCAAATCCCTTAGTCTGTAAGTATGAATTAATGTGCATATATATATACATGGCACATTAACATTTCCACACAAAACCTTGCATGTTCACAGGGACAGAGACACACAGTGCATACGTGCAGGCTCTCACAAGCTAAATCTACCACGTCCATGCCAATAAAGTACAACCAGCCCCCCACCCACCCACCCACCCCCTGCCCACCAGTACCTTCTGTCCTTTCCCTTTTCATTGACCTAGCTATGACCTAATCCCTACGTTTGTAAACAGGTTCTGCAAAGCATCCTACAACAGTTGATCCTTTTCCTTATCTTCAGCTTGTCTAGCACAGCTGACTTCTTTGGTTTATGCGGTGAAGGGAAGAGAAAAGATGAAACAAGAATGACTGCTACTGTGCTAGCGTTCTGAAACAAGATCCAAACGCACGAAAGGTTCAGAAGAATGCTGTTTATTAGGACAAAGCACAGCCTGCCGATTTATGGGGTAATCCCCTTTATCAAGTTACAGGATGACACTTGAACAATGGTTAAGCGATGAAAAATGAGATGGAAAGCTAAACCACTTATCTGTTTGGGGTTGAGCTATGCTGTTTTCCTGTCCAGCATGTAAGTAAGTAAGTTGGTGTTTTACGCCCAGTCAACTGTCCAGCAAAACACAGTTTTTTGTGCAGTGAGTTTTGCAGCCTGTTGGAAATTCAGCTTCGCTGCATGCTAGTCAGGACTGTGTTACACACGTTTCCCAATTTTTGCAGGACGCTTGTGGCATTAAAAGAAGGGACCATGGCTTGAGTGGCTAATTAAGACTGCTGTCTCTTCAAGGCAGTCCCGAGGAGTGAGAGTGTGAATGCTTCCTGTGTTATTGTCAGGCTGTTTTTGTCTTGCGGTTGTGGTGTCAGTTTTGAGCATGATTCTTTTACTTTGGGGTAGGGGGTGGGGGGGGGTGGGTGGGGATAAAATGTTGACTGTATATCAGGATTCAGATGACAATGACAGGACAGAAAGGAAGACCCTCCAAGAAAAAAGAAAAACAACAACTATAACAAATGAAAGAGACACGTGATTGTTTTTCTTCTTCTTCTTCAGGTCTGGTGTTTGTCAGCCAAAGTCCAACGTCAGCCCAGAGACAAATCGACAACTTCTTCAACTTTGCTGACATGCAGATGGGCCTCTGATCTTCGCAACCTTTGCCTTCTGCCATTACCATCGTGTGTTTTTTTGTATTCTCGCTCTTGTCTGAAAACTTGTCAACATGATACATATAATGATATATTATTATGGGAGTAACATTTATATGTGACTTTGCCAGACACTAGCCTGGACAACGACAGCATGAATATGTTTTCAAAGTGCTTGCTCTTTCGTTGGGGGGGGTGGGGGGGGTTGCCGACTTAACACTTTGAAGCCGGGTTGCCTGTGTAGAAGTAACAACCAACGCTTGCTGTGGCCTGGTTGCCTGTGTTACAAGTAACAGCTTGTTATGGGTATTAAAACGCCTACTTTTTGTTTGTCTTTGAGTAGTTAAGAGTTGTTTCCCATGCATTACAGATCTGACAACACTGTTCCTCTGCAGTTATCAGTGTTTTTTGTGTCAGTTTCTTTTTTTTGGGTGGGTGGGGGTGGGATTGGGGGGGGGGGGGTGAAGAAATGTGGTATAATAGCCTGTTTCTTGTGATTTTGCTGTGGCAAGCCCAAGCAAGTGAGGCAAGTCCAGCAGTGGCGAGTCTGTATTATTTTATAGGCAGAACAGGGTTAACAGGACAACAGGGTTAAACAGGACAACACGGTAATTGCTCTTTTGGCTTGCAGCAAACACGCTGATTGTCCTTTGGGCTTGGGGCAGACATGGTGATTGTTCTTTGGGCTTGGGGCAAACATGGTGATTGTTCTTTGGGCTTGGGGCAAACATGGTGATTGTTCTTTTGGCTTGGGGCAAACACGGTGATTGTTCTTTTGGCTTGGGGCAAACATGGTGATTGTTCTTTTGGCTTGGGGCAAACACGGTGATTGTTCTTTTGGCTTGGGGCAAACATGGTGATTGTTCTTTTGGCTTGGGGCAAACACGGTGATTGTTCCTTTGGCTCAGGGCAAACAAAGCAACTGTTCTTTTAAAAGAAAAAACACACCTGAAACAAGAATGACTGCTAGCATTTTAAAACAAGATCCAAACATATAAAAGGTACGAAAGAACGCTATTTATTAGGACAAAACGCAACATGCAGGTTATTGTTTGGGGTAATCCTCTTGATCAGGCTACAGAAACAACACTTAAAGAACAAAGTTGGAGAACAATTAAACGGTGAAAAACGAGATGGAGAGCTTGGCCGCTTATCTGTTTTTGGTTGAGCTACATCATTTTCATGCCCAGTGCTGTTGGCATGACATATGGTACTTACCAGGTTTTTTCTCTCCATGTTTTCGAAGACTGTTGGCATGACATATGGTACTTACCAGGGTTTTTTTCTCTCCATGTTTTCCTCTGTCTTTCTGTGTTGATTGCTTGCTTCTTTTTTCTTCTTTTTTCTAATGCAAAAGAAGAAACGGATCTCAGCACATCTCTTCAATGTCTTAAATCAAATCTTGTATGTGTTTAGTGAAGTCATGTTATGCAACTGTTTGTCTGATTACTGGAAGTAATGAAAGGACATTTTGGCCTTTCAGTGTTGACCTGTTGGGTATTTGTTTCGTGGCATATGTGAACGAGAGAGCAAGAAGGAGCATGTTTCTCTTTCTTGTATAATTATGGTCAATCATTTTATATAGTATATGATATATATATATGCATGAATGACTGGCACAATGTTGAAAAATGTGTTTGAATTGTTGGAAAACTTTCTGGTTTTTAAAGTGCTATATTTTTTACCGCACCAGAAAATGAAAGCGTTTAATTGTGTAATTTGCGCATATTATTGATATGGTTATCTTGAGCTGTTTTTATGACATTTTGTTCTGGTTGTTTGATGTAAAGTGTACCATTTCTGTGTTAGGTTTTAGGTGTTTTTTTTTTTAACAAAGCGAACATTTCAGTTAGGAATTGTTTCATTCAGCTTCTATAGTCCAGTTAACTGGTATTTTGTTGTTGTTTGTCTTTTGTTTTGTGCTTTGTTTTTTGTTGGTGTTTTTGTTTTAAACTTTCAGTGAGAACCCTTTCATGCCTTTTATCAGGGAACATGATTTTGTGAGCATGTGTGTGTGTGCGCATGTGTGTGTGTGTGTGTGTGTGTGTGTGTGTGTGTGTGTGTGTGTGTGTGTGTATGTGCATCTGTGTGTGATTTTTACAACAAGAACAAAAATGTACTTTTTATCTTTTTTACTTTGTGCTTATCTTGTGTGCAGCATGTGTTCTTGTGACCGTTTCAACAGCTTGTGAAAACACACATCCATATATTTTGCCAGTACCGTCTGTGATCAGTCCCCTGTCTCACTTTGAGTGAACTGTTGCTCTTCATAGCCTGTGCATCATTTGCATCTGTATCCATACTTCACCTGTTATTTATTTATTTCCAAAAACTGACCACAGTTTTGTGGCATTGCTTTCTTACTGTTGTGGAGTAATCTGATCCTTGTAGCTGTGATTTCTCCTAAACCTCGGTGGCTGTGATTTTGTTTCTTTTAATGTGATTTGTCCCATTTCTGTTGATGTTGGTTTTCTTTGCTGCTTGTTTGTGATCATTGGCAATGGTTGCACATGTGTACTGTCATTTGGGTGTTGTTGGCAAGTACATAGATAGATAGATAGATATTTGTTTTTCAGTGCCCAGTCAACCGTGACTGTTATATCAGAGCGTAGATAGATAGATAGATATTTGTTTCCTTAATGCCCAGTCAACTGTGACTGTTATGCCAGAGTGTAGATAGGTATTTGTTTTCTTAATGCTCAGTCAACCATGACTTATATCAGAGCGTAGATAGATATTTGTTTTTTAATGCTCTGTCGACCGTGACTGTTATATCAGAGTGTAGATAGATAGATATTTGTTTTCTTAATGCCCAGTCAACTGTGACTGTTAAGTCAGAGCGTAGATACTTGTTTTTTAATGCCTAGTCGACCGTGACTGTTATATTAGAGCGTAGATGGATGTTTGTTTTCTTAATGCCCAGTCGACCGTGACTGTTATATCAGAGCGTAGATAGATATTTGTTTTTTAATGACCAGTCGACCATGACTGTTATATCAGAGCGTAGATAGATTATTTTTTAAATGCCCAGTCGACCGTGACTGTTATATCAGAGCGTAGATAGATATTTGTTTTTTAATGCCCAGTCGACCATGACTGTTATATCAGAGTGTAGATGGATGTTTGTTTTTTAATGCCCGGTCAACCATGACCGCTATATCAGAGCAGCAGCATTGGCAGAGGGGCACAATTTACAAAAGAAATGAAGCAAAAACGGTTTTGGTAACATCAATTTTTGTTCAAGACAGCAGAAGAAAGAAGTGGAACAGGTTGCTCCTCACATGCGCCCGTGCTGCGAGTTGTCAGGTGTGTTTGTTTCTCTGGTGACGTGGGAAGAAAGGCAGGTAACGCAGCTGCCAAACTCTGAGCTTCATGCCATGAAACAGCCTAGTCGGTCACCCGGCTGGGCTCGTCCCATCAACTGAAGCGTGTCGTTCAAGGAGAGCGAGGGGTGGAAATGAGCATGCAGATCAGTCACGATTGATATGACGAAATGCTGCCCCCCACCCCCATCCCCACCACACCCAGCTGTCCCGAAAGTATGTGCGAAACATTGTGAGCAATTCTGTTTGACACCCTTTCCTCTCAGTGTTAACCGGTGCATGGGTGCTCCAAGATTCCGTAGCACAGACTGGGTGGGCAACAAGAGGCACGAGGAAAGACAGGCAACTGTTTTGCAAAACTAACAGGCAGCAGTGTTGTTGTTGTTGTTGTTAGACCTGTTTTACGGCAAGTTCTCTCCAGAGAGGTACTGGCAGGGGCTGAGATCCTGGGGAAGAGGGGACACTACACTGTCGTCACCACCACCAGAGTGACCCCTGATGATCAGCAGTGTGAGCTGTTTTAACGTTTCATTCATCATGAGGTACCAGGTAACAAGACAAGTGTCCAAAGGTCTCCACTGTCACCCTGTGTACTTACACGTGATTATTTGGGAGCTGTAATGGCGCAGCAAGCCAGCTGAATTCCTGTTGACTCCTTTCTCTGCCAACAATGCAAGATTTCCTGTGCAATCTCCTCCTCCCAAGATCAGCCTGGAGAAAAGGCAAGGCCAACAAAGCTGCTGCTTCTGTGATCTTTGTTTTGTCTGAAAAAATGTAAAAGGGTTGGTGTTTCATCCAAAAAGGTTGGCATTTCATTATAAAAAAATAAAATAAAATAAAAAACACGTAAAAAGGTTGGAAGTCGAGCAGCAAATTGCGTGGTGGTCTATAAGCAGATGGGGAATACTTTGCTGATGGTGCCAGATTTATGCTGTTGGGACGGCAGGAAGGAGTTAAGCAGTGAGTCGATTTGTGCTGTGTGGCATGTTTTGCATGGTAGCAGCGACAAACACCATTTGATACATCTTGGCATGTGAAACAGGATTTTTTTTATTTGTTTGTTTTCAAGCGGCAGACATGATGGTCTATTTTTGATACCTTTTGATGTATAGTCATTTTTGTTTTTTGTGGAAGTCGAATTTTTTTGTATTTGTATTTTGGAGTTGACAGCTCCACAAGTTTATTTTGTGGTGTGAATCTTAGCTCTGTAGAGTTTTCTAGTTGTAAACTGTTGAATTTTTGACGAGCAAAACATTGCATTATTTGTGAATTTATCGATTCTCCCACCCCCCCAAAAAGTAGTGTGTGTTGATTTAGATGCACAGTCATAGGTGTTGTTTACAAATGGTTGGCGCTATGATTGTAAATGTGTGTGCAGTCACAGACACAAAAGTTGTTATTCTGTCACAGGAAGGAAATGCATGTCCAGCCTTCAAACAGACCAATGTTATGAGCGTTGATTGTCAGAACTATGCATCTTTATTGGAAATGAGAAGGGAAATAAACCGGGTCCTGGCGGTCAACCCTCGCATTTTCAGTTTAGCCCGTGCACCGAGCAGCCAAATATCAAAGCAGTGGTGGCAAGTGAAAGTGGAACCTAGGGCAGTTACTACTTTTACTGTTGCTTTTTTGTTTTATATTTGTAGCAGTTCTCCGGACCATCCTTAATGAGCTAGGTCACGGCAGGTCACGAGACTGAACGTGAGGCTGGGGCATGCTAAAATTAGCTCCGGCATGCAGAGATTTTGTCACCTGCACCATAGCCTACAGCCATGAACCTTGCTTTTGATCTGGGTTACCTCGGTGACCTCACCTCCTGAATCTTACTTGGGAATGGCTCCTGTTCTTGAAGAAGACGTGAGTGCTGGGTGGACATTGAAACTGTCACGCAGCACGCGTGCTTGGTTTGGGGAATCCGTTTTCACAAACTTGACCCGCTGGTCAGAGCTTCAGCCTGCAGGCTGGTGACGTCGATTTTTGTTGAGAGGTGTTGTGACTTAAAGACGAATGTCATTTCTTAACCAGATTAGTGTTGTGCTGCTTTGCTTCGTACTAGTCGTTTGGTTGGCATCAAATTGGTGTCAATGGAATCAAATATGGCTTGTTGATCAGGCATGTTGCTTTGCACAATTAGTTTTTGACCATTGCACAGTTTTGTGGAGGTCTTGAACTATGTTTTGCAGATTTGTTGAAAATCAAGGAATGTCCCAAGATTTTTGTGTTTGTTTTCTCATGGTATGTTTTTGGGTGACAAAGTTGTCATTTTCATCCCATGTGTTAAGACCGATTTGTATGTATCTGTATGATAATCTCAAGTGAGTTTTATTTTTTACCAAGTATATATGCACAGCTATCGAGAAGCATATCAAGTTTGTTTTTTCCCCCCATGCTTGGATTGTGCATGTGGTGTCTGTATTTTACTTTGTTACTCTTATCATTGATCACTTTTAATATAGTTTTATGCAGTGCTTTTCTCCGCTTGTGAACAGACTCGCACATTTTTAGCATGCATGCCAGGTTGTTTTGCGTTTCCCTAATCCATGGAACTCTGACACAGAGACAGGATCGTTAACGTGCGGATATGACCTTTTCGAGCAGTCTCACATGTTTTTCGTAGTGTATGCCAGGTGTGTGTGTGTGTGTGTGTGTGTGTGTGTGTGTGTGTGTGAGTTTCCATAATCCACTGAACTCTGACATGGAGTGCAGGCTCTTGAATGTGCGGATATGATCTTTTTGCATGTGTGCACACCCGGGGGACTTTGGTTCATAGACTCCTTCCAAGGACCTTGTGTAGAGTCTGCACATCAATTTTGACTTCAGAGAGCTCTTGAGGGAGGAGGGGGCAAAGCCTAGCACGTAACAGTCACCTATCCATGTGGCACAGTCACCCATCCATGTGGCACAGTCACCCATCCATCTGGCAGCCACACTCAATCGTGCTTGGCATTTGGCTGTCGAGAGTGAGTGCTTTCACTCTGCTGCACTGTCTCCACCACATTTCCCATGACAGCACTTGTGAACATGCTTTTGAGCCACACTCCCAAGCACTGACCTCTGGCCTACCCAGTCTCACATCTCTGGTTTAGGTGGAAGGCTGCAGTGCAGTAGTCTGAAAATGCTGCATTTTAGCACACACTAATGAATACAAATGCGCATACGCATGCATGCGCATACGCATGCATGCGCACACACGTGCACATGCACGGCTGTGAGCACGCATACGCAAACACATCACGCACGCACACATACACAAACACAGCAAACACATATGCACACTTGCACGCAGGTGTGGGTATGCAAGCGTATGTACATGAACATCTATGCATGGGCATGTATGCATGTGCACACATGCACTCATATATGCATGCACATGCACAAACACTCTTGCATGCATGCTTGCATACACACACATACATGCTCATGCATGAATGCAATCATCCATACAGAAAACCTCCTTTGTCTTTTGTGACACGCACACACACACACACACACTCACTCACTCATGTATGCATGCTCACATGCACACACATGCATGCATGCACAAACACACACATGCATGCATGCACAAACACACACATGCATGCATGCTCACACACACACACACACACACACATATATGAATGCATGCTCACACACACGCATGCATGCAAAGATGCATACACAAAATCTCACCCGTCTATTGTGACTTGGACTCAGCAGAGTCTGAACTCCAGGCAATTACAGGTGTGCCTTTTTTGTGACTTGAGAAACACGGGTACTAACCATGGGGAAAGATTGCATGACCTCTCTTCACTTTGTCAGCTGTGGCTGGCCTTGAGGTGTGCCAGCCCTCGTTCAGCGATAATAATCTCTTCAGAAAGTTTGATCTGATCATTTTTTAAACTTTTTGTATTGATCCATTGGCTGCTGTTGTTGCGAGTCTCTTTGTGATTTGTGTCCTTGAGTTTTGTGTCGCGCGATTGCAGCACGTAATTTCTGTATCGTTTGATTGCAACACAAATTTTGTATCACTTGATCACAGCACACAGATTTTGTACCTGTCGATTGCAACACAAAATGTTAGTATCACTTGATTACAGCACGCAAATTTTGTATTGCTCAATCACAACACGCAAATTTTTATGTCACTCGATTGCAGCACACCAATTCTGGATTGCTCGATTGCAACAGAGATTTTGTATTGCTCAGTTGCAACACACAAATTTTGTGTTGCTTGAGTACAACATGCAAATTTTGTATTGCTTGATTGCAACACAGTTTTTGTATCACTCAGTTGCAGCAGAAAGTTTGTATTGCTTGATTGCAACATACAAATTTTGTATCCCTCAGTCGCAGCACACAAGTTTTGTATTGCTCGAGTGCAACACATGAATTTTGTATCACTTGATTGCAACACACAAGTTCTGTATCATTAATTGCAACACACAAATTTTGTATCACTTAATTGCAACACAAGTGCAGGACACAAATTCTGTATCGCTCGATTGCAACACAAATTTTGTATTGCCCGAGTGCAAGATGCACATTTTGTATCGCTCGATCGCAACATGCAAACGCTGTATCTCTCGATCGCAACACACTGCCAAATAGTGCCACTTGCCACATGTTGGGGCTTGGCTGTTTGCTCTTTTCAGTAGAACAGATGCTGACAGAATGGTACATCCAGTGAAGGCATAAAAAGGGTCCGTGAGAACACTCAGATATATATTCAGACAAGACTGAAACAATGTGCAGAGTTTCCATAGAATCGCCGTTGACAAGTGACAAGTACAAGACAGGCGTATGGCGGTGAAAATTTACATGCTTACAAAACTTACATGCAAATGATTATGTGATTGATCTTTTTTGATCTTTTCATGTTGCGTGAAACTTGCTAAGGTCATGAGTAAGTTGGTGCAAGAAAAGCAAAAAAATGTGTGCTGTGTGCTGTATTCTTTGTATGTGTGTGTGTGTGGTGCGTGTGTGTGTGTGTGTGTGTGTGTGTGTGTGTGTGTGTGTGTGTGTGTGTGTGTGTGTGTGAAAGAGAGAGGGTTCTTAAATACATGATGGTCAGGGTCTGGTGCATGTGTGTGAAAGAGAGAAAGGTTTCTTGGAATATAAGATGGTCAGTATGTGTTATGTGTGTGTGTGTGTGTGTGTGAGAGAGAGAGAGAGAGAGGATTCTTGGAATATAAGATGGTCAGTATGTGTTATGTGTGTGTGTGAGAGAGAGAGAGAGAGGATTCTTGGAATATGAGAGGGTCAGTGTCTGGCACACAGACCCAACCTTTGGAAAGGGACGAACGAACATCCAGTTCCAGCATCCAAGAGGATAAATGGTAGAACTTCTATGTCTAATTTGAAAACATCAGATGCGTTATGTATCTGCTACTGAAATGAAGAAGATGAATGTTAACGTTAACAAGGGTAGAGATGCCTTCAGAGTTTGCAGAGTGATTTGTCTTTTTAATTTAGAATACGTTTTTCTTTTTCTTTTTTTGCTCACAGAAGATGCGCTTTTGGCCATAGATGGGTGTCAAAAGCTTTTCTGAATTGTGGGACCTCTCTCTCTCTCCCTCTGTTTTGAGTTTTTATACACCCCTGAGTGATCCTGAAACAAATTAAGCCTAGTGTGTACAGATGCTCGTTATTCCTTCTTTCAAAGTGCTTACTGCATCCAACTCATTGTGTAGATATCCAATTTTTCAGACATTAGTTGGAATTGCATCAGTTGAAGATGGAACATCAGGGTGCACTCTTGAGAACAGAGAAATGTGCTTTCTAGGGCTTTTTTTTTTTAATTAATGCAGTAGATTCGTGAAGTTCTGTCAAAAGCGATATTTCTGAATCTGATCTTTGATTATTGTGACCAGATCATTAGTATTCATCTGCATTACTTGCCCTGATATAACCGTACTGGTTGACTGGGCGTAAAACACCAAGTTACTTACTTACATCTTCATTACTTTGGTGGCTGTTTGGGAAATCAAGGTTGCGCTGATGCAGGTGTGGCAGTTGTCTTTACTGGCATTGTACTCCTAGATGCTGTGCTTCATCATGCACATTCTAGCGGTGTTAAAGGAAAAAGAAAACAACAACATTTTTGTTGGACTTTCTGTGTATCATTCTAGCATACTGACCTCGACAATATGTCTGTACGTTTTGTTTGTTTGTTTAACGTCAAATGCTGTAATTACACGGGAAGTTCAGAAACTGAAAATATTGGCGTTAGATTGTTTCACATAGAATCAACGCACAAGGGAGTTAATTAGCGCTTGAAATACGTAACACAAGTACAACAACAAAGACCTGAGTCACCTACAGTAACTCACCTGGCATACATGTAAATACAAGGTACAGAAACTCCTTCAGAGGTACATCCTCAAAATTAGTATGTACCTCTGGTGAAGTTTATGTACCTTGTATTTACATACATGCCAGGTGAGAGTTAATAAACTCCACCAGAGGTACATCCTCAAAATTAGTATGTACCTCTGGTGAAGTTTATGTACCTTGTATTTACACACATGCCAGGTGAGAGTTACATAAACTCTACCAGAGGTACAACCTCAAAATAAGTATGTACCTGTGGTGAAGTTTATGTACCTTGTATTTACACACATGCCAGGTGAGAGTTACATAAACTCCACCAGAGGTACATCCTCAAAATTAGTATGTACCTCTGGTGAAGTTTATGTACCTTGTATTTACACACATGCCAGGTGAGAGTTACATAAACTCTACCAGAGGTACAACCTCAAAATTAGTATGTACCTGTGGTGAAGTTTATGTACCTTGTATTTACACACATGCCAGGTGAGAGTTACATAAACTCTACCAGAGGTACAACCTCAAAATTAGTATGTACCTGTGGTGAAGTTTATGTACCTTGTATTTACACACATGCCAGGTGAGAGTTACATAAACTCCACCAGAGGTACATCCTCAAAATTAGTATGTACCTCTGGTGAAGTTTATGTACCTTGTATTTACACACATGCCAGGTGAGAGTTACATAAACTCTACCAGAGGTACAACCTCAAAATTAGTATGTACCTGTGGTGAAGTTTATGTACCTTGTATTTACACACATGCCAGGTGAGAGTTACATAAACTCTACCAGAGGTACAACCTCAAAATTAGTATGTACCTGTGGTGAAGTTTATGTACCTTGTATTTACATACATGCCAGGTGAGAGTTACATAAACTCTACCAGAGGTACATCCTCAAAATTAGTATGTACTTGTGGTGAAGTTTATGTACCTTGTATTTACACACATGCCAGGTGAGAGTTACATAAACTCTACCAGAGGTACATCCTCAAAATTAGTATGTACCTCTGGTGAAGTTTATGTACCTTGTATTTACACACATGCCAGGTGAGAGTTACATAAACTCTACCAGAGGTACATCCTCAAAATTAGCATGTACCTCTGGTAGAGTTTATGTACCTCATATTTACATACATGCCAGGTGAGAGTTACCGTAGGTGACTCGGGTCTTTGTTGTTATACTTGTGCCAGGTATTTCAGGTGTTCATTAACTCCCTTGTGTGTTGATTCTGCCCCAGCGCCATGGGCCTCATTCTACTTCGGATTTTGTTTCACGTAGAGTTTTCTTTTCGGTTTGATTTGTTACTGCACATGAAACGTGTTGATTTCAAACACAAGGATGGGGAAGGGGGGAGGGAAGGGAGGGGAGAAGGATGCTGTCCTGCTGCTCTTGCCAGATGTGTTGTGAGGACCCCAGCACAGAATTGACCTCTCACTTTTTTAGCCAGATGGTCACGCCAACTTAGACAAGCAGAATAAACAACGCAGCGTGGGTTTATGTCATGTCATTTGACATCACGTCAGTTGGCGTCCTACAACTCTCAGTTTTCAAATTTCCCCTGTCCTTCCATCTCCTCACCACATTTTAATTAATTTTTATGTCATGTCATAAATCTGAAACGAGAATCATCACTGGCATTCTGTAAGAAGATCCAGACACATAAAAGGTTAAAAAGAATGTTATTTATTATGAAATTCTTGAATATTATTGTGTTTTGTTATTTATTATTGTGTTTTGTCATAATAGATATGACATTTTTTATTATTGTGTTTAGTATTTATTATTGTGTGACATCATTTTTTATTATTGTGTTTAGTATTTATTATTGTGTTTTTTTTAAACCTTTTATGTGTTTAGATCTGATGCCCTGTCATTTGACATCAACTAACTCCCTTCACCAGGACGAGCTGGAAAAAATCTATGATTCATCCCACACTTTCCACTTCATAGCAGATCCCTTCTCCAGCCCTTTAAAGGTCTTGTTTTTGTTGTTGTTGTTTTTTTTGTTCTATCATTTCGATCTAATGTAATCCAGCAGTCACCTCAGCTTTTTCTCCCAACACATTGTGTATCTGAACTCACCCTGCGAACCGCGCAGACCCAAGTCGGTTTTGGTTTAATGCTGAATTGTCAGAGCTCAGGAGCTGCGTGAAAGTCGAGGTGGCCGCCCTGGGCTAATAGCCTGTATGGTCTCTGTGGACGTAAACAACATCGAACTGAACTGAACAACCCGACGTTCAAGCTCAGGAGCTGTGTGAAAGTCGAGGTGGCCTTCCTAGACCCTATTAGTGTCAACTGTCTCTGTGGACATTCAACTTGTCTCTGAAGAGGTACTGGTGCGCACTGAGACCTCAAGAGGCAAGGGGAAATAAGGAGTAGCCCCAAGGCACATGACTGAATGCTTTTAACAACAACAACAACAAAACAAAAGCATGGCCCACGTATGTTGTGCACTCTGGTCCTGTCAACGGAGACGTGTTTGTTAGTATGTGTCTAACCTGTCAACTGGCTGAAGGTTGTCTGTCTGTCAGTTGGTGGTGAGAGGTCGTGCAGTCCCCTAGCTGGCTGTGCATGGGTGTAAAAATAGCTTCACGGTCCACATCATATGGAACTGCAACAGACTCTTCTGCCTTCGTTTCTCATGATTAAAAATTTTATTCCTGTGTTCTGTTGTTCTGGGTTTTTTTTGGGTGGGGTGGGTGGGTGGGGGGGGGGGGGTTGTTGTTTTTGGGGGTGGGGAGAGTGTAGAACAGAAACAAAATGTGTATCAAAGCTTTAAAAAAAAAAAAAAAAAAATTGTTTTGCTTGCCTACTTGAAAATTTACAATGTGATGCATCCCGTGTCGATACGCACAATGTGTTGTGATGGTGTGCGCCATGCCGTCACGTGCACAGAAGTCTATCACTCTGTGAGGTATCTCACTTTGTGGCCTTTCCTAAACTTAACATGGGGAATTGCACTTTCTGCAGGCTGTTTAGAGACCAGAGGAGAGGGAGTGGGAATGATGGGGGGGGGGGGGCTTTGTCAGATTCTAAAAAGCAGCATGCATGATGACTGAAAGGGTGCAGTTAGAGTAGAGTGTGAGGATGAAACTGCTCTTCATTGTTGTTTTTTCTGTAGACGACTGATGGCTGTCAAAGTGTTTTTTTGTTTTGTTTTTTTCTTTATGTCTGTTGGAAAGTTTGTCATGATCAAAATTTCTTACTGTGCTTTTCTATGTGGGGAGGTGGCCACTGTCAAAACTTCTTTTTCTGTGGCCGGGAGTTAATTGGTCACTGGCAAACTGTTTGCTTTTTTTTTTGTGGGGAGTTGGTTGCTGTGAAACTGTTTGCTTTTCTTTGTGGGGAGTTGGTCGCTGTGAAACTGTGCTTTTCTTTGTGGGGAGTTGGTCACTGTGAAACTGTGCTTTTCTTTGTGGGGAGTTGGTCGCTGTGAAACTGTGCTTTTCTTTGTGGGGAGTTGGTCGCTGTGAAACTGTGCTTTTCCTTGTGGGGAGTTGGTCGCTGTGAAACTGTTTGCTTTGCTTTGTGGGGAGTGGGTCACTGTGAAACTGCTTTTCTTTGTGGGGAGTTGGTCACTGTGAAACTGTGCTTTTCTTTGTGGGGAGTTGGTTGCTGTGAAACTGTGCTTTTCTTTGTGGGGAGTTGGTCACTGTGAAACTGTGCTTTTCTTTGTGGGGAGTTGGTCACTGTGAAACTGTGCTTTTCTTTGTGGGGAGTTGGTCGCTGTGAAACTGTTTGCTTTTCTTTGTGGGGAGTCGGCCATGGTCCAACTGTGCTTTTGTTTATGGTGAGCTGGTCACTGTCCAGCTGTACTTTTACTTGCTGTACAGTTGTACTTTTACTTGCTGTACAGCTGTACTTTCCTCTGGGTGGAGCTCGTCACTGTCAAACTGTGATTTTGCTTGCGGTGAGCTCATTGCTGTCAAGCTGTGCTTTTGCTTGTGGTGAGCTCATTGCTGTCAAACTGTACTTTTGTTGTTGATCGCTTTTATATAGCGCTATTCTCCGCTCTTGAACAGACCACTGCGCGTGCATGTGATTCTACATGAGTGAATAGCTTTTTATAGCGTGTTTTTGAATATCCACCAAAGTGGTGTACTTACAGCGCTGGCATGGCTGGTGCCACGTGAAACTGCTGCCATCTCGGCGCAGGTTCTGTTACACCATACAACTATGCACCATGTCACTTCATGCAAAGCCACATACGTAAGGTGCATGCATGTTTAGCTGTAACCTGCCACCTGCACTTTTGGCAGAATGACCGGGGTCTTTTATGTGCTGCTGCAGTAACACGGGGGGTGGGGGGGGGTGGGGGGGGGTGGAACAGATATTAAAATGAGTCAGCACAGAAAATTGATCCAGGAGGAGAAAATTCTTCCACTGCTCCTGCAGGGATTTGAACCCACGACCTTTCGATCATGAGTCCGGCACTCTAACTTTTCTCTGGGTGGAGCTGGTCACTGTCAAACTGTACTTGTCTCTGGGCTGAATTGGTCACTGCCAAAACTGCACTTTTCTTTGTGTGGATTTTGTCACTGTCAGAGTCGGTTTCAACACAGTCATGCTAAATTTATTATTGTTATTACGATTATTGCGTGTTTTTATATAATGCTGTTCTTCACTCTCAAGCAGGTTCACTGTACTTATATGGGTTTTTTTTTTTTTTTTTTTTTTGGGGGGGGGGGGGGGGGGAGGGGGGTTAGTGACCACTGGGTTATTTTAGTTTTTCTACTTAATCCATTGAATGCTGACATTAGATCTTTAACATATGTATATGATCTTTTTTTGCCTGTGTATACACACAGGGAACCTAGATTTTTAGTCTCCTTCAAAGAACTGTTGTAGAGTCTGCACATAATTTGACTCTGGAAAAATCTTAGTGCAGGCCTGTGCGCTTAACAGTCACCCATCCGTGCGGTGACCACGATGGTCTGATGGTACTTGGCTTTTGCTACCTGTGATCTGTGCAACCATCTCTCCCAACTCGTTTCATGCAATTCTTCTGAGTCTGAAACTGGTCATGGGGTGCGCAACTTGCTGCTCAGTTGATGCCTATGTGTCAGAGCATGCAGTGTATATATACATAGCTGTCAACCCTTTTTGGGAGTAAACCTTAGTCCCAAGCTTGTGAATCTGTATTTCCCTTATGCAGGCCCGGGTCTTTTGTTTTTTTTTGCTGGTGGCAGCGGTGTTTTGAATTCCAACCAGCATGCGTGGCAGTGGAAGGAAGAAGCAATGTTGGGCAAAATACATATGCACGACTTCAAATCTCACTTCTGGTGAGATTTTTTAGCCTGTTGTTGGGCAAAATACACATGCACGACTTCAAATCTCACTTCTGATGAGATTTCTTAGTCCACTAGGCCAGTCAATGTGCATTTGGTGATGGCATGTGTTGGCTGCTCATGCGTCAGTTTTTCAGTCTTTTTGCTCAGTTTAAAACAACAACAAAATTTCATGAAAATTATGTTTTCCTGTATCCATTTTCCAATATGGCCATATCCCCCAGAATATTTTTTTAATTTTATTTTATACCGGTAAACTGTATGGGTTGACAGGTATGCATATACAAGCAACTACATCTGCACATGTCTTTTTTCTTCCCACTTTAGAAATAAATTTAAAAAAAGTTTGCAACCAGGCCAGGCATTTTGTTCTCGAGGGCAAAACGTGATCAAATGAACAGACCTATTTGACGGTGTGAACTGGGAAATGAGATGAACTTTTGACACGCAAAATGTGCGACTAATCACCTGCGCCATCCTTCATTTGTTGCTTTGCTTTCCTGTTATGCTACTGGTTGACTGGGCGTAAAAGGCCAAGGTGCTTGCTTACCAGATGCGCGCGGTGCTGTCTGTGGGATAAAGGGAGACAATCCATGCCAAGCAGAGCTGCTGAGTGAAGTGACATGGTTGGCGTCCATGAGCGTGTTAGTAATTACAGTTTCATTGTCCACACAGTGATGCAGCTGAACATTATTTGTCCAACTTTTTATTTATATTTTTTAGAACACCTGGTTTTGAAAGGTTAGGTGCAAGGGTTGATGATACCAGTATTTCCCAGATTTTTGTGCCCTTGTACCCACAAAGGCAGTACAGAAGGGACTACCATTTTTGGAGTGTGTGTTTGCGTCTAACTGTTATGTATATATGTGTGTTTTGATTGTGTCAAGATGTGTTTTTCCTCCCAACCTCGGTATGTGCCTTTTTTGTTGTTCTTGTTGGGTTTTTCTGGGCATAAAACACCCAATTACTTACTTACTTTGTTGGGTTTTTATGTTGTTGTTTTGTTTTGGGGATGTATGTTTGGTGGAAGTTTACATGCCTGCATGCCAGGCAAGAGTCGCTGTAGGCAATTCAGGTCTTAGGTGTTGTGTTCAGGTGACCGTCTTTCAAGCGCTGATTGACTCCCTTTGTTTGTCAACTTGGGTATGGGTTTGCCGCTGGGAGGTGTTTTGAAGTGCGTTTTTGCCTTGGGACTGTCCTTGGCAATGCTGAGGTGACCTTGCAGAGTTGACAAGATGTTAACAGTCAGCACATTAACTGAAGTTGCGCCCTACACTTCCAGCATCGCTTTCCGGCACCTTCCTCCAAACTCTGCCAGATTTAGTTACGCCACTGAAGGGGCACTCTTTTATCTCCGCGCAGCTGTCCACCGACATGGTCAGCGCCCTCCGAAAGGTTCGGGAAGACTGTGGAAGCAACCTAGTGCCCAAGCACACACGTAAACATGAGTCACATCCACCCCAGGTTAAAAAAAAAGAGTTCCGTCTAATTCAAATGATTCTGGTGTTATTTGAGCTGGCGTAAGCAACATGGTCGAGTATAAAACAGTCGTCTGATATAATTTGAGTTGTTTGTAACAAACTTACTACTGTTTGAGCACCAACAAAAAAAACAGCTCGTTAACTGACAGTTTTCTGGACCCGATGGTGTAACTAAATACGGCAGTGGTTGAAGGAAGGATGTCGTAAACCAGTGCTTGGAGTTTGGTAGTGCCCAGCACCAGCACCTCCCTCTGTGTCTAAAAAGGAAAGGGATTTTTTTTTTTTAAAGTCATGCCCAGCCAACCATGATGGTTATATCAGGGCCACTTCTCTGAGTGGAGCTGGAACAGCTCAAGCAAACATATAAGACAAAATTCTTTATTCATGAGGGTAATAGATAAACATGTACGCTTAATTTTTTTATTCACGAGGGTAATAGGTATACGTGTATGCTTAATTCTTTATTCATGAGCGTAATAGATAAACATGTATGCTTTAAAAAAAAAAAAACATCCAGCCCTCGCCCAAGCAAGGGAAGTATATATTATGACAGCAGTCTTCCTATAAACATAACCCGAGATACTAAGAATTAGGGAATAATGTGAGCAAGTGTGAACTTGTGGAATTTTGTGTCCGACCGTTCATGTCCACTCGGGTTATAGAACTGATCTGCATGGCATGGATTGTTTTCTTGACCGTGATTACGGTGAAGTTTGAGATTTGGGTTGTCAGCTGCAGCAGAAGCACTAAATCTGCGATCTCTTCCTCGAACCAGTGCATGTATGTAAAATCAACACCCAAGGCAGTTAATCAGCACTCTATAAAGACTTGATTCAGACATAACGACAAAGACCTGAGTCGCCTACTGCAACTCCCACCAGGCGTGTGGGTAAATACAAGGTGCATAAACTCCACCAGAACTGCATCCTCGCCCAGGTGAAAGTTACTGTAGGCAACTCAGGTCTTTGTTGTTGTGTTTGTGCAGTGTCTTTCGAGGGCTACTTCTTCCTTCTTTTTTCATTTTTTTTAAATTTAAAGTCTTTTTCACATAAGTGATATTAGACTGATCTTACAATTTTATGCTAACAACATGTATCAGAAAGTTACACCAATTAAAATTTATGTTAAAAACAATAAATACAATTGCACCAATAGAAATTTATGTTTAAAAAAAAAAAGTAAAAAAAAATCCTAACCAACCTTATTTGCAGTCGGCAGACAACCATATATATAGATACACGTTTGTGTCTGCATCCATCCTGAAAATTGGTTTTCAAGCACTAATTAACTCCCTTATGTGTTGATTCTGCACCACCGCTCTGGGCCTCGTTCTGTCTCAGAACATGGCCGTGGAACCTTGTTAAGATAAAGTGCAAGGGAACTTGGAAAAGACTTTGTCACACCTGGAGAATTAGTTCATTTTGTAGAGTTTGTCTCGTCACATGGCGTAACATAATTATGGACTGTGTGATTTGCACAACGCCAGCAACAACAGCCGCGTGCAGTAAATCAAAGTGTTATATAAAAGATTTCTGCTTTCTTGATGTGTTTTTAATATGATATAGCTGTAAACTATTGGTGTGTCCTTGATTTGTTGTGGTGTGACGTTAGATGCCATTGCTTTATTAACCCTTTCGTTGCTAGAGAGTTTGTGCTGCTGGTGCAGTTCCTTCCAAAAAGAGTTTCACAGGCAGGTTAGGCCAACCAGAAAGGGTCATTTTCTAGAACCGGCCTCTCCTGAGAATGCATGGACAGTTAGAATTTGATCAGGATGTCCTATGAAATATTAATAAGGTACATTTATCATGTGCTTGCTCATCAACGCCCTGAGCACTCACATGGTGCATATTAACCAAAATTTGACATTCTGCGCACATGTAGAGCACAGTCCTGCCAAAACAATTTGCATGAAGTATTATATGGAAAACGCATGCACACAGACACACATGCACGCACACACATGCACACAGACACACACAGACACACTCACACACACACACACACACACACACACACACACACACACACACACACACACACACACACACACACACACACACACACACACACACACACAGGGAAAAACATGTCAACACCCACCCACACATTGCATCAGAAATCTTTTGAGAAGATGGGAAACACTGGCCCACTGACTTCATACAAAGCCATAAAGGCAGGCAAATGGTTAACAGGATACCCACAGGGTAGGGTAACAAGCCACTGGTGCAAACCATGTAGCGTTAAAGGGAACTCCAAGCAAAGCAGCAGCATGGATCCTATTGATAGTGATTTTTGTTGTTGTTGCTGTTGTTGTTTGTTTTTTAAAGACATACAAAAACACACAACCAATAACAGCAAAACAAAACACTCTCAGCAACTTGTTAGTCAATTTATGGTCTGGTTTCTTAATAAAATAATTAAACTGACATTTGAAAGGCATCGGTATATGCAGGGTGCTGCCACTTTTTAAAGTTTTTTTCTTCTTTCTTTTTCTTTTGTTTCCAAGTTTGTGATGTCATAATAATAATAATAAATAATAAATAGGATTTCTAGAGCGCCCATCTACCACACTAGGTGGCAGCACAGGGCGCTTTACAATAAAATGGCATGCGCAATAAAAGTGTAGAGTACACATGAGCCACAACCTTTTTCTGCTCTGCATTAATTAATAAAAGAATGGACCAACATGGCTGTGCCCTGAGGAGCTTACGTTTAATTTCAAGGCACAAAAGTACTTTTGTTGCCTCATAAACATTAAAAGAACAATCCTTGTGAAACATGCAAACGGAAATCTGTGCATGTTGTCTGTGTTTTCAGTCCAACTCATGTCTTTGCCTTGGACCCCCTTTAATTGAAGATACTTAGTTGTAAAGTCTCTTCATAAAATATGTAAATCTTGGTTTTGGTTATGAAAGTCTTCTCCTGGTGCTCTCTCTTCATTATTACAGCCGTCAGATAAAAGAGGTGCAGCTCAGGCCCAGTTTTTGTGCGGAATTGTTAGTTCAAATGTATGACATGTGAGTTTGTTTGTTTTAATTGTTTTTTAATGCAATCTCAAATATTTGTGTCAGCTTTCTTGTCCACTTTCTTTCTGTTCTTT
>OY757548.1:13493572-13559736 GCA_963584105.1 Alviniconcha strummeri | reverse complement strand
ACACCAGGTACATGATATGTTCTACTCTTTCAACTGAGGGGGTTACAAAATCTGATAAGAACAACAATCAGATGTCTGAAACAAGCTGTGTGGGTAATGCAGAACGGCTGTGCTTGCAAAGCAAAGCAACCATAATATCTCTCTTGTCAAGCGAATACACTGTGTGGCATACGTGTACATATCTCGACAAGTAACGTATAATACAGCCTTGGTAAGTGATTCAGGACTCTGTGTGAGCGTGTGTGTGATCACGACCAAATTTCAGTCACCGCCTGTGCTCTCATTCTGTACACCTGCATAATCAACTGAGCATCAAAGACCACCCCACCTACCCACCTGACCCATTCCCTGTGGCCTGAAAAGAAAAATGAAAAAAAAAAAAAAAATCTTTCCCCCTTTAAAAAAAACAACAAAAAAAAACCCCATCAATTAAAAAAATAATAATAATACACAAAAACAAGCAGCCCAATCAGTATGAGTAAATCAACTTAAAACATCAAAAATCACAAAAATATGTTGACACATGTTGTTTTCAAAGACAGCACTCTTTAACACAACCCATTCCTACTAAGTCATGATTTTGACTCCAATGGGATTTATCAATCAGTAAGTTATGTGCAACTCAAAACAGACATTGAAACAACCAAAACAAAAAATGTTCCAAGACGCTTAAGTTATATACGTATTATATATATATATAACAACAGTGACAAAGTAAAGGGTATTACACCTCAAGACCACAAAATTCAGGATACAAACAGTTACATGGAAACTGGGCTACTGAGTTTTAAAAAAAAAAATAAAAAAAAGGGGGGGGGGAGGGGGGGGGGGGGGGGGCAGGGAACCTGTGTTTGAACCCAACAGAATGGAGGCCGTTGTCTGAAAAGGGGAGACAATGAGCTCAAAGGGAAGCAACAAAGAAGTATTCCCAGCAACTATATTATATAATCATAGTATATAATATGGGGCAGAAAACACTTTCATGCTTTAAATTAATTCAAACGTATCACAACTGAGGGCATTGCAATGTTGTTGTTTTGGGGGGATTTTTTTTTTTAACACAAAAGAAAGCATTCATACCGCAGGGCCCTATGATGACAAGCATGCTAACTGACTGGCTTTGCAATCAAACAACTCAAAATTATAGAGCACAGACAACAAACCTTTACATTATATACATCAAAAATTCGCATAATATTATATAACTATTAACAACACACACACACACACAACCAGTATGTACCTTGCTTGCTATGCATGATCAAATAAATCAAGTTTTTGCATGGATCAGGCACATTTCTAATTCCTCTGGGGAAAAACACTAAACCAAATTCTTCAGCCAACAGGTTGTTTAAAAAAAAAAAATAAAAAAAAATTCAAAAACAATAAATAAAAAATCTCTCTACAATCACAAATACAGATGTTTCACTTTCAGAGAGAGAGAGAGAGAGAGAGAGAGAGAGAGAGAGAGAGAGAGAGAGAGAGAGAGAGAGAGAGGAAGAAGAAGAAGAAGAAGAAGAAGAAAGGGGAAGAAAAAGAAAAAAATAACAGAAAAAAGAATAAGAAAAGAACGAACACATGAACTGAATCACAAAATACTGAATTTCTTTCCAGATGCTCACAAGACTCAAACTTATCCTTTGTTCTTTATATCTATAGGGAAACTATTATTAGTGTCATCATGAACAAATTCAGTTATGAACTTTTACATGTATGGGCAGTCGGGTGGGGGGAAGGGGGGGGTTGGGAGGGGGGGGAGGAGGTGAGTGGAGAGTGAGAATAAAAGTGCAGTATTATTACACACAAACGTGTGCATCTGATGCATTAAAAGCTGGGGCCTCACACGCTAGGTTTCCAACTTCTGCATCATCCGTACACATACGTCTGATCCAGATACACTGAAGCTTACCAGCATGCATTACAGTGTACTGGTCTGTGCATCAGTCACACAGCTGCATGGATGTAACAGACTCTCACTTTTACCCTTCTCTCTCTCTCTCTGTGCTTACATGCATGTTTGAGAGTGTGTGTGTGTTTGTGCGTATGTGAATGTGTGTGTGTGCAATGTGTATGTGCAGCAAATGGAAACAGGGAGTTAGTTCTTGGATTTTAACGTCCCATCGACCATCAACAGTGCCGGGTCACTTCAAGGCCAGGAAACAGGGAACGGAAAACCTCAGGACCATGGAAACAGGGAACAGAAATAAAAGGTTTACATCCAGTTCATAAATGATACAAAAATATATTACTTGATCATGTATCACATCACAGAAAGGTGCATGCATGTGTGTAAGTGTGGAGAGAGAGAGAGAGAGAGAGAGAGAGAGAGAGAGAGAGAGAGAGAGAGAGAGAGAGAGAGAGAGAGGAGACACACACAGAGACAGAGATAGAAACAGTGGACAGACAGAGGTAATAAGTGCATCCGTGGGTGTTCATATGCATGTGTGTGTGTGTGTGTGTGTAGTGCCATTGCATGCAATTATGGGCAGGTCTCCACGCATGTACTGCGCTTTAACATTAAAACCTACACATGCCAAGTCAGAAAATGTGGGATAACACAGTGGACAATGAAAAACACAAACTCTTCAAATTCAACAATGACTCAGTTCCAATGACAGAATGGGAGACAAAAAGAGCAGTGAGTGGGAGCAGGTGGGGGTGGGCGGGGCAGAGGAACAGGTTGCTGGACATGAATACAAATCTCTCTGCCCAAACAAAGCACCAAGACAGTAGAATTGAAGTCCGGGGGTCAGAGGTCATCAGGCTCCACGGAGACTTCCATTCACAAACTCTGGCTACACTCCAACGACTAACTAGACATCGAGATGAACACCGATGCTACAAACATCAACAACAAAATGCAGAATGAATTCTGCCACCATCGCTGCTACCCTCCGTCAGCCTTCAGAAATGCGCACCCCAGAGCATTTCGTCATAGCAATGGGAATCCAATACAAAAAACAAAAAAATACAAAAAACTGACCGACACTATCACTGCATAATATGTACTGTCAAAGAATGTCAGTCACTCTAAAAAGAGAAAGCAAGTCTACTGGGCGGACTCAGCACGCTCCTCACACCCATCACAGTGTAAAAATAGTATGACTGCTCTAAATTTATGTTAAAAGGACAAAGGGCCAGCATGTCTCAGTCCCCCCCAGAAAGGCTTGCTGCTTGCGCTGTTTTACAAACAGATCTGTCTGGCATCAGTGTACCTTTCCCACCTGTCCAACACAACACTTTAAGTCTGTGCATCAGACACTTTTAGCCTGTGCATGGTCAGTGTGTGTGTGTGTGTGTGTGTGTGTGTGTGTGTGTGTGTGTGTGTGTGTGAGCATGCATGTGTGCGTATGTGTGTGCCTGTTTGGAAAATGTCACGATAACAGTAAGTGATTGCTATCGTGTAACTCAGGTAACTCAGGTATTTACTCAGGTAACTTGCCAGCTGTTAACAGACAACAGCTCTGGGAGGGCAGGTGCATTAGAGATTGATGAATGGCATCATGCCTGATATCACAAGCAGCCTCCCCATCACTGCATGCAGCTGTGACAGTAAGTGTCATAGCCAAAGCAGCTGGGCGAACAGAACTCCTACAATTAACGTCAGCTGGTAAATCTCGCAAAGGTGTGGGCACCGTCTCACCATCAGACCATGCTGCAGTCGATATCTCTCTCCTGGTGACACGTTAATGCTTAAAGGCCAAACAGGAAATTTGGTAAATTTACTGAGAGCTGAGCCTGAACCAGTGAAGAGAGATAGACTTTACTGAATAATTGAAAAACTGCTGTTTGGCCTCCCCCCCCCCCCCCCCACCATATTCTCTTACATTGTTACAGTGATATGTGAAGCCAAGTTTTTTTTTTAAACTAACAGGCAAGGGAAATGGAAATGACTGACAGACACGTATACAGACATAAACTGAAGCCAGACTATCAGACAACAGCCCTTGCATAGGACTTTCACTTAACCCAGTGTCTTTAAATTTACCTGTGTTTGTGTCATCATAATTGAGTCTACATACACATAGATTGGGGGAAGGTGGGGGTATCGGTAAGTATCTGTGTCTACATGCACAAAAATGGGGGTGGGGGGTGGGGGGGGGGGGGGGGGGGGGAGTTATCTAATTGTGTCTACATGCACAAAAATGGGGGGGGGGGTATCTGTACATATCTGTAATTGTGTCTACATGCACAGAAATGGTGAGTGGTTTGGGGTGGGAGTATCTGTTCCTATCTGTAATTGCATCTACATGCACAAAAATTGGGGGTGGCATGGGGTGCGCTAGGGGTATCTGTATGCATCTGTAATTGTGTCTACACGCACAAAAAAGGGGGTGGTGGTGGAATGCACAGCGACTCTCGCCATCTTCTTTGAAAAAAAATGCCAAGCAGTCAGTGTATCACATAAAGTTCCGCTTAAAAAAAACGCTCCCATTAACATCCACCTTCAACTTGGGAGAAACCAGAAAAGCCCGGCCCTTTAAAGTGAACAAAAGCACAGGCAAGCGAAATCATGTCACCAAACTGGCAGGAAGTGGCTCCTCAAACCCAATCCATGCCCTGGCACAGACAATCCATTACACCCCCCCCCCCCCCCCCCAAACGCAAAACTAAGACAAAAATACCCTGCCACCTGCACTCGCCAAAATGGCCAACTACGTTCCTTTCAGACCCAGAAGGGAGACTCCGACAAGGACCAGATTGCATCTGGCAACACAGGTTTGAACCTTCACACTGATTAAAGCTGCCAAATCATGATAATGTGAGTGGCCTGACAGCAGAAATTCGATCCACTCATTTCCACAGCTCACACACACACAGAGAAATCTTTGTGTTGGCAACAAGCCAAAAACAAAAACAAGCAGCACAGTGTCAGGGACCTGTGTGAAGAAACAGTGGGTACAGTCTGGCCTAAAAAAATAATAATTAAAGAGCGGTGAACCTCAGTATTACCTAAACACTAACCTACGCCTTACCTACACACTGTCAAGAAGAAATGGGCTGGCAAAACTGGGGGAGTGAGGAATGGAATGGAACGGGAGGAGGGGGGGGAGGGGGGGGGAGCAGGGGGAGCAGGGGGCAGGCGCTGGTGTGGGGAGAGGAGAAATCTGGGCACCTGGAAAGTCACGCTACTGCAACCTAGATCACTGCATCGAACTTGGCAGCAGGTTTAAGAGAGTAAGCCACGCGAGCGAACACCCGGCATAGTACAAAAACACCCAGAGGTACTTCTCGAAGCCGGGGAACCTCTGCTGGCCTAGCCTAGCCCGGGGGTGGGTGGGAGAGTGGACGACTATCTCGGTTTTGACAAACTGCATCCTTATCACAAGGCTGGAGGACACGGGACACGCATGCACATCGACTATCACACTTTGCCACTCGCCATGGTAATATCGTCATCTACTGCCACTGCTCCTGAACTTTCCCCTGTGGCTGCTGAGCAGGGCCCACCGCTGGTGGATCTGATGCCCTCGCTCGTCACACCTGCATCCACCAAATCCTCCTGTGCTGTGGGATCTGCTTTGTTGTCGTCGTCCTCGTCGTCATCTTCTTCCTCCTCAGACATGAGCTTCTTGGCTAGCTGCACGGCTGCAAACTCATTGTAGTGCATCTTGCGCTTCATTTCAAAGTGCTTTCTCCTGGCTGGAAAAAAAAAGAGAAGAAAAAAGGAGTAGTAGGAAATGGTTCGATTCTCACAGCTCCGAACTGCTGATGTTGCTAATGTCAGGTTAAATTAGCTCATGGAAGATTTTTTTCCACCTGAATGAATGAAAATGTTTGTCCCAAATTGTTTTTCTTGCGAATAATGAAAATGGTTTTCCCAAATTGTTTTGCTTAAATTGATGAAAATATGTGTCCCAAATTCTTAAAATTGCTTGAATTAATGAAAATATTTGTCCCAAATACTTTTGCTTAAATTAATGAAAATACCTGTCCCAAATTATTTTGCTTGAGTTAATGAAAATGTTTGTCCCAAACTCTTCTTACATATTTCTTCCTGTTATTTTTCCATCACAAGTCTGCTTTTTTCAAGGATGACATAAATGTTTTTTAAATGTTCACCATTGCGGAGTATGTATCCTCACCACTTCTTACTGGTAAAACTGTGCAAACATCAGGAATGTTTGAGTGCTTGCCACAGTGCTAGTAATTTTTTTTTATCTGTACATACTTGACTGGGGCTGTAATATTTTCATGGTGTATAGCATCATAAGACTTGCTATAATGAATATTTATAAGAGCACTACAGCCTACAATACAAAAGCCAAAAGTTTGTTTACAGAGAATGTGTTTGAAAGACCTTTCAGACAATTTACTTGAGCACAGCAGCTTATTTAAAGGAACAAGTTCTCTCAGCTCACTTTCGGCAAATAAACACATCTCATTTTAGAATGCTAGCTGTCATTCTTGTTTCAGATTTTTGTAAAAACAAAATTTGGATGAATTTTTGTTTGTAAGTCATGTGTGACACCCATGTTTTTATTTGAATGGAATAAAGAAGTGCTTGGTTCAACATGTAGCGCATCGTGTAAAAATTCTTTTGTTTGTTCATTTGTAATTGATGTGTGGCACCTGTGTTTTCATTTGAATGGAATAAAGTACTTGACTTGTGGAGTGTTGCACAAGAATTTGTTTGTTTGAATTCATGTGTGGCACCCATGTTTTCATTTGAACGGAATAAAGAAGCATTTGGCTCGACTCGTGGCGTGATGCACAAGAATTTGTAATTCATGTGTGGCACCCGTGTTTTCGTTTGAATGGAACAAAGAAGTACTTGGGACGCATTGCATAAACTATGTGCCAACCATTACCATTACCATCTATTCCATTTTAGATTCTCAGACACTGAGACAGAGAGAATGACAAGACACCAAGACAGAGAGAAAGACAAGACACAGACAGACAGACAGACAGACAGGTGTCATCAAGTCTACTGCCACTTTCAGTTTTCTTAGTTTCATGGTCAGCTGTACCTCTTTCTTCTTCTGTTTCATTTTCATCTTCCTCAGATGAGTCCTCTAAATGTGCCGACTTCTGTGACACGTCTTCTGTCGCTGCCAACCTGCAACCATGCAGTCTGACCATCTTAATTAAACAGAATGAACAAGGGAATTAAAGAAGAAAAAGTGGGTGCTGGGGGTGGGGAAGGTGGAAAAAGGAAGAAAAAGGAGTGAAAAAGAAGAAAAACTCCCAAAGAAGCAGCACTGTAAATTAAATAAAACACATGTACAAGCATCAAGACACTGAGTCCAAACAAGAAAAAGAAGAAAGAAAAAAAAAAAAAAGGAGGAGAAAAAACAAACTAACTAACTTTAAAAAACCCAAAGACCTCACAGTCACACTACTGGAAATTATAACAAAAGAACCACACCCCAAACAGCAAAAGCCTATCTTTTAAAATGTTTTTATCAAGCTGATTTAATAAATCAATTCCTGCAAAAATTCCATTAGACATTCATTACAACTGATGAGCAACCTGAGTGTGGCTAGACTATATTCAAGCTGCCCCCCCACCCCCCACTCCTCCACCAGCTTAAAAGTAATACAACTTAAATTTAATATGAATCCCTTTTAGGAAATGTCTTTCCGCTTCCTGGGAGTTTCTTCACAAACATAAATCTTCAAGCGAAACCAAGTACACAATAACTTAAACATGGTCACATCTGAATGCAGAATTTACCAGTACACGCTGTAATTTACCAGTAACAAACATCAAGACTGACAGGCAGAGCCAGATTGTTAGTTTACAAATGCGCTGTGCATTCAACTACACAGGCCAATTGCAGTGAAAGATGTTAGGAAATGCTTGCTAATTACTAAACCAAAACTTACATGATAATATGAATATATATATATAATAAATACATAACTTCTGATAAAAAATCTCACTTTTGAGGCTGCCGATCTTCAAAATAAGGCTATGGTGCCATGCTGTCACTTGTTGATGAGCAAACATACAGGTTTGAGTGCCACAGACATCATATTTGACAGCAAGTTTTGCAAAAATATATATTCTTTTTCCTCAAAAGTCAAATGCACAACTGTCAACTACACCAATTTAAAGCCACAGGTGGTCAAAACTGACTCGAAGGTCACCTTTAAATTCTCATTCCCATTAATTCCTTTCAGCTGGCCAGCACAAAGTGATTCAACAGCTTTCACAAAACTTCATAGTGGCACAGACCAACACATCTGATGCCACTTCTGATGCATGATCGTATATAATCATGTACCTACCTGGATGCCAGCTGTGTGGGGTCAAGCGGCGGCTCTTTCAGACAAACAGAACTGCCCCTCCTGTGTGTGCCCTCATCGTCATCCTCTGCATCAGAGTATTTGTTGTAGGGTGTTGGGGGCTCATCTATCTTCATGTGGCCGTAGTCCTTGTCAGCTGGGTGGTGAGTGGCCAAGATGTTCATCTCGTCCCACTCCACTTCCCGCCGCCTGCAAAGTCCCCAAAAGAGAGATTGGCGTCACACCTCTGTGTGTGTGTGTGCACGTGCATGCGTGTGTGTGTGTGTGCACGTGTGTGTGTGTGTGTATGTGTGTGTGCACATGTGTGTGAGTGGGCATGAGCATAAGTGTGTATGTATGTGGGGGGGGGGGGGGGGGGGGGGAGGAGGGCTGCAAAAGAGAGAGAGAGAGAGAGAGATACCAGAGAGACTCAGAAAGTAAACAACAAGAGACTCAGAGAGAAAGAGAGTGTGTGTGCATGTGTATGTGTGTGCTAGCCCGTGCACACATGTCCCCAAACTGGACTCTTCCAACAGGGAAGGGCAGCATGTGTTAAAAACTGTTATACTAAGACGACAGTACCTTGTTCCCCTTCATATAGTGGGAGGATTAGTCAATTAGTCTGCTGGCTGCTGTTACCTCAAGGGGTTACCTCAAGGGGTAACAGTAACAGCTAATTAATACATGTAACGACAGACAGATTACAGACAAAAACCAGCGAAGGTAGTAAAAGTTTCTTTTGTTTTTTTGTTTTTTTTCGGTGTGATTTCTCAGTGCTGCTGATGACAGTGATCACACTAGGCATTCTTTTCAAACTGGTGTGACATCACTAGTCTAAGGTGGCAAAAGTGGTTCTTGGAAACCGGTTAGACAATCACTGTAACCAGTCAGGTACATGGCCGTCCATACTACTACTGGAGCTCTTCCAGCAAGCACCCTGCTCTCTTCACTGCCAATAAGACTAGAACTAAAACACAGTGTATACCCACACATGTATACCCCCCCCCCCCCCCCCACACACACACACACAAATACATGCACACAAGTGCGTGCATTTTCTGTGCTGTTTTTAGTTGTTGTGGTTTTTGTTGTTGTTGAGAACCAAACAAAAGAACAGCTGGTGCATCTGACCAATTGCTGACCCTGTTTCTGGTTAATGATGATATTAACCTGGAATTTACCAGTTAGCACAAACCCTGTGATGAATTCCAACCTATATGTACTGGTACTGCACTTCATCTTTACTAGACATCCTAACTCCTCAGCCCCCCCCCCCCCCCCCCCCCCCGCCAACCAATCTACTAAACAGTTTTACATTAGAACTGTTTCATACTCAAAGGCAACATCAAGAAAACTTCAGAGACAGGGTGGTGCGCAAATGGTTATTTTCCAAGCCCGTAGCCATAGGTACCCTCCTGAACTGAAGGCAAGTGACAGGAGATTCAGCACGTTGAGTAACAGTCTAACACACAAGGTTTAGCAGTGATAGGAGGGACCACAATAGTACTTTTAGTAGCAGTACTGTCCCACTGTCTGCCCTGACTGTCTCAGTGTCTGCCCTGACTCAGTGACTGCCTCAGTGTCTGCCCTGACTGCCCCAGCATCTGCCCTGTGACTGTCTCAGTGTCTGCCCTGACTGCACCCCCTGATTTCCTGACTGCCCCAGCATCTGCCCTGTGACTGTCTCAGTGTCTGCCCTGATTGTCCCAGCATCTGCCCCCTCTGTCTCAGTGTCTACCCTGAATGTCTCAGTGTCTGCCCTGATTGTCTCAGTGTCTGCCCTGACTGTCTCAGTGTCTGCCCTGAATGTCTCAGTGTCTGCCCTGAACGTCTCAGTGCCTGCCCTGAATGTCTCAGTGTCTGCCCTGACTGTCCCCCTGACTGTCCCAGCATCTGACGTGTCTCAGTGTCTGCCTTGACTCAGAGACTGTCTCAGTGTCTGCCCTGACTGTCCCTCCTGACTGTCCCAGCATCTGCCCTGTCTCAGTATCTGCCCTGAATATCCCAGTGTCTGCCCTGACTGTCCCCCCTGATTGTCCCAGCATCTGCCTTGTCTGTCTCAGTGTCTGCCCTGACCCTGACTGTCCCAGTGTCTGCACTGACTGTCCCCCCCGACTGTCTCAGTGTCTGCCCTGACTGTCTCAGTATCTGCCCTAACTGTCCCAATGTCTGCCCTGACTGTCTCAGTGTCCGCCCTGACTGTCCCAGTGTCTGCCCTGACTGTCTCTGTGTCTGCCCTGTCTCTGTTTTTGTCCTGCCTCAGTGTTAGTCTTGACTGTCTCACTCAGTGTCTGCTCTGACTAGTGACTGTCTCTGTGTCTGTCCTGAACATCTTGTGTCTGCCCTGTTTGCCTCAGTGTTTGCCCTGATTGTCTCAGTGTTTGTCCTGTTCCACTCTCACTCTCAGTCTCAGTGTCTGCTCTGATTCAGTGACTGTCTCAGTATCTCTCTGTCATGTCTCTGCATTTGTCCTGTCTCGGTATTTATCATGTCTCAGTGTCTGCCCTATAGCCTCACTCTCAGTAATAACTGACATGTCTCATGTTTATATGCATGCGTTGATGCTATGCTGCTTCCACAGTTTTATTAAAATATTAGTAATAATAGTTTTTAATATTGTGGAAACACACAAATTTGTACTGCATGAAGGCAAGACTGTACTAAAAGTTACTAATCAAATGACACAATCCACTCCAACCTTCCTTTCCAGCACCCATCCTCCAAACTCTACCATAAATGGTTATGCCACTGAAAGGGTATTTCTTTGAATCTTACAGTTCTCCACTCACTTGTCATCTGAAATCAGCCCTGCTATTAATAATTAATATTAGTGTTACTACTAATACTAGTCTCACGCTGTCAGCACCCCTTGGCAAAAAAATGAGAGTACCAAGAGTAAGACTATGGACACAACATACAGTGTTGATGCACACACATAAACGTCAGATGCGTCAGCCATAGGTAAAAAATGAGTTCCATCTGCATGCAAATGATTTCGGATTTATCTGTGCTGGTGTAACTGTAGCGTAACTGAAAGCATTGCCATTGGGGACGATTATAAGAAACACAGCATGATATGTGTGGTTACAAACTTACTACTATTTCAGTATTTGAGCACCAGCCGACAGTTTTCAGAGACCTGTGCCTGTGGCGTAATCAGTCAAGGCAGTAGTTAGAGGAACGATGTCGTAAACCGATGCTTGAGCTGGAGTTGGTATGAGAGCGTAATATTGCACAACGTTTGTACTATTGTGGCTGCACCTAAATAAGAACGGAGAACGCTTATCTCAGCCAGACATGGATATACGTATATGTGTTCTTTAATCGCAACATACTGCTGACAAGCCGAAATTGTGAGTGGGCGGGGGGAAGGGTTGCTGTCCAAATGTTTTGGTGACAGGAGATCGACAGGAACCAGCCAGTGCAAACAACTACGACAGCTCCATCACAGTTGAAAACAACATGAACATTAATAACAGACATACAGAATTGCATAACCTTAAGCAGAAGAAATAGTTAAAATAGCAATCGTATTTTAATAACTCACCCAGCCTTGTCAAGGCTAGAGGTGTGTTTCAGAATGCCTTTCTTTGGTCTCTGTCCCGGTTCGGAAGCCATTTTTACTTGGATATCTACAAGGAATTGAAAACGCACATTTCATTGGCTGCATTTTCTGCGTTCTTATTTTCTTTTTCAAACAGTAAAAATCACATGTCAAAAGCCAAGAAGTACCCAAACGTACTTTAACATTTAACGTAGTATTTTACAAAGATTTTTTCGCTTCTAAGGATATTTTGGGAGTTTTTATTTGGAAACACTTGTCCACTTAATGAGTTAATTTTGACCAATGCATTTTCCCGTTGTAAAACTGGCTTCCAAAGCCATGTTGTAAACACAGCTGCACGGAAGTTTGTGGATACTGAGTTTTATACATAAACAGAGGAAAAATTCACAGTCCTGCATTAATACTTATGCTTGATATTCTGTTGGTAAGGAATGTGCCCATACATTTCAAATTGGCTTTGCATGCGTTGTGAACGGTGAAATCACTTGTGCAGTAATGGTTTTTGGAAAATTGAGCTGTTCACAGAAATGACAGGTCTTCAGCAGTTTTCTTTCTCTCACCTCAAACCAGTGTTGCTTTACGCCCACAGAGACCATAAGGAGTATTAGGGATGGGAGGCACGAGCCAAACAGTTTGTAAATTTAAGATATAAATTAAAGGTGGGTAGCCTCGTTGCCATTCTGTAGTGCATCATTTTTCCTCGGAACTGGTATTCCCAGAAGTAAAACTAAAAGTACATTGATCTTGTCATAGTTAGCTTATTGGGTATTTCCTCTTTGCGTCACCACGTATCATTATTATACATGATGTAATAGAGAGAGAAAAACCCAGATAAATATAAATTTCTGCCATTTTGTTTGCACTGTTTTGGTCATTTAAACTGCCAACATGGATAATATCAGGTGAGACTAGGACAAGGCTTGTAATAGAGAGAAATTTCTGCCATTTTGTTTGCACTGTTTTGGTCATTTAAACTGCCAACATGGATAATATCAGGTGAGACTAGGACAAGGCTTGTAATAGAGAGAAATTTCTGCCATTTTGTTTGCACTGTTTTGGTCATTTAAACTGCCAACATGGATAATATCAGGTGAGACTAGGACAAGGCTTGTAATAGAGAGAAATTTCTGCCATTTTGTTTGCACTGTTTTGGTCATTTAAACTGCCAACATGGATAATATCAGGTGAGACTAGGACAAGGCTTGATTAACTAACTAACATCAGTACCCAGTTTCTCCTACAGTCAGTGTGTGTGTGCGTGTGGGTGTGTTTGTAGTGCATTTTTTAAATTTTATTTTATATTATAATAATAATACTTTGTGTAAATTGTTTTGGTACAACTATTCTCTACTGTCTACATGCATATAGAATATCATATTTAGGTTAATATGTATCAAGTAAGCACTCAGGGCATTGATGAGCACATGATAAATGTACATTATTATTATTATAATTGTTACACCAGAACTGGTTTCTGTCAGTATGTGTCATTGGTGTCAGTGTTGTTAAGATCAGAAATTTGATTTTATTTGAAGTATTTTGCTAAGTGCTTTAGGTTGTAGCTTGTAAGACTAAGAATCACTAGATTAAAGAGTCACACTCACAATATAAATTATAATAGTAATTGTGGTAATGATGTTCCTTACTTTTACTAGGGTATGTGTAACTTGCACCTGCACACATACATGTTATATGATGCACAACTCTGGGGCTGACAGTAACACACTAAACTTCCAACCAGTGTTAGCTGTATGCAGGTTCTCATTGTCACTGAGTCAACAAGTGACTTTCCCTTTGTGTGTGTTGTGTGTGTGGGGGGGGGGGGGGGGGGGGGGGGTATGTGCATTGTTGTGTGTTGTGGTTCTATTAAGTATGTGCATAGTCTTTCATTGGGCACTGTCGTCAGCTCTTTACTGTACTTTTTGTCTGATTTGTTTGCTTGGTTTTTTTTGCTTTTTAGTTTTTGTCATTAGTGGTGTGATTGTGTTATTTTTTTTTTATAGCTCTACAGAGGGGTGGGAGGGGGGGTCTTATTTTTTGTTGTTGTTTTTTGTTTGTTTTTTACCTGAAACCTACTATGGCTAGTAACACCATCACACACAGTCTTGCAGCACACACACACACACACACACACACACACACACACACACACACACACACACACACACACACACACATGTGCACACACACACATGTGCACACACACACTCACAGACACACACACATACACACACACACACACACACACACACACACACACACATGTGCACACACACACTCACACACACACACACACACACACACACACACACACACACACACACACACACTATTACATCCTTACCACATTACAGATATATATTATATATATATACACACACACATGCAGTGATCATACACACACACGCCACGCACGCACGCACACACACATACACACACACACACATATATGCATTCACAGTCACACACATGTACACAGAGTGCCACATACACCTGCATGCACGTACGCACAAGTGCACACATGCACGCACGCGCGCACACACACACACACACACACACATTCATTCATGCTTGCAGTCAAACACATGCAAATCTGCATGTTTGGGAAGTAATTATTTTCCTCTAGACCGTTAGTAATACTGAGCATGAGTCACTTTCATATATATATTGCCCTTTTCAGGATATATAGCAATGATGACATCACGGTTGTAATCATGCCACGGGACAGTTCCCCAGCTCCCATGGAGGAGAGTGGCGACGAAAGCACTTCCGGCATCAGTTTTCTGAGTGGCAACTGCCCAGACCCCAGCTGCCAGACCAAGCTGTATTGCTTGTCAAGTTACCCCTCCATCGAGTGCACCCAGTGCGGTCAGCGACACGACCTGACGGCACTGCAGAATGTGAAGGAGGAGAAGGGGAATGTTTATAACACTGCCCTCTTTGCCATCAAGTCGCTCCTTGCTGGCATCAAGCCTGAGCCGGGGACGGATAATATTAAGGTATCTAACTCCCCAGCCCCCCTGCATACCCCCACCCTCCCCCGACCCCTCACCCCAGCCCCCGCCCTCCCACTCCAACCCCTCCCTCCCTCTCCCACCCCTCTCCCCCTACCCACCTCCCACTCCTCCCCCCATCTCTTTCAGCCTTTTTTTGAATATATTTTTTAAACAACCTGTGTGTGTGTCTGTATTCTCCCCCCCCCCCCCCCCCCCCCCCCATCCCCTCCACTGCTACCTTTTTTCTCCTTTACATTTCATTTTTAAAGACAATTTTAATTGATTTCTTTGTTTGATGTATCTCTTGTTTGAAGAGTGTGTGTGTACATACTCTGTGATCTTCTATATATATATGTGTAAGTCTGAGCTGAATCACTTTTTTAAAACTATCTTCAGGTTCATGGTCTGTCAAACTACAAAAGTAAACTCCTGTCCCCTCTGCTGAGTGAGTATGGCATGGACAAAACGACAGGCCGGGCCAAGCTTCTGACAGAGATGGGTCAACCGCCCATCTTTGACTGCGGCGTGCTTTGCGATCGAGCTTTCCGCATTGACCCGGAGCACATTGACATTGCCGGCTACGGACGCGACCGGTCTGGAAGCGCCAGGTACCTGAAGGACACCCTCAGTGTGGTGCAGGAGACAAACGAGAACGAAGAGCGCCTGATTCCCATCCACGCAGATGGGGACGGCCATTGCTTGGTCCACGCCATCTCCCGGGCACTGGTCGGGCGGGAGCTGTTCTATTACCCACTCAGGCTGAACCTGATGTGCCATCTGCGCGACAACCTGGAGCGCTACAAGGAGCTGTTCAAGAACTTTGTGGATGTGGATGAGTGGGAGGACATCATCAGCGAGTGCCACCCCAACTTTGTCCCCAAGGAGGGGGAGCTGGCAGGCCTGAGGAACATCCACATCTTCGGCCTGGCCAACGTTCTCAAGCGCCCCATCATTCTCCTGGACAATCCTAAGGGCATTGAGAGCTCAGGAGACTACTCGGGTGAGTTGAGCATGGTCAGTGTTACTAACATTATATGTTCTTTTCAGATTAGCTTTACCAAGAGCTCAGGAGACTACCTGGGTGAGTTAAGCATGGTCAGTGTTACTAACATTATATGTTCTTTTGAGATTAGCTTTACCAAGAGCTCAGGAGACTACCTGGGTGAGTTGAGCATGGTCAGTGTTACTAACTTTATATGTTCTTTTGAGATTAGCTTTACCGAGAGCTCAGGAGACTACCTGGGTGAGTTAAGCATGGTCAATGTTACTAACATTATATGTTCTTTTGAGATTAGCTTTACCGAGAGCTCAGGAGACTACTTGGGTGAGTTAAGCATGGTCAGTGTTAATACTGTTATTAGCATTATATATGTTATTTTGAGATTAGCTTTAATAGCCTTTGGTTGCCAGTGTTCTCAAACACCCCTGTCATTCTCCTAGACAATCCTGAGGGTGTTGAGAAATCAGGAGACTACTCTGGTGAGTGTAGAGTGACTGATCTGATTGGCATGTTTCCTGAAGTTCGCTTTTATAAGCCTTTCAGGTGACAACAATTTTTAGGTATTCCATTCCCACCATTCTCCTGGACAGTATCTACAAGTCATCAAATGTGCTGTCTGTTAGTATTTAAATAGAAGAGAAGTGCTTCTTTTGCTTTACGTTGGAGCTCCTCATGTTGCAGTGATGTTGGTTTGCTCTTCACCAATGAAGAACAGAACAGGGTTGGCTGGTGATCTGTTTGGCACACATTCCATCTGGGTTCATGATGTCACAGACCATACATGCAGTCTGCTGTGCACAAAATGGCAGCACTCATGGTCATGTTTTCATTATTTCCAGCCATCGGTTTTTAACAACCAGGATGAGAAATTGAGTAGAAAAAACTGCTGTGTCTGTTTTTCTTTCCATTCCTATTAACTGACAGGGCTTGTGATGCTTCATTGGTTTGGTTCCCGTTTAATATATGAATTATGACTTGGTGCCAAAAGGTGTGCATGAAAACAGGACAAAGGGGGTTGAAAATAAAGTTGATGATACATTGAAGCTATCTGTGTTATTAGAATGTGCACAATGCTCGGAAAGATTTAATAAAAGAAAAAGATAAAAACTCGTGTACCTTTGGAGATATTTACTGACAAAGGTCATAAAAGGCCGCATGTTGTACATCAGGTATTACAACAAACATAGTTCATTGTGTCTTCAGTTTTGCACAAGTATGCACAAAATCAAGTCACACTATTAGTGCACATCACCCCCACTATGTTTGTGCCAAATTTTGTACACTCATATAATTTAACACATGTTAGTGTAATGATGATGATTGTAATATCTGATGGATGACATAAACCCATAACTCAACATTTTTTATAACAAGTAACCCACCCTTTCATGCAGTCTACTGTAATCAGCCGTACAAGTGTATGCAAAAACACAGTGAGAAGATTTTTTCTTGGTTTGCATTTAATCACGTCATCCCAGCAACAACAACAACAATAAAAAAGAAAAGAAAAAAACAAACAAACAAAAAACAACAACTGATACATGTATTCTGTTCTCTCTCTCTCTCTCTCTCTCTCTCTCTCTCTCTCTCTCTCTCTCTCTAAACCTCCTCACGCTACCATTTCATGGTGCAAATGCAGTACTGAAGTACAATGCTGGTATAAACAAGGCAAAAATGAATAATTAAAAACAAAACAAAACAAACTGACAGTAGTACATTGTAGTACCAGTTGGCACATACCCGAAAAGCAAACTTTTTTTTTTTAATGGAAAGGTAAGGTAACAAAATAAACATTAAAAAGATTGATCAAGCAAAAATACATCAGAATGACTAGACTTGAAGATATTCTGTTTTATCCACCTCTCTCTCTCTCTCTCTCTCTCTCTCTCTAGCTCTCTCAAGATCTTCCTCAGTCAACCGTATCATGCTGCAAACACGGTATTGAAGCATAATGCTGCTTGCAAACAACAGATAAAATTTGTAGTACCAGTTGGCATATACCTGAAAAGCGACCAGTTGAGTTTCAAATGACATTTTCTGTGCGAACACAAGGCACTGTCATTAATGCCACATAAAACCACAGAATAAAACAAGCAAATTTAGTGCCACATAAAACCACAAAATAAAACAATGAAACATAAATATCACTGATTTGTAATGCCCACTTAATCGTGACAATTATATCAGGGCAAATCACATTTTTGTCAGAACAGAAATGATGAAACATTCACAAATCAATTTTAGTCAACAGCATAATACTGGCATCTTTGAGAGGAAGCCTCCTCCACCAAGTGTAGAGACACCTCTTCCTGGAATGAACCAAATGATTCCCATGAAACGTCTGCACGGAGAGGCCAAAACAACAACTTGCTGTTTGGTTTTCTGGACATAAAGCTAACACAAGCCACGTCCAAAAGCTCATCTGTTTCTCTGCCTGTCCCACATACTCCATCCTATTCCACTGTATGAGGTGGAAGCTTCCCCTCAATGGTACACCAGCTGTCTGGGTCCTCAAAACAACAGGGACAAAATGGTTTGGTACCCAGTGTTCTGAAACAGTGTCGGTACGATCAGAGGACCACATGACGTACAGCTTGTCACTGCCAACACAGCCTGGTGCTCTGATGATGCGATTGCAGTGCAGTTTGTAAATTGGCCACCCAAGAGATGGGTAGACAGACTGGATTGGGCGCTGCAGTACGTGAGAAGCGGCAAAGAATTCCCACAACCCAGTGAAGTTGTGGTTTTGCAAAACCGACATCACCTCTTCCTGAAATGAAACAGCAGCCAAAGCAACAGGTGCAACAGAAGTCAAACGTGCGACTCGAAGAACTTCTTCTGGTGATACCTGGTCCTCCTCTGCACACCAGCTGTGGCCGTCCAGAAACAGCTCTGGATTAACCGCCATTGCCATCACTATGCGACATCTCATTTCAACGTGGAATTTCTCTGAACAAAATAGAAGAAGGCTAAGTGCTGGAAAAAAGCAATTGCCATCACCAGCAACAGACAGTGCCACACACCTTTGCTGAATCTCTGGCTGGAGAAGCCTGGTTGCATTGCTGTCAATCTGGCAGCCGGCTAGATTGAATGTAGATGACTCGGGAAGTGGGAACCTCTCCAGCTGTCCAGTTAGGTGGCTAGAAACTTTCTGAACTTCAAAGAAGTTTTCACATTCTGCCAACTCTGCTGCAACAGACTCAAAGAATGGGATTCTCTCTTCGTCCTCAGGTTCAGAGACTATGGATTGACTGGAGTCTGAAACAACTGGGCTCTCCCCTCCAGCATCTGATTCTGGAATGATTGGGCTTTCTGTTCCTGACTGAGAGCCAGAATCTGGTTCTTCTGCAGAAGAAAGGGAACTATCAGACCTTCCACCATTCATCTGCTGAGGCTGCTCACAGCGTGGCAAGAAGAAGCAGGACCAGAGTACTTCAACTTCACTGTCTCCCATGCATCAGTATGATCAGGTGAAGAGCACAGCTGGTACTGGCCTGCCATGCATGAATACTGGCCTGCCATGCATGAAACGCAAAAACAGGAGAGTTGCCTAGATGCCAAAACACCAGGTCCCAAAATCCACAGATGATGAATTTTTCTGGATCCAGGAACAGTGGACAGCATGCTGGAATTCACCCTCTTCTTGATCTCTGGCAGAAGAAAAAACTTCTGGACTTTGTGCTGACACCCTCCTTTATCTGGAACGGTCAAAGTCTTGCGACAATGATCATACATGACCCCTGCATTTGTGACAGTGACTTTGCCCCTTGCAACATCGGTAGTGACAGCTCTCTTGACAGAACCACCAAGCTAGTCACTGTCATTTTTCCCATGACGGGATCCAAAGAACACCTTTTCTATTGAGACTGCTTGGTCAGGAACGTCTGTGTGCGACAAAAAAAGAAATGGTAGCTTAGATTTAAATTGAGCTGCACAGCCGTCGCTCACCATGATCACCTTTTTGACACACAGCACATTTGTAAGGTGCAGCAACACCTGCTGCATGCACACTTGCACCACATGAGCATCGTGACTGAGGTCATCTGTAAAAAAAACACAGCGATTCCCGCTTGAGATTTCCACATCCAGAAGTACACTTGTAAAAACAAACCACAGGAAAAACAGTCACCTGCCTATATGCCCAGTGGGCGCTTTGAGGCTCGTCCTGTGATCTGCACAGGAAGTTCTCTGAGAAAGCACAGGTTGCAAGTACCCAGCCAGTGGGGAGATTTGCCTTCAGTAACTGGAGCTGCTGACGTTGCCATTCGGCATTAAATACATGTCTGCAGAGCGGCCCCAGTTCCTGTCCCAGCTCTGCAATACAATCCCCAACCGTTCCACTTTTTTAAACTTTCTCTACACGAGAGGTCTTGCCTTGTTTTACAGCTTCCCACCTACTCCAACTCACCTTTTTCTGCACCAGCTCCCCAGACTCTTCTTTCAGTCTTCTCATGACACAAGCTATTCCACATTCACAACACTTTCTGTCCACACACAAGAGATGGGGAACACCTTCAAACCCACACATGCTTTCTTTCAGCAACTCGCGCACGCTTTCAGACTTGTGAGCCAATGAGTTCAGCCTGGACACCTTCAGTTTGGGATTAAGGCAGATCTCACACAGACATTGCCTGAATTTCATTTTCCGCACAGACTTGATGTCCTTGGGCTTATGATGGTGGAAAGAACGAAGAGACACGTTGAACCTTGACTTTTTCAGGAAGTCGTTGTGAAGTTCTTTCACTGATTTTGTCAACTGCCTTTTCTTGGATGATTTGCATGGATCCTCAACTGCATTCTGATTATAAAAATCACGAATGTCAGCCTGAAGCATGGGTAGATTCTTCCGGGAGTAGACTGGAGACTTCTGAGTGGACTTCACATACCGTTTGGAGAAACTTTCACTCTGCTTAAAAGCTTCCGCAAGGCGTCTTTTGTGTTCTAATGTTTTCTTGTCTCTTTTGCACTTGATTTCAGCCAAGTGTTGTTGGAGACTGCCTGTTGTTGTCTTCTTTGGGGTGGTACATGTTACGTTGAGTTCTTTCAAAGCTTGCTTGGTCTCCCTGTCAGCAGATTTGATTAACCCTTTGAAAAGAAATGCAAATTTCTTGCCGCCAGCTTTGAACTTTTCCCTGACTCTAGCTACAGCCCTGCGGAAAGCTTGCTGGGTGGGACATGGACTGCTGCTGCAGGAGGATTGAAAGGCCATCTCAACTTGAACAGACTTCTCCGTATTCGCTTGATGAACAGCTTTTCTCTCTGCCTTCACTCTGTAGCAATAGGCCATTCTTTCTTCATTGACCCGTCGTTTCTTCTGCGAGGACTGCTTCTCCCTGTGTTTTTGTACTGACCATCGCACTGTTTCTCTTCTCCTGTCAGCCCCTTCTTGGTCCATCCTGGTCGTTGGTCGGGAGGGTGCAGTTCCACTGGCCTGCACTTGCTCTGCTTCTCTGTGCTTTTTCTTTTCCTTGAAAACAAACAACAAATAGATAAAGCAGGAACACTTTACAAGACGTAATACAGTCCAGCTATTATGGTTCTCCAAGCCATGGAACGCCACAACGCCAGCCCAAAACTCTGCAGTAAAAAACAAAAATATACTTTCGGAATTTTCCTGGTGCGAAAGAAAAAGTCTGCGTTTTGACCTGAAACAGGAACTGACTCAAGCAAATTTTCTCATCAAATGGTTTAGTCACATAAAATTCAAAACTGGAGCCATGTCTGGATACTGATAATGCTGACACTTTTAAAGTGCAAAAATAGAAATAATCTTGATTTACCAGTAACGGCATTGCCAAATTCTCTGGAGTTCCCATTGATGTTCCATCTGTTCTTCAGTTTTGGGTTCCCTCCGGCGCTCTCTCGCCTTCTCTCTGGCCCTCTTCTTCATCAGATCTCGGAGGGGTGGATTCTCTATCGCCAGCTTCTGTCTATATCGTCTGCAGTTGTCTGTGTTCATTTTGTGTTTCCCTACTGTACCACTTGGCACAGTACACTGAGTTCCGTGTACTCTGGTCATGGTGACGAATTTAATTTTGAAGTGATGAATCTGAAATTATTAAATTTAAACCAATTATCAGGTGTCCCAATACTGATATATGCTCATAGCAAACATGTCAAACCTACACACCATGATCTCTACACGAATCAGTACTCAGTTCTCAGAACCGCTGTTGGTATTACTAACATCAGGTGGGCTTAAATCAACTTTAAAAGTTTAATGTTTCACATCAGAGTTACAACAACCATTGTGTGGTAAACATGACATCTGACATAACTTTCAGGATGAAACGTACTTCAAGAGAAAAAAGCTGGAACTTCGTCGCTATCGTAGCTCTCACTCAGCTAACAATTCTCTCAATCACCGTTAAACAGTCTACAAAGGCATGCGCACTTATAACTGACAAGTTATTGATGAAATTGAGTACACATCCCCTGAATCAACAGTTGCACGTAATATTTACAACATATAGCCTTGTCGTACTAAAAGTCTTCACGCTGTACTCGGCTAAGTATAAAAAAACGGATTTCAAATCTTCGACGCGGGAAGATGCCACCTTTCACAGTACTTCCATTTCACACACCCAAGTCAGCTGAAAACTTGAAAATATTCTCAATAAACTCCTGAAAAAGCTCACAGTGCATGTTCTACATCATACTGCTGTACCTACGTCGGACCACTGAAAAAGACTACAACATACCTTCCGATGTTTCTGAACGAAGACCCGCCATGCGGCCGGGGCAATGAAGTTACTCAGGAAAGGTCACGTGATGTGCCGGATGTTGTCGAAAAACGGGATTGCTTTCTGATTTGTTTTGTGAAAGATATTAGATACCTTGTAGGGACGTCAGATATTACAACAATATCAAAGGATCGGGGAAATATTCTTCAGATTTCGTGCAAAACTTCGCTGAAAAAAAAAGAGTATCGCTGTGTAGTGCAAATGCATGGATCGGAACACAGGCGACGTTTCCGGTGATTCCGAAGCGATGCTGTCGTTTTTCGGTTGTTCAAAGTTTTCAGTTCAAGTTTGCAACACATCTGACGTACATACAGGGCAAACATTCGCAATCAATTGATCAAAAATACAACTATCGTGAGTGTTGATGTTATATTATCCGTATAAAACGATGTTTTCCATGTACAAATCAGGGATTGTTTCTCCATGTGCTTGCGATTTGTTTGTAAGCAAAGTGACGAAAATCATTCGGTACATGGATGTCTGTTTTTGGCGGTTTTTATTTGGTGCTTTTTCAGTGTGTGATGACTGTATCTTGAAATCAACCACAGCCTGGTTGCTGAAATTATCTGTACTATATACTCATTCATTCATGCACATACACAACACAACATTTCAAACAAAAACGGTTTTTAACAATGTTTTATTTTCAATTGAAGTGCATAACCCTTTGCATGCGCACCTTTTGGCACCAAGTCATATATATATATATATGAGCCTGTGACAAAAGGTCGTGATCTAAAGTGGTACACACTGCCTCAAAATCAGACTCCCAGTAAGCTATTTTCAGTCTTACCATTAGAAAGTGGTATGTTTCAAGTAACTATTTCCATCATCAAAAAATGGTTTGATCCAAGCGTGTGCTGTATGGCATCAAAACTGGGGTCAGGTCAGGTGTGGACGTTTGTAACAATGGACACAGTGAATGTCATAATAATACAGAGAAAAACCATTTGTATGCAATTTTAATGCTTCTGGCGCATTAAGTAGCTGCTAGTAATAAAATCAGAGCAGGCAGGACAAACAAATTCTGCTTTAAATGTAAGTATTATGTAATCACTGTGTTCAAATTTTGCGCTCAAGAATCTAGTGCTACAAATAATCATTTCAAACACAGAACAACTTCAGTAAAGTTTTCAAGCAAGGAACACTTTATTTCATAGTATACACTGTAATGATAAATGCAACAAACAAAAAAATGCAAGGCAGGAGGCATATTCACACATTCCAACTTGTTTAAGTGGACGAATGTAACACTATGGCAGTGGACACAGTCTGTGAAAACCAAGATACTATTTCACCCAGACTGAACAAATAGTACACAACTGTAGTGAATCTAGGCACAGTAACAGTATGACAGGTTAAAGGAGTGACTTTCTGAACATGCAGATCACATTAAAACTTTAGGACAATTTATGAGACTTAATTTAGTATCCAGTTGAATTGCAAGCCATGCGTGACTGTGTCCAAATTTCCGATAAGTTTAAAGATCGTCTGCTACTGTCCGCCATTGCATTCACTGCGGACCTTCGCTTCTCTTATTTGCATATCAATCACACACCGAAAGCAGTTGATATTTTTACTGAGGGCATTTCCGTGTTTCATTTTTTTTACCCAGAAGTGAAAAATCTAAAACTTTGTCCATACGTTACGAACGACCTTTTGCAAATTTTATTGACATCACAAACATTTAATTACTGCTGACCGCTGCTGACCCCCCCCCCCACCCACACACACACACAAAAAAAAAGCCCCACACACACAAAAAAGCACACATACACACACAAAAAAGAGACATCCTTTCAAACTAAACCTGTCTGTCAATCACTGTCAGTGAAAAACTGCTGCCTCACTTTGCACTCAGTGTCAGGGAAACTTTTTTTCTGTTTGCAATCAAGAAATCACAATAAGATATGTCCGGTGGTGAGGGCCTGAAGAACATGCTTCCTTTTTGTGTGTGTGAAGAACTGGATCCATACATGATTTTCTGCTTGGCACACTTCCAGAACCTGCCACAGTTATCAAAAGTAACAGAATTTAATACAGACTTGAATACCAGGGACAGACAGACGTCATCTAATGTATGCTTACTAAAAGAAAAACAACAACACATTAAAAATGCGATCAGGTCACAAAGTATGGCATCTTTAAGTCAGATACCTGTATTAAATTTTTCAGTATGTAAAAAAGGAAAACAGAAAAATGCTACATGTACTTTGGACTGTAACAATCCTACTGTGCCCTTACATACCAAAGGTCTTTATTTATACAAGAGCAGTGAAAATATTTATAATAAATTTAATTGTAAGAAAATCTTCACCCCCCCCCCCCCCCACCCCACCCCACCCCTTTCCACCGGCCCCCAAATTTGGCCTTCATGCACAGTTAATCAATAAAAATAAAAACAAATTTACAGTGGCAAGTCAACTATTACATTTAATGCGGAAAGGAAACAAAAATAAGACTGCAAAACAAAGGAAAGGGGGATGGGGGGTAGCACTGTGTCCATGTTACGTTCACCTGCTACAAAGTTTACAGAGTACTTGTTTAATATGCACAAGCCTCCATTTGGACGTAAAAGTTTGTAAACAACCACTTGAAAGGTAAGCTGTAAGCCATTTCAACTTTTAAATCGACTGCTTAGCTAAATCAGCAATAATTACAGACATAGACGGACTGCAGACTAACGTAACAAAAGACACCTGGACACGCATAACACAGACACAGTCACAAACTGTGTCCACAATCTGAAATTGCCCCCTTCCCGCCATAATATGATGAAGTAAACAAAGCACACTACCAATGCCATTTATATCACTTACTAGTGGCTAAGAAAGCATTTGTTTGGGAAAATATATGAGGACAGAAATTCGACAATTATATGGGTCGTTCATAACATTTAGGACGTTCATAACAAAACAAAATAACCGGACACAGAATACTCACCGCCACCGCTTCGACGAAACCATTGTCAGCGACAAGCGGACATGTGATGTCAACAGGAAGGCCAGTGGTAGTTTTAGAAGTGGTCAGCAGTAATTAAATGTTTTGCGATGTCGATAAAATTTGCAAAAGGTCGTTCGTAACAAATGGACAAAGTTTTAGATTTTTTACTTCTGGGTAAAAAAAAATGAAACACGGAAATGCCCTCAGTAAAAATATCAACTGCTTTCGGTGCGCGATTGATATGCAAATAAGAGAAGCGAAGGTCTGCAGTGAATGCAATGGTGGACAGTAGCAGACGATCTTTAAACTTATCGGAAATTTGGACACAGTCCGTTACGAACGGCCAGTGTATTTTCAATTTCATTTTTTTGGTTATGAAACCGCGCATGGCTTGCAATTTGACTGGATACTAAATTTAGTTTATTCAGTAGTCAAATGGTGTACAAGTTGTGAAGAATAGTTCAGCTGGTTAGTTGCTGTTTTGAGCTGAAGTCAAACCCACGTTGTCCCACTTTCCGGAAGCCGCTTTTCATCGATTTTTGTCAAGTGTTTTTGTTTTTAATCCTCCTCTTGGTGACCAAAGCTGCCAATTTTTTGCTTTAACTACTCATCAATGCATACTGAATAAAAACAACCACAGTTTCGTGTAACTGTAGTTAGACGAAAATAAATAGGAGTATACAAACATACCCAGGTTAAGCGGGAGCACCTTTTGTCACAGGCTCATATATATATACTTCTCTACTTGACCTTGCACAATGCATAGGGGCATTAGAGCTTGTGAAGCCTGTTTGGTTTGATTCCCCTTTAATGTACAGCCTATTCTACTGAACTCTTTGCATACTGTATAATGTATATCTAGGGCTTGTGAAGCCTCTTTGGTTTGGTTCCCCTTTAATTCACAGTCTGCTCTACTTAACTGCACACTGCATAGGGGCATTAGGGCTTGTGAAGCCTCTTTGGTTTGGTTTCCCTTTAATGTACAGTCTACTCTGCTTGACTTGTTGCATACTGTATAGACTATAGTGTATAGAGCTTGTGAAGCTTCTTCGGTTTGGTTCACCTTGAATGTACAGTCTGCTCTACTCGACCCTTTGCACACTGCATAGTGTATAACCATACTTCCTCAGGCCTCTGTTATATCTTATGCTGTATGTTTTTCAATGGTTAATGTGCCATTTTGACTTGACCCAGTTTGTAGGTGTTTACATATCTGTATAATGTGTGATACCGTTATCATGCATAGGCTTACCTCACCAGGGCTCTGCTATATATATATAATCATGTGATGTTTGTGCTCCTTTTGCTTGACCAGGAGTGTTCCTGCCGGCACTGCTGGAGCCCGAGCAGTGCAAAAACAAAAATGGTGTGCTCAACTTCCCTCTGTGCATTGCGTGGAGCAGCCAGGGGCGTAACCACTTCATCCCGCTGGTGGGCGTCACAGGTGAGTGCCCCCTTTCTTGAGTGCTAACTTCGCTGATTTTGTGGATGGGTGGTATTATATTATGCGCGCGTGTTCATGAGAACGTGGTGTGTGTGTGTGTGCTTGCGTGCGTGCGTGAATGCGTGTGTGTGTGTGTTTGAATGTGTGTGTTAGTGTGTATGTGTATGGGTATGTGTGTTTGTGTGTGTGTGTTTATGGTAGTGTGTGTTAGTATGTATGTGCATGTGTTAGTCTATGTGTGTGTTTATGTATCATATATGTGTTCATATGTGTTAGTGCGTGTGTGTGTGGTCGTGTGTGTATGTATGCATAATTTGTGGGTACTGCTGTTGTTGTTCACACAGACCCATTATTCTAAACCCATCAGTTCATTAGCAGCCTCGTTGTGTTTTAACCCACCAAATTTCCCCAAGCAAACATGCATAGCTTGCCTTTGGTGATGTCTCCAGGCAAGCCCTGCCCTCTGCTGCCGCGCTTCATGCTGCAGACCACGTGGGGGGTCGACCCCACCTTGCTGGACCACTACATCACCTTCAAGGATGGATGCTGCACCATCGGGGGACCCAGGATGCTCCAGGTGTGCTGCCATATTAGTTCAGTTCGCTCACTCCCAAGATCCCTTTGATGTCTGTGCCCGAAGAACACGAATGTGTGTGTAGCTCCACCCATTCTTGGAGAAGTTCCCCCAGTGTTTCTGTAAAAAAAAAATTTTTTTAATGGGTTCCAGCATTCAGCTGATTTACAGTGGCCTTTTTTTTTCTTTTCTTTTTTTTGGGGGGGGGGGGGGGGGGTGCTTCCAAAACAACTAGATTCAAGAGGTAGAGATTTGATTTGACACCCTTGTTGCTGTAAAAAATGGTTTCCAGCATTTGGGCCGATTTACAGTAGCCATGTCTTGTCCAGTCATGGGTCTTGGGCTGTTTGTGGAAGGTGGGGTGGGGGAGGGGGGGGGAAGGTGATAGGGAGTTGGTGGGCCATCCAGAACAACTAGATTCAAGAGGCAGAGATTTGATTTGACACCGTTGTTGCTGTAAAAAAAAAAAAAAAAAAGGGGGGGGGGGGGGGGGGGTTCTCCAACATTTGGGCCAATTTACAGTGGCCCTGACTTGTCCTGTCATGGGTCTCAGGCTGTTTTGTCCTTGCTCTCCAAGCCTTTGCTTTCCAGCACCCTTTCCCCAAGCTCTGCCATAACTGGTTATGGCTTTGAAGGGACATTCCTTTATACAATTTGACACCCTTGTGACAAATGTCTTTGACCTTCTCCCATGGAATGCCATTCCAGTCTCTCAGTGTATGTGTGTGTGTGTGTGTGTGTGTGTGTGTGTGTGTGTGTGTGTGTGTGTGTGCAGCTGTTTGCCTGCGGCTGCATCATCACATGCATAAAAATGCTTTCCCCCCCCCCCTTCAACCCCCCTCCCCTGTATCCCCCCCCCCCCCCCCCCCCCCCCCTGCAGCTGTTGAGGCAGCTGCATTTTGACTTTACAGGCTCTTTTTTTTTTAAGACTGCTTCTGATTTCATGCTCAGATAATGATTTTTTTCCCCCCCATCTTTGTTGTCTAGGAGAGCTACATACAGCGCCTGGTGTCAGCCATGGAGGAAGTCTTTCTGGAAAACCACAAGGTGCACCCGGGGCTGGTTGCTGATGTACATCAGTACATCTTCAGATCAAAAGGTCTGCTACAGAGTATTATTAGTACATTCACTGTTAGGTGTACTGCTTAACCCCTCGCTGCCATGCACACCTGTTTGTATTCGATAATTATGTGCCAGGTGGAAGCAAAGTGAAAATTGTAATCCTTAGTTATTGTTGTTTTGTTTGTTCTCTTGTCAACATGCTAAGAATTAGCACCAAAGTGCACAGGACTGAAAGAATATGTGTTATGGCTAAGTCCCTCAAAACTTTTAGCTCTGCAGGCATGTAAATTATTAGAGCACTTCTCAGCTCAGAACATTTATGGGCTGGCATGGGGTGGGGGGAGTTGAGGGGTGGGGGGGGTGCAGTGTCAAAGTAGAACCTACTCATGATAATTTCTGGACTCAAGCAGCGTGATCACGACAACCAGGGCTGATTGGTCACTGCAGTGATGCCTCATACTTGCGGTTATTGTAAAATGATAAAGACACAAACTCTGTATCATGGCTCATACGTTTTATCATTATTCTGCTGGATGTGCTGTAGTCACCGTACATGCAACTTAAATCTGTAAATCTGTATTGAGTTCCAAAAGTTCTGCTCACCTTTGCAGTGTCCAGTCTGCAGTTTAACTTTAAATCTAAGCAATGTATCAGACTGTGCATTTCTGTCTCGTGTCAGGTTTCATTGGGGTGACGCAGGAGATGGCGCTAAAGAAGACCCAGGAATATGGTGAGGTGATCAGCTGTTGCTGATCTGTGTCTACTGGGGAATCTGAGCCGTGGATCAGACCGTGCTTTTCTGTCTCATGTCAGGTTTTGTCGGGGTGACGCAGGAGATGGTGCTGAAGAAGACTCAGGACTTGGTGCGGGATCGGATGTTGCTGATCTGCATACGCTGCGGTTGCCTGACGGCCTTGAACCTGGAGGGCAGGTCACTTCAGAGAGGTGGCGAGCTGTACGAGGAGGCTGTGAGGGAAGTGGGAGAGCTCAAGGGGGACAAGCTGTACACCTTCAACAAACACCGTCAGTTGCAGCTCTTGCTTGTTGTTGGTTTCACATAGCATTTAGGTCGTTTTGGGTTCACCCTGATATGTAGACATGTCATGGTTAAAACCCAGTTTCCTTCCGCAGTCTAGGGAACTGTTTTGGCATGTGACTGATTGTGGGAGCTTTGTCTGTGTGTTTTGTCTGTCTGTGGATGGATCTCCAGCCATGCCTCTGATTTTCACTGTCACTGTCTCTCTCTGTCAGATTGTCAGTCTGTCTCTATGTCTCTGCCTATCTTCAATCAGCGCCACCTCTGTCACAGTCTTCCTATGTCTGTCTGTATGTCTTTCTGCGTCTTTTGGGGTCTCTGTCTTTCTTTGTCACCATCTTTGTCTTTTCCTGCCATCCTGTGTGTGTGTGTGTGTGTGTGTGTGTGTGTGTGTGTGTGTTTCAGTCTTTCACAAAAGACATTAGAATATTTTCAGCTGATGCCCAGTTTATTTGGGATTATTTCTGTGATAGTGCTTCAGAATTTTATTGTAGTTTCAGTGAGAGAGTTATTAACCAGTGATGTATACACATACAGATATATGCACACAAAATTTTGCAGTTATTGGTAGATAAATGTGTTTGTCTGAATGGTGTTCTGTTATTCCTGCACATTTTGTTTTCCAGATGATTGACATCTGTATGTTACTTTGTTAGTTACTGGTACTACTTAAGTTTGTGTCTGGACAATTCATGTGTATGTGTTAGCAATTATTATTATTACCACAACGTTTGTTCCCCTCCAGATAATGTAGTTAATTATTGGTGCATATTCGTTTCCATATTGTGTGGGTTTTTGGTGGGTTTGTGTGTGTGTTTTTTTTTATGTTATCACCCAGTTCAGTTCACCAGAACCCACGAAGCTGACCTGCTCCATTTTGTTTTCAGAGATTGTGTGTCGGTACGACCCAGTGCAGGACACCCTGGTGCCTGACATCTCCCCAAACCCCTGTCCCTTCTGCAAATCGTGAGTCTCTGGATAATCCTTCCTGTGTTCTTCACATTAGTGTACTGATTCTGTTTTCTTCAGTGTTTCACTGACGTGTGTTGTGCGTTGGTTGATGTGCGTGGTTCTTCAAGTTCGTTGATGTCGACAAAGATTTATCTGGAGCAGAATCTCCCTTGCCTTATTGCACACCTTTGTTGTTGTGCTGAGTGGGTAGCAGGGGTGATAAGGACCACTGGGTAGCAGGGTTGGAAGGACCAGTACATAGGTAGCAGGTGTGGTAAGGACGAATACATGGGTAGCAGGGGTGGTAAGGACGAATACATGGGTAGCAGGGGTGGTAAGGACCAATACATGGGTAGCAGGGGTGATAAGGACCAATGCATGGATAGCAGGGGTGGTAAGGACGAATACATGGGTAGCAGGGGTGGTAAGGACGAATACATGGGTAGCAGGGGTGGTAAGGACCAATACATGGGTAGCAGGGGTGGTAAGTAAGGACCAACATATGGGTAGCAGGGGTGGTAAGTAAGGACCAGTACATGGGTAGCAGTGGTGGTAAGGACCAGTACATGGGTAGCAGGGGTGGTAAGGACGAATACATGGGTAGCAGGGGTGGTAAGGACCAATGCATGGGTAGCAGGGGTGGTAAGGACCAATACATGGGTAGCAGGGGTGGTAAGGACCAATACATGGGTAGCAGGGGTGGTAAGTAAGGACCAATATATGGGTAGCAGGGGTGGTAAGTAAGGACCAGTACATGGGTAGCAGGGGTGATAAGGACCACTGGGTAGCAGGGTTGGAAGGACCAGTACATGGGTAGCAGGGGTGGTAAGGACCAATACATGGGTAGCAGGGGTGGTAAGGACCAGTACATGGGTAGCAGGGGTGGTAAGGACCAGTACATGGGTAGCAGGGGTGGTAAAGTGATTCATGTCTTGAACAGTTTTAGAAATCAGGTTATTATTATTTTTACTTTTAGATTATATTGTGACTGCCTCAGACAGTCTTTATTAGCTTGCACCCAGTCACAAAATGCTGCCTGCTGTGTGTGGTTGCAGCGAAAACAAGTTTCGCTACGTCCGAGGAGATGGCAGTGTAGAGTACAGGGAAGGGGACGTCACTCTTGAACCCGCGGGACCCAAGTCCAGATGCAACTGTGGATTCAAGCATTTCTATAATGGGAAGTTTTACGACAACAGGCCCCGAGAGTGAGTATTTGTAACATCCTTTTGTTGCTGTTTGTGGTTGATTTGTGTGGTTTATGTGCTTATATATATGATTTTGGGTTGTTTGCATGCTGTTTTCGGATTATCTATATTACTAAAAATAAGAAGAAGAAGAATGGCAATTTTTACAGTGCCTGTCTACCATAAGATGGAAGCAGACAAAGAAATAACAACAAAAATACATGGTGTGCATGTGTGGTCAGCATACAGAAGTTTTCAATCATTTGGGGGGTGGCAGGGGGGTAATTAATATTGTTTAAGTACCATTTGCCCCCCCCCCCCCCCCCAACACACACACACGCACACAGACTATTGATATATATTCTTCATGGTTGACTGGGATCAGATGCCTAGATCTATCTGTCAGCCTGTGTGTATACATATATATATATATACGAAAAGAGATATGCATGTTAAAGATCCTGTAGTCTATGTCAGAGTTCAGCAGATTACGGAAACACCAGAAATAACCCAGCATGCACTAAATATGTCAGCGTCTTCAGAATCTTGAAGTTGGGCAGCATACAAGAGAAGAAGAAGATCTGTTGAACACACAGAAATCTGAAACAACAATGACTGCTAGCATTCTAAAACAAGATCCAAACACGTAAAAGTGTTTTGTCCTAATAAATAGCATTATTTTGAACCGTCTATGTGTTTGGATCTTGTTGAACAGACAGTTTAGGTCTGTCGAGACTTTGATGCTAAGGACCACATTGCCTTTCACTGTTTCAGGCTTCCAGTTCCTTTGGATTGGGGAGGAAAGCAGTCTGTGGACTTTGTCCAGTGGTGGGAAAACGAGTCCGACCCCCAGCTGAACAGCAACGTCTACCAGGTGGCGCAGGAGCTGATACAGAAACACTTCCCAGGTCTGTGCGTGCTTTCAGCTTTCCTTGACAAACAGCTCTTTGTAGCCTTGTCTTCCTGCTTTGTCTCGTAAAGGCTGATAACCTGAGCAGCCGCAGCCAATCAGAATGTCATGCTTAAATATTCCACGCAAATGAACCCACAACAACCCTGAAAGAGTGACTGCCATGTTTGCCTCCTCACATGCTAATACTTTGGAAATACTTTGGAACAGAGTGAAAGACTGGTTGACTCAGAACAAGACTCTCTCCCTCTTTCCCCACCTTCTGGGATTCAGTCCCCCCCCCCCCCCCCCCCCCTCCCACACACACCCATCACCACCCCAGTTCCACTTTAGAGACAACTCCGGGTTAACAGCTGCGTAACCGAACCTCACTTTTGATCTCATGACCCACAGCAACCTATCCATAACCCAGCCTCACTTTCGATCTCATGACCCACTGTGTGCTATCCATAACCCAACCTCACTTTTGATCTCATGACCCACTGTGAGCTATCCATAACCCAGCCTCACTTTCGATCTCATGACCCACTGTGAGCTATCCATAACCCAGCCTCACTTTCGATCTCATGACCCACTGTGACCTATCTCATTAAAGACTGGTCCACGGGAATCTTCGAGCTTGTTGCCTGAAATGGGAGAGTGCAGAATCTTGTGCTTTCAGGGGAGTTTGGCATTGAGGTGTTGGAGCAGAAGATCGTGTCGGCCATCCTGCACCAGACAGCCATCAAGGAGGACAAGGACACCGCTGCGTCCTGCGAGGGACCTGACCTCCCCAGGTGGAACGCCGAGGAGGCTTCCAAGATCATCATGACTGGATACCAGGTGACAGCGTTTTGCTCCGTGTGAGCTCGGAATGAAGATAAGAGAAACTCAGTGCATCTCAGATGTTTTCACAACTGTTCTTCAGTCACTTGTGTGTATGAGTCACGACTGTATTGATGCCAGCTTCAGGCATGCGGCATGTAACAGTCACCGGGTTGACACAAGTCTCAGGCCTGTGGCATCTAACACTGTAACAGTCACTAGGTTGACACCAGTCTCAGACCTGTGGCACCTAACAGTCACTGGGGTGACACCTGTCTCAGACCTGTGGCATCTTAACAGTCACTTGGTTGATGCCAGCCTCAGACCTGTGGCATCTAACAGTCACTGGGGTGACACCTGTCTCAGACCTGTGGCATCTAACACTGTAACAGTCACTTGGTTGACACCAGTCTCAGACCTGTGGCATCTATCACTATAACAGTCACTTTGTTGACATCAGCCTCAAGCCTGTGGCTTCTTAACAGTCACTAGGTTGACACCAGCCTCAGACCTGTGGCATCTAACAGTCACTGGGGTGACACCTGTCTCAGACCTGTGGCATCTAACAGTCACTGGGGTGACACCTGTCTCAGACCTGTGGCATCTAACACTGTAACAGTCACTTTGTTGACATCAGCCTCAAGCCTGTGGCTTCTTAACAGTCACTAGGTTGACACCAGCCTCAGACCTGTGGCATCTAACAGTCACTGGGGTGACACCTGTCTCAGACCTGTGGCATCTAACAGTTGCTGGTTTGACACCTCTCTGAGGCCTGTGGCATCTAACAGTCACTAGGTTGACACCTGTCTCAGAGCTGTGGCATCTAATAGTCCCTGGGTTGACACCAGTCTCCAGGCTTGTGGCATCTAACTATGGCTAAGTTGACACCAGCCTCAGGCCTGTGGCACCTAGCAGTCACTTGGTTGACGCCAGCCTCAGACCTGTATCACCTAACATTCACTCGGCTGACGCCAGTCTCAGACCTGTATCACCTAACATTCACTCGGCTGACGCCAGTCTCAGACCTGTATCACCTAACATTCACTCGGCTGACGCCAGTCTCAGACCTGTATCACCTAACATTCACTCGGCTGACGCCAGCCTCAGACCTGTATCACCTAACATTCACTCGGCTGACGCCAGTCTCAGACCTGTATCACCTAACATTCACTCGGCTGACGCCAGCCTCAGACCTGTATCACCTAACATTCACTCGGCTGACGCCAGTCTCAGACCTGTATCACCTAACATTCACTCGGCTGACGCCAGTCTCAGACCTGTATCACCTAACATTCACTCGGCTGACGCCAGTCTCAGACCTGTATCACCTAACATTCACTCGGCTGACGCCAGCCTCAGACCTGTATCACCTAACATTCACTAGGCTGATGCCAGTCTCAGACCTGTGGCACCAAACAGTCCCATGTCTAACTTCAGGGGTTCTGTTTAGTCTTTTTGTGGAAATGTCGTGACTGATGGTCAGACGTCGTGCCCTTGGTGTCCCTAGACGCAGAGCATCCACAAGGAGGAGCTGACGAAGAGTGACTCTGAGCGCCAGTTGCGGAAGAAGATCGAAGCCAACGCCCCCCAGCAGCAGTCCAAGAAGTCGGCGGAAGCATCGCCAAAGTCTCATGCCAGTCCCAGCGCCAGGAAGAGCTCAGCTAGCAGCAGTCCAGCAAGGGTACTCTTTCTTTTGTCTGCCTTCTTTCTTTTGTCCGCCTTCTTTTGTCTGCCTTCTTCTTTCTTTTGTCTGCTTTCTTTCTTGTGACTGCCTGCTTTTGGCTGCCTTCTGTCTGCTGTCTTTTAGCCACCTTCTGTTTGCCTTCTTTTGGCCATCTTCTGTATGCCTTCTTTTGGCCACCTTTCATCTGCCTTCTTTTGGCCATCACCTTTTGACCACCTTTTGGCCACCTTATTTTGACTGCCTTCTTTTGGCCACCTTCTGTCTGCCATTGGCCACCTTTTTTGGGCCATCTTTTTTTGGCCATCATCTGTTGGCATTCTTTTGGCTGCCTTCTGTCCATCTTCATTTGGCTGCTTTGGCCGGCCGTCTGCTTTTTACTGCTTTCTTTTCGCTACCTTCTTTGACCACCATTTGGCCATCTTTTCTCCAAGTTCTTTTGCCTATCTTCTTTGTCTTCTCTTGACCTGCTACCATTCATGCAGTTTCTGTTTCCATCCGTGCTGTTTCTGTTTCCATTTATGCCGTATCTGTTCAGCTGCACAGAGAACGATACAGTGTCCACTTCTGCACCTTGCACTCACTGCTTTGATGAGTAAGAGCCTGGCCAGTTTTTGTATTTTGTCAGATTGGTTGAGGCACCGAAAACAATGCCAGCAAAACAAATTAGAATGCAGTCATGTATGGCACAGGACCGGTATGTTTTGGCACAACTCTTGTCCAAAATCATAACGATTAGCCCCACATTATTACCTTTTTTGGGGCTTTTTGTATTGTGTGCATACGCTTTGGCACAGTTCTCATCCAAAATCATACAAGTTGCCTCCGCTGTTATCTTTCTGTTGGACTTCGTATTCTGCGCATATGCTTTGGCACAGTTTTTGTCCCAAATCATGCGAGTTGCCCCCCAGTGTTATCTTTTTGTTGGGTTTCGTCAGCTTAGCTTAGTACTACTGCTAGTGGAAACATCAAGTGTTTTCGTTTGTGTGTGGTCATTTCTTTGTTGGACTTTGTTGACTTAAATGTGCATCCAGTGTTATGCCAGTGTTGCATACCATGAAGTCGAGAAACAAGTTTCTGCATCTGTGATACAGGTGCATAATCTTATTATGTCTTACTCTTATGCCTTAACTACTAGTAGAAGCATCAAGTGTTTTAGTTTTGTGTGTGGCCATTTGTTTGTTGGACTTTGCTGACTTACATGTAGTCGTTTAAACTGGTGTGTACCATGAGTTGATAAACAAGTTTCTGAGTCTGTGATCCAGATGCATAATCTTATGTCTTACGCCGTAACATGAATTTTTGTGTGTGTGTGACCAAGCTCATTGTTGTGGGACGTTTATTCGTATAGCATGTACCCAGTGCAATAACATGTTCACACTTTCATTCATACTTCTTTAATTAAAAAAGAAGAAGAAAGTTTTAAAAATGCATAAAAATATATACTGCAGCATCTGTTACAGTTTGACATGTTTATGAAATACGTCTACCAAATGCAGTACAGTCAGTCTTTGTTGTTGTCGCTAATTGCAGACGGTGTCCAGCAAGGATGCAGCAGCAGCTAAGCCTTCTCCGCAGGCACCAGGGACACCCCCCTCCACCGCCAAGTCTGCGGACAGTGATCCACCCACCCCTGCTCCAGACACGCCCCCATCCACCCCCAAGCTCACATCCGGCGAGAAGAAAGTCCGCATTGTTGCTGCCGGTGGGCGCTCGGTAAGATGCTCTTTTCATCATTGTCTTTGAAAATTAAAGGAAAATTGATTAAGGTTAGATAGGCAAAAGATGTGGTGTGCTACAGCACAGTGATGTCCTGGACACACGTTATCAGTGCAATGAAGTAAGGGAGGAGGGGAAGAAACACACACACGCACATGCATGCCTGCACACACTACACACGCACACACGAGCGGTCTGGCAGTCAGGGCTGCACAAACCTCATTGCTGAAAGGGTTAAAAAATAATTAAGAAATAAAAGACACTCCTGAATATCTTCATTTTTTGTTTCAAGGAAACAGTGACCTTGACGGAGGAGCTGACCTACTCCCAGCTGCAGCAGGTGGTGTACAAGGCCATCCAGGTGCCACCAGAGCACCAGAAGCTGCGCCTGGGATTCCCGCCCAAGGTGCTCGCTCCCCCGGCACCCGGCGAGGAGGACACCATTGTGACTCTCAACCACGGAGACAAGATCAACGTGGAGAACACAGGGCAGGATAGGCAGGGTAGGCCTTCATTTTTCTGATCTGAAGCCCTTGTGTGAATGAAGGTTTTGCTTTCTGCTTCCGCGTTCCTTTTTTTGTGTGGAAGTAGCACAGGTCACTTTTGGGGGAGATGCGTGGTGTGTGTGTGTGTGTCTGTGAGTGTGTGTGTGTGAGTGTGAGTGTGTGTGCGTGTGTGTGTGTGTGACTTGTCAAATCCCTTGGGTCTTGGGCAGCCTCATTTTATTGGCAATGTCCACTTTTAGCCCCGTCGGTTTGCTGTCCTCAAATGATATGAGAATGTGTGTGTGTGTGTGGATGGAGTGAACTTGAAGTATGCATTATGTTAGCATATCCACATAATTATCAGTCCATTCCATGCTATGCCAGTGCTATACAGAAGCACACGCATCCTCAGACCATTTGAGGACAGTGAACCGGCGGGGCTAAAAGTGGATATTGCCATTTTATTTTTGAGGGTTGGGCTGCGTGGGATTTTTAATGTGTGCACAGCTGAAATTGCAGTATGTACATGCTGAGACACATGTACATGGACCCCCCACACACACACATGTGCATGTGCACACAGGCACGCACACACACACACACACACACACACACACACACACACACACACACACACACACACACACACACACATGTGCGTGTGCACACAGGCACACACACACACACACACACACCACATGCACATATGTATGCATGCACACACATGCATGCATGCACACACGCGCACACACACACACAGGAAATTAAATACTGGTTTCAGCCAGGCTAGAAGTCCTGTGAAAAGAGGGAGGTTTTCAACTTTGTCCCATCATGAACATTACTGCAGCTGAAAGCAGTCCTGGCATGGGGCACTTCTAACACAGCAAACATTTTCCTTTCACCCCCCCTGAGTTCTGGCCAGAGACAACAAGGTGCCGATCGATCGTGACAAAGTGGGCAGCCTCCGCTCAGGGCCGGAGCAGGTGCAGACAACCTCCCACCCCCACTTACCCATCCACCCACCCACCCCTGTGCTTTTGTCTGTGGACAGGAGCAACCAAGGGTGTGTCGCAGCAGGCGCCATCCTCTCAGCTGCCCGTCTCCGCCTCTGCGTGGGGGCAGTTCGAATCCCGCATGCCCGATGAGGAAAGCATGCTGGAGAGTTTGGCCGCGAGGCAGTGTGAGTATCCCGGCTTACCTCAGACTCGTTGGAGTTGCGGTTGGGATGATGTTGCTGCATGGCTTGCCTTACTGTTCAATTGTTGTGCATGGTTTCAGTGCGTGGTTGGTTGTTTCGGGTGGAGTTGAACAGGTTTACGTGTTGGAATTAGAATCGGAATATTTGTTGTCCCAGCACAGGTTCACAAGGAAATTTGTCTAAGGGTGCACAGGAAGAACTATGATAAGCGATAGAGTTCTGTTTTGTGGCTCATGTTCTGTGTGTTGTTAAGCATTCAGCTTATTTCCCGCCAACTACAGGACAGAGACCTTTCATAAACAAATTACAGTATACATACCATATGTAATGAATTTGTTTTATATATAATAAAAAGACCCTGTATCCCTGCTTGCCAACCCAACATTGACTGCAACCGTCTTTCTTTTCCCCCCATTGGGTACAGCGGGCGGCAACTCCATCGACGGCGCTGTGGTGTACCCGGGGCTGTTTGCGGAGCAGATGGGCTCTGAGCTGTGGGCCTTGGTTCAGAACCAGCCTCACCACTTCTCTGCGGGTGGAGTGTACTACCGCCAGGCCCAGCGCGACGTGGGGCTGAGCGCCGACAAGCATGTCACCTTCCCATCCCTCCCTGGAAAAGTGAGTTTTGCTGCGTCAGCAGGGCAACACACACAGGCAACACAGGCAACACACACAGGCACATGCACACATACATACACACACACACATGTGCACACATGTGCATGCATACATGCACACATACATGCATGCAGGCGTGCACGGACACATGCACGCATGCACGCCCACACACACATACACACACGCACACACACACTGTGGAAACTGAATTTTGTTTCACCTTGATAAGACCTTCATGGTTGATTGGGCATCCAGCAAATAACTGAGCATTAAGCATCAGGTATGTAACTGGGCCTTAAGTGTCAAGTAAGGAACTGGGCATTAAGCATCAAGCAAATGGGCCTTAAGCATCAAGTAACTGGGTATTAAACATCAGGTAAGCAACTGGGCATTAAGCAACAAGTAAGTAACTGGGCGTTAAGCATCGAGTAACTGGACATTAATCAAGTAAGCGATTATTAATTAATCAATCATCAAATGATTAACACCTCTCCGATGAAAGCAAAAACAAAATCTCTCTTACAATGGTTACGCATGGTTTGAACATTACACAACCTGCCCGCTTAAGTTTTGCTCCAGCTGTCACTGTGTGTGGCAGTGCTTCGCGTACAACGCCGCACTGGATCGCCTGGAGCTCTGTCTGGGAGAGGATGTGGGCCACTTTGCGGTGGAGCCCGACGTGGAGAAAAAAGCGCGGGAGCATGTCCAGCGGCTAGGCCACGGGCTGGACCCCCACCATACGGCTGCTGCACGCCCAGAATCAGGTCAGGGGTCACAGGCATGGCAGATTTGGTGTGTGTGTGTGTGGGGGGGGGGGGGGGGGGGGAGAAGTAAGGATCTCATACGTTTGCGAGAAAGCCAGTGTGGTTTTGTGGTTTCAGTTTTGGTTGTTGTTGTTGTACCTCCTGTAATGATGTCGTCAAAAAGAGGTCTTGAGGTGTGTGTGTGTGTGTGTGTTGGGGGAGTGGGGTCCTGTTGGAATTACCTTGGTCATGTGTCCATCTGTTGCCCGGTTGTCTATTTATTTCATTTGGTTTTTTGGTTTTTTGATGTTTTGTTTTTAACCAAGAGCTGAAGTTAGAAAGTTACCGCTGCCGCAGAAGATTTGTGTGTATCTAATTTGTTTCATGTTTGGGCTTGCATTACTAATTGTGTGTGTGTGTGTGTTCAAGTATACATTATACAGTTGTATAAAAGTAAGCCAGTTGCCTGAAACCTTGGTCCCTGGACACTCGAGTTCTGAACCTGAATAGCCACGAGACTTTCACCACGACGAAATACCCAGTGATAGAACTGTTTTTGTGTGTTTTTTGGGTATTGTTTTTAGGCTGGTTTCACCTCCAACTGACAGGTGGCTACACCATATTAGTGCAGAAATGAAGAAGAAGAAAACAGTTTCAACAAACGGAGGATGTACCATTGGCAGAGTTGGTTCTTCTGCTGTGATTTTGCTTTGCTTGCCAGGCGTTGACTTACTGTAGGTGGTTTGCCCCTTGTTACGTGTGCGGTATCTGTCAGGCATTGTTGAGTGTTGAGTCCTTTCAGTTGTTGATCCTTCAGTGAACCATCAAAAGGGACCCTTTTCAGTCAGCTGTCAAAAGGGACCCTTCCTCCACCACCCCCACACCTTCAAACAAACAACATTGGGGGGGGGGGGGGGGGGGGGGACAGAATTAACCACTTTAAAATTTGATTTGAAGCTTAATTCCCTCAACAACAACAACAAAAAGGGGGGGGGGGGGGGGGGGGGACTGCATTAATTCCCTCCAGTCTTCCATTCAGTGGAGTGCAGTTTTTGATTTTGGTGTTTTGCAAATATTTCGCAGGGACTGTAGCTGGGCTGAGGCACGGGGCATCAGAGGGGGCGGCGACGTTCGGCAGCAGCGGAGCAGTCACCAAGAGCCACAGCGCCCAGGGGGTCTTTGAAGGTCAAGGTCACACCTTGAGGGGGTCCTCCTCCATGGAGGCGGTCATGCCGCAGGATGAGGTGCCTCTGATGGGCAGCATCCGAGGGGCTGCGCGACGGCTGCAGGATCTGTGTGACCCGCAGCACCGAGCGTCCATTGACGAGGAGCCTGAGGGGATGGAGGTCGGGGAGGTCAAGGCCCAGACTGATGACGCTGGCACTGGGGATGAAGGCTGTCCGCAGGTTGATGTCGGTTTTGGGGCCTTTGTGTGTGTGTGTGTGGGGAGGGGGGGGGTTGTGTGTGTGTGTGAGACAGCATGCATGTGTATGTCAGAACATGGATATGTGTGTACATATTTGTGTGAGTGTGTATATAAATGTGTGTGAGAACGTGTGTGTGTGCATGTGTACTCATGTGCATGTTTGTGTGAGTGTGTGTGTGTGTGAGAGCATGTGTGTTGTGTGTGTGGGTGTGAATGTGGGCGTGGTTGTGTGGGTGTCCAGTTACATATATGCTGATTAAGATTACATACACAGTGGAGCCACAACAGAACTAGCAGTCATCGTTTAACCCCATCATATAATGGGCATAATAATGAATGAATGAATTTTCATGCAGCTGTTATGTCAAAATAATTCACGCTTTGAATATTAAGAGGCCAGTAATGGTGATGTCAGTAGCCTCTGATCAGGGAGACCTATAACCACAATAGTAAAAAAAAAAAAAAAAAAAAACTTAAAAAAAAACCTGTTGTTTAAGCCGCTGCTTCTCCTTCGTGCAGCCCAAGTACACGCGCAAAGGGCCCGGCTATAGCGTACTGGAACCACAAGTGCCGCCCCCACCCGTAGAGGCTGATACACAAATGCTGCAGCAGCTGGTGCAGAATTTGCAGGAAACCATCGCTGCTGCGGCTGCCAACAGCATGGAGGAGGAGGAGGGACAGGCCACGCAGAGTGACAGAGAGTCCGTTAAGCTGCAGCCGGCTGAGGAGGTCAAGACTGCTGTGAGTAGGAATCACAAACAGGACGAGGTCGAGAGAGAGAGAGTGTGTGTGTGTGGCTGTGTGTGTGTATGTGTATGTGTGTGTATGTGTGCGTCTGTTTGTGTGTGCATGCATGTGTGTGTATGTGTGCGTGTGTGTGTCATTGTATGTGTGTCAGTGTGTGTGTGTGCCGGTGTGTGTGTGTGTGTGTGTGTGTGTATGTTTGCGTGTGTTTGTGTGTGCATGCACGTGTGTGTGTGTGTGTGTGTGTGTGTGTGTGTGTGTGCATGGATGTGTGGAAGCTGTCAATAGTGTGAGAGTTGTTGTTGTTGATCGCTTTTATATAGCGCTATTCTCCACTCTTGGGCAGACCCACTGCGCTCACATGTGATTCTAGTTCATGGAGGTACATTTGTTCAGTCAGCTGTTGTTGAAGCTGATATGTGCTGTGGGAGGAAGGAAACAGAAATAAGCAAGAGACAGAAATAACAAAATATTTAAAGAATAAGACCTGGATGGTGGAGGTGGGGGGGGGTAAAGAAGCGGGGATGTGGTCGGGGGAAATTACTTCAATAGTAACTGGTAGGAAGTTTATATTCCCTTTACCTGTGAAGCCACAATGCTGTGCTTTTTGAGAGTGAGTTTGTCGGCCTTTCCTTACTTAAGTATGCATCAAGGCCATTAACCTCTCATTTGCGTCCCTGTCTTTTCAGGAGCAGATAAAAGCGGAAACTCTGAAGGCAGAAGCTATGGAAACCACGTAACAAGCGCTTAGAACTTTGAGACAGTTGTTCCAGTGAATCAGATAAAATAGCTGGTTTCATTGATGATGAAGTGATTGCCCCAAGATTGCATGCATCAGTTTGTGAGCGAGGCTGTTTTTGCAGCATGATTCGGCACTGGTGTGTGTGTGTGTGTGTGTGTGTGTGCCAGTTTGTACAGGTCTGCATTGTAACCAAAGTGCTATCTGTACTTTGAGTTTGACTGAACCTGTGGAAATGAAACATAGGTGTGTCTCCTGCGTGCAGATACAGTTGTGTGATGTTTGGACGAATTGTGAACTGGAAATACATGTTTTGTTTTTTTCCCCCATCACAAGGATGTTTGTTAATGACTTTCTTAATTTTATGTGTTTTTGCCTGAGAATGACTTAGCACTGAAAAAAGAAAATATACGCAAGCATTTCACAGCTTTCTTTTGCTTCTCTGTTTTATCGACGACGTTTTTATCATCAAAGAAGATTCTGCCTCTTTATCTCCCCCCCCCCCCCCCCCCCCACACCCCTGCTGCCCCCAAAGAAGAAAGATGAAGAAGAAAAGAGAACTCAGCAGTGTTTGCAAGAGAAGACAACTGGGACTGACAGTAGTTCATCAAAGAGGCTTTCCATGAGTGCCTAGGGAAAGGAAAACCGTTCGTAACCGTAAAAACAACTATGCAGTTTTTGTGTAACAAAAGTTTGGGTTTATGACAGACTTGAACACTGATAAATGGAAGTCAGCTGGGAGGGTTGGGGAAAGGGGTCAGGGGTCAGGCTAATGTAAGTCGAACAGGCAGACTGGAGCAGATTGTCGATGTTGATGGTTACATTTGAAGTTATGTCTACATGGTAGCCATGTCTGGGGACGACCAGTAAGGCAGAGCTTGCCCCTTCAGTGGTGTGACCAATTAAGGCATGGTTTAGAAGAAGGGTGCCAGAAAGTGAGGTTTTGGTGTGCGGGTCCGTAGCTGATCAGCTTAGTGCTGGAAGGACCGAAGCGCAACATCCTGCATGTTATATTACACGGGTGCTGTCATTTTGAATATTAAAAAAATTAAAAAGCCAGAGTGTCATAATGATCATATTAAACTTTGTATCTGTGATTGGTGGGCTTACAGCTGTTTAGTTTGGGGGGGTTATGTGTAGAACATTCACATGTCTTCATCTTCAGCACAGAAGGTTATGTGTGTCAGTGTGTGCATGTGGGTTTAGGGTGAGAGGAGGGGGGGGGGGGGATTTAGGGGGAGGAGGGGGTAGACTTGTGGGTCAAAAAACGTGAAAACAGCACTTGAATTATTCATGAAATTTGGCTTCAAACTTTCACCAGAATGCACACATTTTCCTCTTGTCAGAGGGGATATTAGGGGTAATATTTTCTAAGGACTGTGCCCTTGGACTCTTAGCTGAAAGTGCCTTGATGACTATGATTTGTATGTTGTTTTTGTTGTTTTTCTGTTTTGTTGTTGTCATTTCTTTTGAATCAACAAGGGAGTTAACTAGTGCTTGAAAGATGTCAAACAAAGATGATAACAAAGACCCAAGTCACCTATGGTAACTCTCACCTGGCATACAAGTAAATACAAGGTTCATTAACTTCACGAGATGTACATTTTAAGTTTTGCCATGAGAACACTTAGTATAATGCCTATTTTGAGGATGTAACTTGTATTTACTCGCATATCAGATGGGAGTTACCTTAGGCTTGGTTCACCCTTTAAGTTATGAAATGGAAAGGTTTGGTTCCCCTTTAAGTTATGAAATGGAAAGGTTTGGTTCCCCCTTTAAATTTTGAAATGAAAAGGTTTGGTTCCCCTTTAAGTTTTGAAATGGAAAGGTTTGATTCCTCTTTTAAGTTTTGAAATGGAAAGGTTTGGTTCCCCTTTGAGGTTTGAAATGGAAAGGTTTGGTTCCCCTTTGAAGTTTTGAAATGGAAAGGTTTGGTTCCCCTTAAAGTTTTGAGCATGGCAAGGTCTGATTCCCCTTTAAAGTTCTGAACATGGCAAAGTCTGATTCCCCTTTGAAGTTTTGAACATGGAGAACCCTGAAAAGGCACAATATGTTTGGAGAGATTGTGTGTGGGGGGGGAGAAAGAAACACCCATGTCCTTGTGAAAAATTGCACTGCATAAATTAAAACCATTTTAATACACATGAGATGCTGTAGAAATGCATAATCATGAAACTGAATCATGGTTAGTTTTGATCTCTTGCTTGCCTTGTGAGAGGCTCAGCTTTTTTGTGCTGATGATTTTTGCTGATTCAAGTTTTCACATTGAAGTCTGCTTGCCAGCTAGGAAAAACAGCAGGTAACTTTGCTGTATTTTGAAGAAGAAAAACAACACAAAATGTGACGCTGGCTTTGAAGTAGGTCATCAAGCATGTTATCTTCTTCTCTTTTCTTCCAAAATGCCAGCATTCTGCATGCTGGTACATTTGTACCTATCGTTCACCATTAACGCACATCATTTGCAAGCTCCGTTTAGCTTTGTCAGTGATATGGTGAGTAGCCAATAATGGAGGACATGCAACTGTACATCAATGACAGCTGATAGGAAAGACTGCAAAATTTGGGGTCATGATTACATGTGACAAATAGATTGCAAGGATCAAGGGTGATGAACGAGTCACCTAATTTATCTGCAAGAATGTGTTTAGCCTTGTACACCCACCCACCCCTCCATTGCCCTGCATTGCTTGATGTACTGTGCAGGGAATGACTGTGACCAGTCCTTGCCCACTCTTGTCATGATAATTACTTGCAATAAAGCATCGTGGAACATTTTGTTCATCATAAAAAACAACTGCTATGCCTCTATTTTGTTTCTGTCTTCTATTCTCTGTTGTATACAGGTTTTGTCATGGTACACCTTTAGTTTATTGTTATTTCATTTGCATTTATTTGCAACTGCATGCCACCATTACCAACTACCATAGTTCAACCCAACTCCATCAGCAGACCACTGTCTATAAGAGTAACCCCCACCACGCACAAAAACACACAAACACACACACATTCACATTACAGAGTCTGACACTTTCATACCTCGAGAAAAATAAAAACATGAAATTTATTAATGACGCTGCAAAAACCGTACAAATTCATACAAAATGTCCTACTTCCTGGAGTCACACTGAAAAGCAGATCTACTGAGAAGCACAGAAAAAGCAAGAAAGGCATGCGATGTTCACTGAACTACAAGCAGAGCCAATGAGAACAAGGGGGCGGGGGAGGGGGGGGGGCTGCAAAAGTTAGCGATGACTGAAACATCAATATCAGGTCAATGATGCTGGACGAGATGGTGAGAAGGTAGGTAAAATGAGCTGGTAACAACAGATACATGGGTAAAGTCTTTACATGGTACACAGGAAACCAGAGAAACCATGACCTGAGAAAAAGACACTGGTATAAATAATGACAAACAGTGGAACAATTGAATCCGTCAGCATTCAAACTTTATGCTGGGGGAAGGGGTGGGGGTGGGGGGTTATTAATCAAATCAATCCGCACACAGAGCGTTGTCTGTTGTGGTCTTCCTCTGCTTGAAAACTGAGATCCACTTTTGCGAGATAAACTATTCACTCATCATTGCCAGGCCTACCTGGCACAGAAGTGACATGGTCTCTTCAACTGTTCAGACGGAAATCAATATGATAAATTCACCATACCAGGCATGGACCAAAAAGGCCACTGAAAAGACGGGGAAAGCCAGATGGTGTAATTGTCCACCAAACTTCTGCATTCATCTGTTTCAGAACTTAGCCTCGAACAGTTCAAGACGGCACCTACGTGCTTGATGATGATGATGATGAGTTGATGCTTAATGTCCTCAGATGTCATTTGACATATTAGGGACAAGTTGTGACCAATGCCGAAGCACGGTTCAATAAAAGCCACATACGTAAGGTGTATGCGTGTTTAGCTGTAACCTTGCCACCTGCACTTTTGGCAGAATGACCGGGATTTTTTACGTGCTACTGCGGTAACACGGGGGTGGAACGGATACCGAAATAAGAGTCAGCACAGAAAGTCGACCCTGGAGAAGAAAATTCTCCCGCCGTTCCAGCAGGGATTCGAACCCGCGACCTTTCAATCACGAGTCCGGCGCTCTAACCACTGAGCTATCCCCGCCCCGACCTACGTGCTTGTAAAAAAGCCTCTATTTGTTCCATCCCGTCTCTCAAAAGTTTCCTCTTCGTGGGGTGCTGCTGTTATATGAAGACTCCTGTCATCATTTACCTGCTCTGGAACAGAAAAGCTTTGAAGCGTACAGCATAGAGATGCTGCAGATATCCAAAGACTCTCGCCTATATGGAACTGTTTTGAGTCTGAGAGCTTAAAACAGAAACACATAGGCACACAAGTTGCAGTTATGCAAAGACCTTTGCCTACAGGTAATGATTTTTTAATATAAGGGCTTAGAACAGGAACATATCACATAATTTTTATATGTATTATTAACAAAGTCTATAGGTATAGTGATTAGCACTAATTGCATAATTAAGCTCCGACTCATTTTCTTTGGCATAAGGGGACATGCTCGAACATCTACTAATAGTGCTACTTTACGCATGTAAGGCAAGAACAGGGAATACGACTGTGAATTTGTTCTTGGCACTGGGGTCAGGTGGGATATACTGGGAAGGGGGGACAGCAGAATCTTGTCTGAACTTGTTTGCATTAGCTGAATACACACGCGACAAAAAAAGACCTTGAGTTGAAAATGGTAATACAGACACAAGGCTGGGTTACAGACTAGCATGAAAAATACTTTGATTTTTAAAGCTTGGCAAAACAAGAAACTAATTTTCAATTCAGCAACAACAGCAAAAAAGGTAATTAGTAGTTGGACTTTAACATCCTGTCAACCGCACAGGGTCACCTCAGGACAATCAAACTCTGTTGTAAGCAAATGAACATTTCAAAACTCTCATACATAAACAGTTTCTCAAAGCCCCTGCAAACTTTTATCAGCTTTCATTCAACAAAACACAGCATTTTCAGCTGGGTTCTTTAAGTCCTCAGCAGCGTAAGTAGAACACCGATCCCTGTAATATCGCAGCATGGCATCTGTGCTGATGCAAGAACGTTCTTGCAGTGAAAGGCGAACAAATTAATGACCAAATGGCATAATAAGACAATACGCATCCAATGTATCAGGACTCAGGACTGGTGTGTTTGTTCGGAGTGCAAACACTGAAACTGGCCATGCAGGTGTGAAAAGGACACTTGACAAAGATCACTTGCAAAAAAAAAAATCTGAAACAAGGATGATTGTAGCACTCTAACAAACAAGATCAAGACACATGAACGACTTAAAAAGCATGCTAACTCACTATGACAAAACATTTGCCAACCGCAACCAGATAAGTACATTTTCATTTATGACCATTTAACTGTTGTTTGACTGTTGTTTGGTCACTTTAAAAAACAGGGCTTACCCTGAAAAATTTGCCCCCATTTTGTCCTGTCATATTAATGTTCTTTCTAACCATTTACATGTGTGGATCTCATTATTTACACTGTTAGTTAGTTCTCAGACTTTAACTGCACAGGGTGGCCTCCATGGGACAGCTTACTAACACAAGCACGCCACAAAGGGTTATGATTGTGGAGAATTGCGTTGAATAGGAAAACATGCTCACTGGACAAAGTCTGTCCGCCAGGCTTTGGGTGTAGGAGAAAGCTGGAAAGGCTACACAACATCGGTGGGTTCATTCCAGTTCCCATAGTAACATGACTAAAACCTTGCAGACATAAGCAGCCAACTGAAGACTGAAACGTGACAAACACAATGAACAAAACACTGCAGCACCTTCAGAAACAACGCATAATACTTTTAACGAACATAACAACATCGCATGCCCGTGATGTTACAACACTACTGAATATCGCAAAAGAAAAGCTTTCTCAGCATATGCACCAAAGTTATAGAAAAAAATAAAATAACCCGTTAAAAAAAAAACTTAAAAAAAAAACTGATTAACTCTAATGCAACATTTTTTTCAGTTTCCCTGCTGATGGTGCTTTTTCTGTCATTTTTATTTGGTTGCAAAACAAATGTTCCTGTTATCAGAAAGATCACTTTCCTGGATTTTGTTCAATTGCAGATGGTGATGAGTGTGAATTGTCAGAGGTGGAAACAGCTATTACCTGTGTGTATATATATATATAAAGAGGTAAACTGAGTGACAAGCTTAGGTGTGTACCGCTTCCAGAGTCTGGAAGCATGGCATGCCACCCCCTCCGCCCCTCCCCACTTGGGAATTTTTGATGTAAAAAACAGGAGAAAAACAAAACACACAAAAAACAGAAGAAAATCTGCACAGTTTGGTTCATTTTTGGAGCCACAACTCAATGCATGTGAGAAAGTTTCACACAATACTATGTTTTATCACCCTTTAAAAAAAACAAAAAAAAACAAATTTTTTTTTTATTGCTGTTGTTGAGGTCTTTTGTTTGGTGTCCTGCATTTATTCTGATAAAAAAAAAAAAAAAAAAATCGCCCTGGCATAACCATCCCAGTTCGCTGGGCGTAAAAGGGACCAAAGTGCATTCCTTCCTTCCGCAAGGAAGCAGTCGTTTTGTCCAGGGCAGATTAGGAACCTCTGCACGGAAACCACCGCTGTAGATGCTGATCATGAACTGCGGATGCAGATTATGGATCTCACACCTGCTGAAATCATCCAGTCCACCTGCTGACAATTCCCACCCCGCACCTGTGGCAGGTTACCTTGCGTGGATCAGATAACTGTACATGGTACTGCATGGCATCTTCCAGTGACATATATAACTGTTCATAAGTATGCTTATTAGCGGAACACACATTCCACATACACTATACCTGTGTGCATGTAACAAATGACAGCGACTCTTTTGATAATCCAAAGTCCAATTCTCCATTATTTACTAGATTACGATGGTGTGATAATTAGTAGTAGCAATAATACACCAAGCATACACGAAAGCAAAAGGATGAGTTAAATTTACAGAAACTGAAATTGTGAACAGATGCACCTGGGGATAAATCCTGTATAGTATCTCATCAAAATAACTCATGAAATTATTGCATGGGAAAATATCACCACCGTGTCCACGTGAACTGACCTCGTGTGTTTAGCCAAACAGCTCCGCTCACTTAGACAAGCATTGTGAACAACAACATGGGTTTTTCGGACAGCATGTCAACTGATGATGTATGACTAACTGGCCAAGCTTAGAAATCTTCTCCGTCCAGTCCTACCACCACCTCACCACTTTAACGTCATGTTGTTTGATGTCAGCTGCTTCTTTCTCTGTCTCATATAAATCTATGACTCATCACCCATTTTAGACCCCTCATCCACCCTACGGCGGTCGTTTTGTTTGTTTTCTTTTGTAATGTGACCCAACAGTCAATCATTTCCTGCTCACCCCCACCTCCCCCCACCCCCAATCATGTTTTGTTGTGCTTCAAACTGCACAGGCCTAAGGCAACTGTGCATGGGACCACTGTTTTCAGACAACAACAACAGCAAAAAGCACTGCCCATGTGAATGTTTACACAAGACTTGTCCAAGGAGGTGCATCTGCACTCAGGTGCTGATGGGCTGAAGATCATCTGTCAGTTGGATGGGTTGTGAGAGGTCAACCCCCTGGAATTTTAATCTGAGGTCGAACGCACAACTCATGCATATGCCTGTGTAGTGTGTGTGTGTGGTACTGAAGATCACCTGGAACAGAAACGCCATCACCACACAGGCTAACACTACAGCGTTCACTGGTTCTGGATAAATACAGGAAAGAAAGAAGAAGAAAAGAAAAAAAAGTAAAAAAAAAAAAAAAAAAAAGCTCCACCGAGCAATGCTGATCAAATACGGACATGTTTTTCATACGCTGTGTATATACATGTACAGTTTCACCCGTCCTCACGCTTTTCCTGAAGGGTGTCTAAAACTACCTGATGAACTCTTTCAAATTCCAATCAAGTACAGCAATATCAATACTCTTCCCCCAAAAACTGGGGCCAGCACACAAAATAACATAAAAAAATAAAAATAAAACATTTTGCGAGCTCGCCATCATTCCAAGATGAGACACTATTTTTTAGATGCTTGCAATAAACCCCAAATGATCCTTACTCAATGGGGCCAGAAGTGTAGGTGTGTTTTGTTTTTACACCCACCAGTCACAAATTTAAACTGCAATATTTCTGCTTGCAGAATTTTTGGACACTCCCTCTCTGGATCGGATACCCTCAGTACTTTCTAATCGGACTTAAGAAGGTTCAGAACAATGCAGCTCCTCTCATCTTGAAAGCTCCTGGAAAGATCCTTTCTTCTTGAAAGACCACAGTACACTTCATCTTCAAACTCTGCACTGGCTTCCAATCAATGCGAGAATCAAATACAAAACTTCGCCTCTTTGCGTCAGTGCAATAACGTCCACTGGTCCTGCCTACCTTTCTGATCTGCTCAAGGTCTATAAAATATATCTCGCCTTTTCCCAACATGACACTGATTTGTGTGTGTGTGTGACAAGCAGGTTATGTCTGCATGCCTCAATGTGTCTGTGGCGCTTGTGCATTTTGTCATTGCAAAATGTTGTTAATAACTGCAAAGCAGTATGAGCTTCTGTGAAAAAGGGCGCTTTATAAATGTCAGTTTTTATCATTATTATATGGCCAGTCAAAGTGACTGAAGGGAAATTCTTGATTGCTTAGCACCTGGGTTCAACACAACTACCTGCCAGTTGTAACAAGGATCAGCAGTAAAGCTTAATGCAAGCAACCCACACATCAGCTAACCAAAGTGACTGTTTAAGAACACAAGGGGGTCAGGGGGGAATGGGGAGACATTGCACAAATCTGGAATTTTCTATTTAAAAAAAAAAGACGACAACAAAAAAATGAAACCTTCACCAGCCAGGCACAGGATGATGAGAAGATCAAAAATCCTATTCCACTGCAAATGGCCTCATTGTTCAGGGGAATAAAAAAACCAAAAAAAACCCACACACACACAATTTGACCAAATGGCAATCCATCAATATGCAAACATTTACCCTGTAACCAAAGTTGATCCTTGCTTTTACCTAGAACGCTGTGCCCATAGGTGGCAACATCTGACATCAGTCAGCATGCTGCTAAAATGAAAAACAAGTTTTTAAGCCCAAAACGGGTTGTAGCACTGTCGACTCTTCAATATACCTGGCCAATAAATGACAAAAAGGTACAATTCTGTGTGACAATTTGCACAAAATAAATCTTCAAACTTTGGGTTGATGACTTCGTAATAGCCACTTCTAGTTCAACACAGTTTTAACAACAAGATGGAAGATTGATGCTGCTAGCATCTCCAACATGACACTGTTGGCCAACCATACATGCAGCCCAGGCTGACTAAAAATCCTAGAGTGCAGAGTTCTGCCAAACTGAAGCAAATGGAGACCGAGAAGCACAGCGCTCAAATTCTGTCAAAACTAGAAGAAAAAACGACAACCTTCCACCTCATGTATTCTCTCAAACACATCTTAAGTTGTTGGAAAAAACATTAAAAAAATCACGCGCATTCACTCGCACGCTTCTCACAAAGTATGCATGATTAAATTTGTGTCTTTCTGTGTGTCTGGTGGGGGAGGTGGGGAGGAGAGCAGATCATACCACACAACTACTACTCGCCCTCCCCAAAACATGCACAAACTGGAAGTTGACGACTACGTCTTTGGTCTCTAGAGTGACTGAGTGAATGAGTATCCAGCGCTGACAGATTTGCATCGGCAAAAAAACAAAGGACGGATGCATCGTCACAAAGAAAGACCTAGAACTCGTCGTGTCGAGTCAGCGCCTCCCCAAAGTCGGTGGCCTGGCTGCCCACAAAGAGGTCGTACTTGTCCAGAATTTCCTGTCGGCTCAGCTGACCATCCTGGAAAGCAGAAGAAAGCAAAGAAACAAATGTAGGAAAACCAGTCCACACCAGGTTCCTCCATGCTGAGGGATGAGCCCCCACCTTCAGAAGCCGTGTCATCAAAAGCTTTCGTCTTGGCCCCCTTGTGGTGCAAACACTAAGCACTGGTTTACGACATCCTGCCTCCAACCACTGCCATAACTGGTTAGGCCATAGGTCTCTGAAACGGTCCACTGCTTCTCAAATAGCAGTAAGTTTGCAACAGGCAACGGAAATTACAACCAGGTTTTTCTTAAGTAACTGCCCAGATTGCTTAGTCCAGCACAAATAAAACCTGAACTGTTTGAATCAAGACAGAAGTAATTTTCTACCTGGGGAGGATGCGCCTGTTTACATGCATGTTTTGACACCGTGTTGCTTCCACAGTCATATTGTTAGTACCCAGACCTCTTAGAGGCAGCTCACATCATCGGTGGACAGATGAGCCCCTTCGAGCATGATCATTCAGTGCCTTAACCAGTTCTGGCAGACTCTGGAGGAAGGGTGCTAAAAGGTGAGGCTTAGAGTGTGCCGGTGTTGGTGTGTTGACTGGTGGAATGCATGGTGATGCGAGTCTGACCCAGCATTCAAACAAACATAATCTGCCTCCCCATGACTGCCAGTTGATATCTCTTATCATCAGATAACATTATCTGATGATAAGGTGTGTTTTTTAATCCACCCGGCCTTCACTCTGTCATGCTTTCAGACTGTGGGGCGAACATGGCCACCACTCTAAAGGCTTTTCATGGATGGACTCGGATGTACCGCTGGTGCAGTTTATGTACCTTGTATTTACTTCTATGCCAGGTGAGAGTTACTGTAGGTGACTCAGGTCTTTGTTGTGTTGTGTTTGTGTGACATCTTTTAAGCACTAATTAACTCCCTTATGATTACTGGGCTTATGTGTTGATTTTTCCATCAGATGAAATCAAATCCACACACCTCCAAAGGGGCCTCTGTGGTTTTGTGCTGAGCCTACAAACTGTTACTGGTGTTTGCATCATGATATACAGCTGACTACATCTTTGTTCTTATACCTGGAGACCCTGAATAAAATGACTGACCCTGTCAACAATGACTGACCCTGTCAACTCTAACAATCAATGGCACCTTCCATTCTGGACTATCTTCCATTCTGGACTATCTCATGTAGATCAAGCTCTCTTTGCTAACGCAATGCACCAGACACTGCATTTTTTAATTCTGCAACACTGGCCTTGCTGACGAACCTGCGACTTCACAAGTGAGTCTGTCCTGCAACAACCTGGTTCTTACCCATATCCTGAATGACTGAAAATGTGGTAACCATTCACCGATTCAGATATTTGCTCCATCAAAACATTACTCCAAAAGCTCAAACAAAAGCTACAACTAAAACCTTGTATTTCTAAAAGTACAATGTAACTCACTACAGCAAGCACAAAGACCCCCCCCCCCCCCCCCCCCGCCAGATCAAATGGAAAAGAAACAAAATGCAATCAGAAGACACTAAACAGTTCATTTTTGTTTAAAGATTTATATTCTCCTCCTTAACACTACCAAAATGATTGTATGGAATGTACCAGCTTATATAAATTCTAAAGCACTGAAATGTTTTCCAGGTCAGATTTTTTTTTTTTTTAAAGAACAAAACAAAAACAAAACAAACAACAAAACTGCTTTTCTTTTCAAACTACCCATTTTACCATGAGCCCTATCCACTCACAACAGACAATGCCTCAAAAAACAAAACTACGACAACAATAAAAACTATGCCACAGTTGATTCTCAGCATGCAAACAAAAAAAGAACAAAAGAACAAAACAAGAACAAAACAAATGACAATGATACAACCAACAAAAAAAAAGTTTTTCTATGGAGGAGAGTACAAACCTTGTCAACATCAGTTTCAAAAACAAGATGCTTCGACTCTGCTTGTGCGTGATTGAAATTGTCAGGGAGAATCCAGTCTTTGACCTCGGTCTTGTCCAATCGGCCATCTTTGTTCTTATCTCTGTAATTGACAAACTGCTTGCGTTCGTTCTTCACCCATTCGGGCTCCTCCTCTGCATTCTCTCTGTTAGGCCACATGTCAGCTACAGTGTGGCGGAGAGAGAGGGAAAAAACAACAAGAGCGATTGTAAGTGACGAGGTGAAGCAGAGGGAACCAATGGAGCAGTCAACGCCAACTGAAAAGATCACCTCATCTCCCCTAGGAGACATCTGTTGTTGTTGCTTTGATTTAAAAAAAAATTATAATAAAAACTCCATCCAACCATCACTCTCCTACCAGGACCCTTTAACTTTGCAGCTTGAGGTAATCTCTCTTTCTCTGTCCGCCACTCCGAAATGTATTCCTCATTCCAATCGCAGTTCAAATGGCCCATCCTTTCTCTCAAAACTTCCAATAATTAGGCCATATCAGTAATTTTGCTTGTTGCACAGCCAAACTGTTCTATTGTTAATCTATTGTTATATATATGAAATGAATTTTGTTTAAACCATAACTTCCAATAATGTTAAGTGGTTTCAGATCTGGAGTACAAATGCATCAGATACCCGCAGTGACTTGCTTCCATTTTTTTTTATTTTTTTTTTACATTGTGCACAGTTTGTGATGTAAGTTCATGGTTGTTTGTGGATCCACGGTGGATCCTTGTATTTGTTTCATTTTGGAAACTTATGCCTGTCCATGTTTCACAGATGTTAATCCTAATGTCTTATTTGCACTGGGTTGGAAAAAACTTTGGGCCAATGCAGTTGAGTAAGGCACTATAGAAATGCAATTTATTGTTGTTTTTGTTTTTTCATGCTGTGGTGCTATATACTAGTTCAGTTACATTCAGGTGTAGTCCAGAAATAACTGTGCACAGATAATTCACAAATCTGGCTGCAGATCATGTCCACAAACTCAGGACAAAACAGGGAAAGAAATCATGGCAGTTTATCACTGCCGAAAAAAACAAACACATTCTCAACAACAGACTGAGGTCGTTTTCAAATGACGCTGACTGCAGTTTTCACACACCACAAACAACAAACCTTATCAACATCAGAAGACGCAATCAGGTGTTTGGCCTCGGCTGAGCTATGGTCATAATCTTCAGGAATGATCCACTCCTTGATTTCATCAGCATCCAGTTTCCCATCTTGATTTTTGTCCCGGAATTGACGGAACTGCTCACGCTCGCTTGCCACCCAGTCAGGCTCGCCATTTTCGTTTTTCTCTTCGTCATCTTCGTCATCTTCATCATCATCATCACCATCCCCCCATATGTCCGCTGAAGGAAATAATTTATCAATCCTAAAAGTAAGTTTGACTCACAAATATTCGAACCAGGTGTACTTGCTTCTAAATCTCAGCTAGGCACACACAGTCAATTCTTACATGGGCTATTCAAGGCTGTCCCAACAACAATTTTAGCCGCTCCAAACAAGTTACAGAAAAGAACACAAAAAGGCATTTTTATATCATTTTTGGCGAGAGGAAAGAACTGACCAGGCTTCCTATCACACTGATTTATTTCGTTACATCATGGTTTTGACTTGGCACAAGAGATTTGTGACCAACCAAAAACGCAAATGACATGTTCAAACTCACCTATTTCCCCCAACAGGACTGAGCTCACCTCACAGGGTTTTAAGAGGACAGATTTTCTTCTTCTTCTCAACACTTCCATACTCTAAGCTACTTTTTCAATCAACACATTCAGCCCTAGTCACTGTCCACTGAACAGCAAACAACAACAAAATTATTTTTAGACTTCAACTCCACATTACTGAGGCAAGTTTGGGAATATCAATTATGCGCACAGTGTGTGTATATGGGAGGCAGGGGTTGTGGGGGGCAGTGCACGGGAGGTGAACCCACCGACTTCTTATGCAGAGCAAAAACCACAAAATATTAAAATACATCATGCCAAAGGTCCCTGGTCAATGCTTTATGCTTGAAAGTGATTAAAAAATAATAAAACATTTTTTTAAAGCCTTCAGTTTTTCAGATTTCACCTCTAAAAATTGTTGTTGAACAGAGAGCCCTAAACAGCTGTCTACAGTGGATCCTTCTCAAGACAAACACCTTTAAGATAAGATTCTGCTTACTACATGATTCCAGTGTTCATACAGTGGAACCACCAATGAAGGACCAACCTAAAAATTAAATAAATAAAAAATGAAATGTGGGATGCGGTCTTAAAAAAAAGAAAAAAAAAGTGGGGAGTCCATTTACATTTAACCATGAAGGTTAGGGTTTTAAAACATGGGCTTGAACCGAGAGGGTTAGTTAGTCTCTTCTGATCAATCAGTGTTATTTAAGGTCTGGTCACAGCAAGGTCTATTGTGATGGGGGTCCTTCATGAGAGGTTTCCCAATTTTTTTCCTCACATTTTTGTTCTTTTGTAACAAACTGCGCTAAAGGCCATTCTTAATATAGCTTCGCCGACTCAGCAAAGGTGTCTACGGTCACCAAAGTTAATATCAAAACAGTGGGCTACTCACGCCCAAATTGACAGCAATTTGCCGCAAAAGCACATCCCTTTTGCTTCTGTTCTTACAACAGTGGATGCCACTGATGTTCCAACTGGGTAACAAAAACTTCAAACTTTTTTCTGAGAGGTAGCAAGGTACAAATACATAAAAGGTTCAAAGGAACACTATTTATTAGGACAAAACACAACATGTGAATTCTCAGGGTAATCCCCTTTATCAAGTTACAAAACGACATTTAATAATTAAACGATGAAAAATGAGATGGAGAGCTAAGCTACTTATCTGTTTTTGTTCTTCCAAGCACTGGACATGAAAACAACACAGCTCAACCAAAAACGGATCAGTGACTAAGTTCTCCATCTCATTTTCTGCTGTTTGACACTATTTAATTGTTGTGTAAGTGTTCCTTTGTGGTTTGATAAAGGGGATCACTCTGAAAATGTGCATGTTGTGTTTTGTCCTAATAAACTGAAGTAGTTTTTTTTTTGTTTTTTTTGCAGATTATTTTTTCTCTCAGTGGTAGCAGTTTCTTCTTCCATTGTCTGGAGACACCTCATGGTAAACAATGGCTGATACCCAGTCACAGGTCATAAACTGACTAGCCAACCAGACATCAGCTTTGGCCACATTGCCAAGACAACCTGACTTGTGATGAGACTGCAATCAAGCAAAGGCCTGACAATGTCTCAGCAAAGTGTTTCAAGCTACAGCGACTTAGTCGCATATCAATAACAGCCTTTAGGAAGAAGTAATTAACCTGGCCTGGGCCATTTTGTCTTGAGAGGCAGCCACTGTAGTATATGGATGATGATACAGTCAGCACCACTTTAAGTTGTTTAACCCACTCCTGGTTAAAAAATATTTATAAAAAAATTAAAAGCATGCACCATGCAAACATCACAGTTTTCCAAATAAATGGTTATACTTTATGGAGCCACCTCTTAGTAATATGCATGCCAGTACACACCACAGACATTACCTGAGGTCAGAAACAGAAAATTACAAACAAAAAACCAGAGTTCCCACTGGAACATACACAGCCTTCTCAATATTTAGTTTACATCCACCTTTCACCATTCAGCCAGCACTATGTGGAGTTATTTCCCTATTAATCCTCAACAAAAGACTATTGCAAGCATTTCAACACAGATGAACAAACTTCCCCCCCATCTACCCCCCAAAAGTGAAGCCAGCGCCCATTAGTGGCTACTAACCACAAGGTCTAGGGGAGAGAACTCTTCTTTGCAGAATTTCCGGCACTGATGTTTGTCCTAAAAAAATAACTAGTGTCTACAGTTATGTCACAGTTAGGTCGCACAAAACAGTCCCTGGTTCATCTTCAGAGGCTATCACATATATATAAATAGATATAAAATTTTGGTGTACTGTGATGACACTTACAAAAACTGGTCAGCAGCATCTAGCTTTACTGGACTGCTTGACCGTTAGGCTTTTTCCTTTCTACAGCAGAAAGTCTGTAATTATACGTGGTGTGGAGTGTTCTGCGCAGCAGCAGCAGTGGCAAATGCCATGACCACTTTCTGACAAGGAGGCTGCACGCTGCAGTGGTTTGAATGACCATATGCCTCAAGGCACAGTAACAGAATTCTGCACAGCCATGTGTGTGTGTGTGTGTGTGTGTGTGTGTGTGTGTGTGTGTGTGTGTGTGTGTGTGTGTGTGTAACAACTAACATAGGTCTTTTTGTTTAGCTTCTTGTGATTTGTAGTCATTGGTATTGGGGATTTTTCCACTTGCAATGTCTCAAGGCACATGTAGTTAATATTTAAGTTGAGTATGTCACATTGAGTCTATTCTTATGTTTATATTTTGTGCTTTATTCTGCACAGCCATGTATGTGTATGTGTGTGTGTGTGTGTGTGTGTGTGTGTGTGTGTGTGTGTGTGTGTGTGTGTGTAACGTAGGTCTTTTTGTTTAGCCACTTATGATTTGTAGTCACTGTTATTGGGGGGTTTCCACTTGCAGTGTCTCAATGGGCATGTAGTTAATATTTAAATTGTGTCTGTCACATTGAGTCTATTCTTAAGTTTGTGGTTTGTGCTTTATAAATATTTCATATTTTTAAAATATTGTTTATGCACTGCACTGGCTGCTGCCACACCACAGGAACCCGGCATCCCCATTTTCTATGTTCCCAATTTTTATGATCATTTAATGCCACCACTGCGCTGCCAATATAAGATCACACCTTACAACTCCATGTTAATAACACCTCTTGTACAACCCCATGGTACTGTTAGTTGTGGTTCAATCCACCTGACCATTTTTATTTCTGCATTCACTGTAAACACAAAACAAAAAAACACTTACCAACATATTCCTCAATGTCAATCAGTCCATCTTTATCTTTGTCAATATCTTCAATAGTTTCCTGCAAAGAAAGCCAGACTTTCAGTAACAAACAATAGCGGATTGATGGCATGTACAAGATTGGTCCCACCAAAAGATTAAAACTTTTGTCACGCCAAAAAAACTCATGAGTAATATAAAATATCTCAGCAGCAAAAACATGAAATATTATTCCTTAGCATTTTATAAAAAGGAAAAGAATTTTGACTTAAAAATAGTCCAACACAGTTATTATCAGTTTTGAAGGTTGTTAATGTTCATTATTATTATACCAAACTGTCTATAAAGTCTCTTATAATAACAATAATAACGGACATTTATAATGTGTCTGACCTCACACTGATGAACGCAATGGCACTAGGCACATACAACAGGAAATCATTAATTCATACTGACACACCCCTCCACGTGAGTACATCCACACACACACACAACACACAAGCTCATATGCACACGTTACAAAACAAATTCATTGTGCATTAAGCTGTCCAACAATCCTGTCCTGACCTTGTATACCTACCTTTTAATTTCCACTTAACCTCATTAATTTTCTGCATATATTACGTAATATGTATAATATGCCGATCACCTTTTCATCACAATCCCCAGCCATGAAACAAATACACCACTTGTAATACATTTAAAAGCCTGCATCACATTACCATCCATAACGTAACAACTGCATTGGAAGATCTGAAAGTGCACAGCCCTGAAGCTGTTACAAAATGAGCAGAAGCCCTGATTCAAATTCCTGCCAAAGTGACTTCAAGCACTGGTCAGTTCATACACAGAGTAGCCAAACAACACTAATTTAATATGACAATATACAACATGCAAATGTTTTATTTAAGCCCCTTTTTTTTCAAGCAACAAAACAACAGTTAAACAACAGTCAAAACTGGAAAATGAAAATGCCATCATCATCATTATTCTCCTCAAGTCTTCACTCATGCTTTATCGCAATAAGTACATTTTCATTTTACACCCTTTAATTGTTAACTGTTGCTTTGTCACTTACAAAAGGGCCTTACCCACACACACACACAATGAATGCATGATGCTCACCATAACAACAATATCACGCATGTGTTCGGTGTCTTCAGGGTGGAGGAAGTCCATGAACTCCTCCTTGCTCAGGCGGCCATCCTTGTCTCTGTCGGCCTTCTCCCACCGCCGGCGGTCACGGTTGATCATGTCAGCATACGCCTCTGTTCGGGAGCCTTTCACGTTCGGATCTGTTGCGCAGAAGCCCAGAGTATAAAAGTAGGTCCCGTGCTTGCCAAGCAATGACTGACAAGAGTTCTTGATTGTCGCTGACTTACAAACATGTTCCTTGCATACTGCATTCTTTTGTTTTCCTCTCTTAATTTTTGTTGTTCTTGTTTTCTTCACCTTTGATCATTCTGCTGCAGTCACAGTGAGAGTTATCTGCCAGCCACTCATCTACGTTTCAGTTCCTGCCCTGACCCCTGAAGTCCTTTGTATGCTGCTGCTTGCACTGTGTGGACTGACCCCTCTCTGTACAAATGTTCCCTCCAAAATCAGCATGTGCCCCCCCCCCCCCACCAATTTTTTTTTTCCACGGGCATAGCAAAGCATGTCCACTAAAGCAACTAACCTTCTCAGGTCTGAAATGAAAACAACTCCTCAAGCACTTGGAGCAGGTGAAAAGCACATGATGATCTGCAGCACAAAAATTGTAACTAATAGTAACACTGAGCTAATATCAATTTTATAAGTTGCCAGCATCACATTCACAGGCATTTTTTTTCACAGACTGAGTTATTGCTCTAACATCGATTTTATAAGATGCCGGCACCACAGACATTTTATCACTGTTTTTAAGTGGCACTTCACTCACCATCTTCATAGCCAAAAGTTCGCTTTTGGTATGCATGCCAAGACAGGACGTTATCTTCGTCAGGTTGATGGTCCTTCCACATGCGGTCTGTGTCGTTGATGATGTAGCGCTTCTGAACGTACTGAATCCACTCCTTCAGTTCATCCTCAGTAACAAAGCCATCTCCATCCTTGTCTATCTTGCTGATGATGATGCTGCACACACACACATAAATGATAAGAGTTTCATAATAAAAACAAGTTTTGAAACTTCGGTCTCCCTGACCTTGGACTAAGTTGGAGAAAGAACCCCCTACAAAAACAAACAATGGGAGCCAATTAGCACTTGAAAGACATCACATAAGTTTTCACAACATCAAAAGCCTGAATCACCCATGACAGCTCTCACTTCAACACCTGCATAATACAAAAACTAGAAAAAATATGAAACTGTCATGTTGTGTGAATGTATGTGCATGTATACATGTGTGTATATGTGTCTGTCTGTGTATGTGGCAGAGGGTGTATGTGTGTGTGCATGCGTGTATGCATGCGTGTATGCACGCATGTGTGTATGTGTGTGTGTGTGTGGCTGTCAGGGATGCATTTTTTTTGTGTGTGTGTGTGTGAGTGTTTTTTTACTTACGCAAGACGTTCTTTGCTTTCTTCGGGACTGAGCTGGTCAAAGGTCTTCTTGTCCTCATGTCCCAGAAAAGCGTCATGGTCATAATCCGCATTGTGCTCTCCATCCTCTTCATGTTCCAAGTCACTCAAACCCTGAACAATGCAAAACTCATTGTCATGATAGATCTGCTGCTTTGTCCTGCCATGGGCCTCTACACCAGACCAGAAGGGGCACAGAAAAACAAACACTTGAAAGTCTTCTAGCACTGATGTCAGCAGCCCTGTTTCCTCTGATCCTAGCACAGAAAAAGTAGCTGCAGTGAATGCTTAAACTGTTAAAGTGCTGGTCAAGTTCTTTTACTCAATGACAGTCAAGAGTACAACTAGAATTTAGAATCAGTAGACTACAGCATAGGTACTGTACCCACTGCCTCGGCCAGACAGTTCCAGCCAGCTGCACATCTCTCTACCACTACCAACAAGAAGGACCTAACATTCAGCCTGGTGACTTACGCTTTCAACTGGAACAGCTTGCTGTTGCTACACAGTGCAACCATGTATGTTGTCTGGGTGACAACAAAATGAGGTCCTGTCTAGTGTTATAATCTTCTGCTACACTTGCAACTTATCATAGTTCAAAAAGCCTGGACTTGAATCAGGAAAATAAATTATAAATGTATTGGCATGATACTTATGTACCACCATCCCTACTCAAATACCTCGTATCTCCGACAAGAGTATTAGGGTGAACTCTGTACATTCCGTGATTCACACAACTTATCCACTGAAATGCATAATGTATGTTATTGTTAGCAGTGTTAATCACACTTTAACAGTCTAAGGTTTAGAGGTAGTCAGACTTGGCACATTAAAAAATAATCCTAAAACCAAACAGAGTGTGTTGTATGGCAATTTCAAATGGTTACAACCATTATTACCTGTAGTGTGTCTGAGACTTGATGTATCACTCACACACACACACACACACACACACACATGCATGCACGCACACACATATGCACAAACACGCGTGCGTGCACACACACACATGTATGCACACACATATGCACTCACACACTGAGAAGCAAAACTAAGAGTGAGACACAGAGTCAGTAACAACTAACATAACAGAAAAATGCAACCGATGCTCTGACCAGCATTTCAACAGTGTCTACTGCTAAGTTCTGGGCATCTTCATCTGATTCAAATGGCAATGCATGCTGTCTGCTATGCAGGTTCTTGTTTTAAACTGCCATATAATTATGTAGCATGTAGGTGACCAGCTTATGGAAAGGTTTACACTCATATTCATAGGGTGCATATTGGACCATTAATGGAACCTGCCAGTGCTACCTACACTTTTGGCAGAATGATCAGGCTCTTTTATGTATTGTTACTGTGGTAGCAACACAGGGGTAGAAACTGGAATGGATGCGAGTCATACATGAATAAGAGTTAGCACAGTAAGTTGACCCAGGAGAAGAGAATTCCCCCCTGCCTCTTCTAGTTCTATAAATACTATGGACTGAACCCACAAACTTTCAATAATGTGTCCAGAACTCTACCACTGAGTGATCCCCATCCCCACCCCCAGGTGATACACAGGTACACAGGTCAGAGGTTCAGAGTGCCATAGACCAGATTAGTGCATCAGATATGTTTGTGCATATTGATTAACAGTAATAACACTGGTTAGTATTACCACTAATTAATTTAATCATATGACTTATTGTTAATGGCAGCAGTATTTCACCAAAGTGTGATATAAATATGAAAAACAAATTTACTACAATGTTAAAAACAAAGCTTGGAAACAGAATTCTCACTTTATCTAAGGTACGCTGTTTTTTCTCTGTTGGTACAGCAGCTGAGCAGGCCACTAGAACCACAAGCAGCAGCAGTAATAGACTCTGGACTCTGGACATTTTGCAGCAAATATCTGTGGAGAAAATATTAAAAATGCAATGTTTCATACTCGTCACCCCCTCCCTTTACATCAACACTTATAATCTCTTGGTACCTCTGTAGTGTAAGTATACAACAGATAAAGCTCTTTTATATGAGCTGAACAATCTCTCACTCTCAGCATCATTATAACTTGTTACACAGATAATGCTGATTAATATAACAATATTACTTAACAAATCATCAAATTGATTAACTCAAAATAAATGTGAGCTGCACCATTTCAGCTCTGAACAGACAGTCTCTAAATTTAAGCTGTCAGCCTCTCTTGATATAACATTTCTTTTGCCTGTACATTATAATAAAAACTAAAAAGTACACGCTCACTAAATTCTGCTACATTGTTTGATTATTATTAATTATAACTGAAGAGGGACTTCAGCAAGATGAGCAGTACAAATTAAAATAAAAAATAAAAACCAAAACAACAGAGGTACCAAAACAACTACACCACAAAAACACCACGCCAAAACACGATCCGTCTTTCATAGTTACAGAACCCGATTCTGGCACCAAACTTGTTGACGTGGCAACCCTGCAGTAGTATCTTTAGCCAAGGTGACTGATGCTCTAGAAGATGCTATCAAGGCAAAGCCAACTTTCTCTTTCAAAAGAGCACTGTATTTACAACACAAGGCCAGTTTCACACACAAAACCCGACCAAAATATCAAGCAGCCTTTTTCTCTTTGTTGGTGGACAGTAATTACGTGACTTTCGATTTAATGGACAAGCTGACGGGGAAAGTAAACAACGTTCGTTTCAACGTATATCGTGCTGAAAATGAGATCGTGGGAAAGAAGAGCAGACGAAAACCTTACCTCAGCAAACACAATACTGTGCAAGAAACGTATGCGCACGACTCCTCAATCAATCTGCTCCAGGCAACCGCAGTTTGAATGTATTCACTATCGACCACTCTCCTTGATGTCAGTGGAAGCTGTGCTTGGAGAAATTGTACCGCTTTCCTTTTTCCACAAAAGTATCAAGCGGTAACTATGACCTTTCTAACCTCACAGCAGAGAAGAACTCTAGCCAATGAAACGTCAACATTTGTACCATGTGATAACCTTGAACCAATCAAAACATTGCCAACGTGGCTCGCGAAGGTAGCAAACCAATGGAGATGCTGAGAGGTGATGCAGCGTGGCATGAAATCTGATATTTGAGGCATCTTCCACGTGGAGCATTCCAACTCCCTGTTCCTTTTGGAAACAGTTTATTTATTGCATCACCTGCATTAAACAAGGGGGCAGAAGGAGATGGGGAGAAATAATAGCATGAATGCTTTTTTAACTAAAAAAAAAAAAAAAAAAAAGCAAAGTCAATTACTCAATAACAAAACTTGGGCTGCTTGACAAGAACAGTTTGCTGATGAAAACTGATGACTAAGAAAACTCAACTAAGACAATACGACGCCGCTAATCACTGTCTACTGCTTTAAAAAAAAACAAAAAAAAAAAAAAACGATCACGGTAACTGCGTTTACTCGTAAATCTGCAGCGGGGCTAGATGAAGCACGGCTTGGAATGGAATCACAGTCGCGGCGTCAGTCATAGCCGGAATTTACCAAGCTGCGCCGGTTGGCACTCCGCGTGAGTGGGTCTAAGTGCCACGGTAGCCTACCGCTTGTCTACTCTTACTCTAGGACCGAAACATGACGTGACATTCTCGAGCCAATTAGCCATCAATGTCAGTCTGACCTGTCTATTAATTTTAATAGTACTTGTACTGACTGACCGTCAGTCGCTCGGCCGGCCGCCGCCGCGGCCTGACTCAGCCGTCCGGTCCGCCGCGGCCGTCACACTCCGAGCCACCCTCCGGCGAGCATCGCTTTCCGGCACATTCCTCCAAACTCAGAACTGGTCACAGTACGGGCCCTCAGAAAGGCCGGTACTCTTTATCTCCTCGCAGCTGTCCACAGACGCAGTCCGGCTACGCCTCCGGGAAAGGTTTGGGTAAGACTGTGAAAGCAACATAGAGCCCAAGCACCCACCTAAACATGAGACGCATCCGCCCCGGGTAAAAAAAAACTTGAGAAAGAAACTGACTGAAAAAGTTCCGTCTTGATTCACTGAAACGATTTTGGTTTTCAGTATTTGTGCTGGCCGGTAAGCAACTTGACGTGGCCGGGTCAGTTCAGTAAAAGCTGAATAACCACACATCTGCAAATCATTCACGGCCTC